>JAVGVS010000061.1:90000-465866 GCA_032718565.1 Distichodus sexfasciatus | reverse complement strand
ATTATTATTATTATTGTTCCCCAAATTTAATTTTGCTTTCTATTACCTAAACAGCTGCACTTTACACCCCTCTCTCTCGCTGTGTGTGTGTTATGTGTCTGGCTGTCAACTAGAAAAAATGTGTCAATTCCAGACAGTGAGAAAAGATTTAGATTTAGAATAACCTAGAGAGAGAGAGAGAGAGAGAGAGAGAGAGAATAAGAAAAGAGAAAGACAGAGTGAAAAGAGGAGGAGATTGCACCTGGTGGTGGTTGTTGTTCTGCTTGTTATTGTCTCTGGGGTAAAAAGGTGTGTTTCCAGAGCTGCTAAATTATAGGAATGGGTTTTGCAGACAAACAGCATGTGGTGAATGTGTGTGTGTGTGTGCGTGTGTGTGAGGATGATGGTGTGATGAATTGTCACCTTGGACACTTTGATCATCAGCTCCATCTTACAAAGCTGCACTGGATCACTGTCAAACCCCTGGAGACAAAATGCATGAGGGAGGGAGATGGAGGGAGGAAAGGAGAAGAGGAAGAGATGGAGAGAAAAAGGAGCAGAGGAAGAAGATGGAGGGAAGAAAAGAGGAGAGGCAGGAGATGGAGAGAGGAAAAGAGGTGAGGAGGGAAATGAAAGAAGAAGGAAATGGAGGGATATGAAGGGAGGAGAGAAAGAGAGGTGGTAGATGAAGGAAGGAGTGGAAATTTATGGAGGGAGGAGGGAGATGGAAGGAGAAAAAGAGAAGCGGTGAGATGGAGGGAGGAAAGGAGAGAGAGAGAGAGAGAGATGTAGGAGGTAGATGGAAGGTGGAGAGAAAGAGAGGATTAGTTGGAAGAAGATGAATGGAGACGGAAATGGATGGAGATCGAGGGAGGAAAGGATTACAGGGAGAGATGCAGAGAGGAAACAAGAGGGATCAGATATAGGAAATGGAGATAGAAGGAAGGAGGAGGAGAAAATGGAGGGAGAGGAGGGGGGAGAGAAAGAGAGTGGTAGATGAAGGCAGATGGATATGGATTGAGATGGACTGAGAAGAGGAGGAAAAGAGGAGGGAGGAGAGAAGAGAAAAGGAGGGAGATGGCAATAAGACAGAGGAGAGATATGAATTAAAAGAGGAGAGGAGGGACATGAAAGGAGATGGAGGGAGGAGAGAAAAAAGATGGGGTGAGATGGAGGGAGGAGAGAAGGAGAGGGTGGAGATGGAGGGATGAGTGGAGTTGAGGAGGGAGATCGAGGGAGGAGAGGAGAAGAGATAGGAGATGGAGGGAGGAGGGCAAGAGAGGATGGAGAGATGGAGGAAGATTAAGAAATGAGAAGAAGGAAACCGAGAGAGGAGATAAAGAGAGCACTGAGATGGAGAAAGATGGAGAGAGATGGAGGTAGGAGAGGGAGATTTAGGAAGCAAAAGTCGAAAGGATGGAAATGGGGCAGAGAGAAGGAGGATGGAGGAAGATGGAGAGAGGAGGGAGATTGAGGCAGGAGAGAAAAGGATGGGGGACATGGAGGTGGATGGAGGGAGATGGAAATGGATGGAGATATGGATGAAGGGAGATGGAGAGAGGAGAGGAGTAAAAGGAAAGAGGAGAGAACAGTGATGAAAAGAGATGGAGATAGGAGAAGGGGAAGTTAGGAAGGAAAAGAAGGTGATAGTAGGAAGATGTGGGGAGATGAAGGCAGAAGAGGGGTAGAGGAGGGAGACTGAGGGAGGTGAGAAAGGGAAAGGCGGGAGATAAAGGGAGGAAAATAGAAGAAGAGGGAGATTAAACAAAGATGGACGGAGGAGAGGAGGGAAATTACGGGAGATGGGGGGAGGAGACAGGTGAAAGGAGAGAGGAAGAGAGAGACATACCTGTTACCCACAATCCTGAGATGAAAGCAGGTACGTGTCTCCTCCAGCCTCATGCATCACCACACACAGATGTTCTAGACCCCAGAGAAATCCTCTCCTTTTCTCCTCCTCCTCCTCCACCACTTTTTCCTCCACCTGTATATATAGCAAGATGGACAGCAGGAGCAAAGATGGAGTGAAAGACAGATAGACAGTAAGAGAGAGCAAGAGAGAGAGAGAGAGAGAGACATGGTGAAGGAGTAAGGTGTTTCTCTGACACTCCACCTTTATGCATATTGATGCGAGGCGTCATGGAGCAGCGAGTGATTGAACGGTTGCAGAATAGAGGGAGGCAGCACCACTTGTCTAGCTCCATCACTCAACACCAGTGCTCACCCGCCAATTAATACCACGCTCGGGGGGACAGACAGCCATGTGACGTCGACCCAATGCCATAACAACCTCAACAATATGCAGATAAATATAAACATAAAAAGCAACAGCTAAAATTGTGTATCATTTGTTCAATCATTTGTCCGAAACGAAAATTCAATATCCGTTTCCAACACCAAACACACAAACTAACAGATCAACATACACATCCTCAAAAGACATATTAAACAATCATTCTCCATATTTATTCAAAAATGGAATATAAAATATATTTATATTTGGAAGATATTTTTATATCCCTATTTTTCTTATACTTATATATGGAATGTGACTTTCATTTTTCTCATAGTTTTCTTATATTTATATATAGAAAAAAAATGATACAGAGACTGGGGGGTGCGGTGGTGCAGTGGTTACTGCCGCCTCACAGCAAGAAGTTCCTGGTTTCAGTCCCCGGGTCGGCCGTATAGGGCCTTTCTGTGTGGAGTTTGCATGCTCTTCCTGTGTTCATGTGGGTTTCCTCCAGGTGCTCTGGTTTCCACCCACAGTCCAAAGGCATGCACTATAGGTTAGCTGGCAACTCTAAATTGACCCTGTATGGTGTGAGTGAGAGTATGATTGTGTGAGTGTTTGTGCCCTGCAGTGTGTTGGCGCACTTACGCCCGTAGTTTCTGCGATAGGCTCCAGTTGGGATTAAGCGGTTCGGATAAGTAAAAAAAGTGAAAGTGAGTGAATAATTGTCATTATGAACACTATGAACAATTATATTTCTTTTCAACTCATTTCGTAATTGTCTTTGCAATGTAATAGCTGATTATATTCATAGAATAAAATGTATACTATAATATAAAAATATAAAATATATAAAATGTATTATAAAATAGGACATAATGTGTTAACATATTCACATGAATATATTTTATATACCTGTTAGAAATATATGTTGTATGAGTATATTGCATAAGACAGATTTTTTAAACATATTGTTAATTTCAGCAACATAACAATATACTGTAACATATTTCATTTCTGTATTAATTTGGTTTTAAAATAAAAAAAGCAAATGAATAAATAATAGAGGGATTGAGCTAAATAAACGGCAAGTATTTCCCCAGCTTACACACACATACACACCATTCTCCAGAGCTGAGACGTGTCAGGACCTGGAGCTACATCTCACGTCACTGTTAGCTTTCAGGACGAATTGACAAGTGTGCTTCAGTTCCCAGCAGCTGATAAAATGTCCGAATGGAGCTGAGCATCTGGGCACTGGTGCATCTTCCCCGCTTTAGCCAGGCCCGAGATCTGGTCTTTTTCAGGAGATGCTCGGCCTACGTTTGTCATGCTCTGATGGACTGGACAATATTTCTTAGAACTGGACATAAAAGCATTATCTATAAACCATTTAATCTCCTCTAGACTTGGAAGGTCAATTTTCTGAAGGTCAGACTATAATTTAAAAACTTTTTCTGCAACATCCTCAAGTAAATTTCAAGCGCAACCCTCTCTCTATTAAAGTATTCATATCTATCTATCTATCTATCTATCTATCTATCTATCTATCTATCTATCCTTCCAGTCTATCATCCATTCATCCACCCATCCATCTAATCAAGGAACCAATTTTTGAAGGCCTCATGTCACTTCTCTGGGTTAATCTGTGTGTTTCTCTTCATCGTTCTCCCGAATCATCCCTCGTTGCCCTGCCAATTTACACAACACTCCATTAGGGGACTGATCACAGTGCAGAGGAAGGCAGAAATGAAGGAGAAGAGGAGGAGGAGGAGGAGGGAAGAAATTCTGATCAAACCTCTTTTCAGCCCTCTCTTCATTTTGCAGTTTGTAAATTATGAAGTGGATCTTTATGCATGTGAAATGTCAGGTATAGTAGAGTATTCATTAATATGTATCTGAGTGCAGTGATGAGCAGCAGGGCTTCAGAGAGAGAGAGAGGGAGGAAGGGAGGGAGGGAGGGATGGAAGGATGGATGGAGGGACGGAGGCAGAGATGGAACTTTAAGTTTTCCTGGAAAGCTGTCAAAGCCACTTATTCTGATGGACACAGATGGACAAACTCACTCCTTGACTCGTCTGATTTTATGACTTGACGATGTTTGATGCACTTCAGTATGCAAAGCTCAAAATCAGTCTGACAGTGTGGGGGAGTGTCTAAATACTTCTTCATTTACTATTTTCAGTAGCTTATCAGTAGCAAAGCTAGTTTTAAACCACTGTAGCATTAAAGGTATTTTTAAATTGTGATGTAGTGTGGCAAAATATTGCATTGTTATATAGACTAGACTTGCATATTGAATTTAACATTATGTTTTTAGAGTTTTGAAAATTAACTTGCTTTAAGAGCATCCTGTAGCACCAATTTTAAGTTTTACTGGAGGAAACAACTTGGATGTAGTAGTGTAGCTAACTATTATATTTAAACAGTGTCTTTGCTGTACTTTTTTATCAGAAACTAGTTCAAAAACTAGTTCAAAACTATAATAATTAAAAAAAAAAAAGTTCATAACGCACATAATCACACTGCATCCACCAAGGCATTACACAAATTCACAAAACACTTGACAAAAATGACAACACATGCACCACAAAACGCATGCAACTTCACAAGGGTCACTTGCATTGTGTTGTGCTACACTTGTGTTGGGATTTGATATAATTGTGTCGTGTTGTGTAACTCTTACCTTGTGTTTTGGTACACTTGCATTGTGTTGTGTCACACTTACATTGTGTTGTGTTGTCACACTTGTATTGTGTCACCCTTGTGTTGCATTGTGTTGTGTCTAGGCATGGAACTCTGTGAAATTCTGACAGTATGATAACCTTAAGTAAAAAGATCATGATATCACGTATTACTAACCCTAACCCTAACTTCTAATTTAGTCCAAATTATGGTGCTGTAGCTAATGTATGCCTAATGTATGTAATTAATTGGGCGGCAGATTTTATTTTCTCCTTTGTAGATTATAATAAATAGGGATGCACCTATACCATTTTTTTTGAGGCCGTATACGAGTCCCGATACTTATTTTTGGGTACTCACTGACACCAAGTACCGATACCTGTGTAGGTCTGTTATTAATAACAATGACAATAATAGTAGAATTTTTTTTTTTTTACCAATATCAATTACCGCATTTCCCCAACGATAAGCTGCCCCATTCTATAAGTCGCAGAAAATGCTCATTTATGTTTTAAAACTCTAAGATAAGCCACCCCATGTTATTAGCCGCGACGGAATTTACCAATCTGAAGTAAAAGCATCTACATAATTAGCCACGCCCCTGACGCCTTTGCAACTCTATAGTGGCATTATACATTCACTCTGTGTGGCCGGCAGCGACGTGCAATGTACAGTCAAGCGTGTGATTGGGTTATTACAGCGTGGAACAACATGAAACCAGAAAGCATACAGAACGGTTTTCACAAAGTCGAAATCCTTCCTCCACCTAAAAGTCTACCAGCAGCACAAGCAACGTCTGCAATATCTGAGAGCAATTCCGGTGATGAAAGCGTGTCCAACATCAGCAACAGCAAAGCAGCACAGGTCACAATCGAGTTGTTCGGCAACGATGACGTTTACCGTCTGATTTTGAAGGATTTGAAGAAAGATAAGCCTAATAATTTTTGCATTTCAGTGTTGCTAATTTTATACTGAAGAATTTACATGTAGACAGATGATTCACTTTGCTGTACTGCAGCACCCTCACCCTCCAGTCATTCAAACGAAAATTAAAACTTATATTTTCCCAGCCAACAATAAACTTTTGTTACTTTTATTTCTGTTAAATTTGGTTTTTGCCCAGCTTGTATTATATACTAGGATGTAATGTAATGTAGCAAAGGCCTGAAAATGTGTAATTTTTACATTGCAGCAACGAGGCTGGATGCGGCAGCGCCAGTTAAGTGACAGAACATCATCACAGATCTATCTTTGTTTTGCGTTGCTTTTCGAACTGTTCGTTGCTGCAGTAAACAGTACATTTAAATTCATCGAATCATTTGGGTATGTCATCTTTTTTGTGCACTGAATTATACTTTTAGTGAATGCGTTTTCAAGTTTTTTGATAGGCCACCCCATTTAAGCAAGCCACACCCAATACGCAGGTTTGTAAAATTGATGTATAAGTCGCGGCCGATCGCTGGGAAAATATGGTAGTCTTAACTCAAAAAACACTTTCAAAAATCAAAATATAAATTAAAGTACACTATAGCCTTATGTCATTTTATAAAATAAATGATACTAATTTTTTATCCATTTATTTGTCCTATATGTATCAAAACATAAAAAACACAACAATTAAATAATGTATTAAATATTAAAACATTAGTCTGCTTTGCTGTTGTCTTTATCATTTATTTTAAAGTACCTCCAGATGGCTGACATTTTTATCTCCGCACAGTTTACAGTTTATTTGGCAAGTGTTGTGGCATTTACACTGCCTAGTAGGTATCGGGGAGTTTTATTCTGAGTACGAGTAAATGCACTTGGGGGTGGTATCCCTAGCTACTACTAAGAATATTAAATAAATAATAAATGAATAATGTTATTTCGTGTTGATCCACACATACAGTATGTAACAGAGGGGAGAGGGCACACGAGTGAGTGTGTCTGCTCGTTTGACGTGTTTATACTTAACACACACAGATACGAATTTACTGCAGAGAAAAAGTAAACATTTACTATGGATGAAAAGCCTTTTCTCTGCATCCTCATAATTTTGTGCTGGCTTGCACTCACGCGAAATGCCACAGACTTTAGTGACTAAACAGCGCAAATAAGGCAATTGTTGAGGAAAAATCCATGAACAGCAGACATACTGAGCACCAAATTCTCTTTTAAAGTGTGTCCAGTTGTGTGCACATACTGCAGTGAAGAACTTTTCAGGAAAGCACAAGCAGCCTGTGCAGCCTGTGATTCTTTATGTGACTGTGAAAATTTAGTTCACAGTTCATAATAAATGATCTGGCAATGGTAAATTAAAAACTAAGCTTGGTAGCAAACCTATAGCATTTATTTCACCAATGCTAGACGCACTAACTATAATAGCAGGTTGCGGATGTTTTATTTCAAGTTTTTTGTACAGATTTGAAACAGTGGCTTCATTAAACCGCAGTAACTGGGCCATGCCTAGCTGTGTCACACTTTGTTTACAGAGTTTCTGAAGCATGTGTATTGTGTTTTTGCAGTGCATCTATGAATGTGCAGTGTGTGTTTTTTTTGTGAATTTGTGTAGCATCTTCATTGTTGCAGTGTGTTTGCACGTGTGTTATCCACTTAATTAATGTTGTGTTGCTTTCGAGCACTTTTTTTTTTTTTGAGTTGCATTGGACTCTCTCAGCCACGGTAAGAAAGCCGTTATTGATTTTGTTGCCGTTGATGCACATTTGATAGCAAGCTGCACCTGATATCTGGCTGTGAAAACACATTTCCAGATGAAAGTGTTCATTTATTTTTGGTCCATAACAACATGACAGTGTGTGTCCAAATTAAAGATCTGTCTTCTTTATTGTTGGAGGCTCTCCTGCAGATGGTGTCCCACTGAGCCATGAAGAAATACGGGGCTGCTCTTTCCGGACATTTCTTCCCCCTAACACATCTATCCATCCATCTATCCGTCCATCCGTCCGTCCATCTATTGCCTGGAATGGTAAGAGAGACACAATAAAGTGACCCTTGAACTGCAGAGAAAATGACTCGCTGGGCCTGTCTGGCTTTGTGAGTGTTGATTAGGCTGGAGAGAGAATGAAGGAAGAATGAATGGAGGAAGACGGAGTGAAAGATTTCCCCCCTTCACCTCGTTTTCTCTGCCCTTTTCCCCGCCATCCACGTGACGCCTCCACAATGAGAGTGTGACGTGACCCCGGCACTCAGAGGTCGCTTCGTCCCACCACGCGTTGCTAGCCTCGCCTTGCCTCACCTCCTCCGGACAAAAACCCTCATTCATCCCTTCATCCCGGAGGTCGGAGCGGAAACGAGGAGGAGGAGGAGAAGAAAAAAGTGATGAGAGTGAAAACTGTCAGCTAGTTAACAAACTGCACCTGCTGATGACAAGGGAAATGACACAATAATAGTAATTAATAGCCATACTACTACTACTACTACTACTACTACTACTACTACTAATAATAATAATAATAATAATAATAATAATAATAATAATAATATGATCAAATTGATCACTTTTGTGAGTTAATGTTTAAAAATGGTTGGAACTAGTTGAAAGCGGAGTTACATGTATTTTTTTACCTAATATTTCACTTATAATAGTTAGAGTTAAGTGTCATTATTTGCTATTGTGAACACAGCACAGCACACATTGCACATTACACTTGTGTTGTATTGTGTTTTGTCACACTTGTGCTGTGTTGTGTCATGCTTGTGTTTTGTCACACTTTTGTTGTGTTGTTACACACTTGCATTGTGTTGTCATGCTTGTGTTGTACTGTCACACTTTTGTTGTGTTACACTTGCGTTGTGTCATGCTTGCATTGTGTTGTTACACTTGTGTTGTGTCACACGTGTTTTCTTACACTTGTGTTGTGTCACACTTGTGTTGTGTTACACTTGTGTTGTGTCACACTTGTGTTGTGTTACACTTGTGTTGTGTTACACTTGTGTTGTGTCATGCTTGCATTGTGCTGTTACACTTGTGTTGTGTTGTGTCACACTTGTTTTGTGTTACACTTGCATTGTGTTGTGACACGTGTTGTGCTGTGTTGTGTTACACTTGCATTGCGTCAAACTTGTGTGTGTTTGCAGTGTTTGTGATCTGGATGTGTTTTGTTTATTTGCAGTGTGTCTGTGAATGTGCAGCGAGTTTGTAAAATGTGGTGCATGTGTTGTCATTTTGTTGAAAGTGTGCATTTGTGTAGTGTCTTGGTAATTGCAGTGTGTTTGCATGTGCGTTATCAACATGATCAACCCACCTGTCATGTTGTGGGTCAAATTGACCCATTTTAAATTTAAAAAATCTAAACAAAAATAATAGTTTAAAGTATTTTTTTTCAGTATGAAACTTCTTGTGCTTGGCTGTATATTTGAATTTAAATAATCAATGTCATATAAAACTGTTGTGTTTTATATGTAGGTCTTTCCAATGTACGTTAAAAAAAGTTTTTTAATGCATTTTTAAAAATGAAAAACGAGTGAGTCATCCCCATTAAACGATGATCTGTGAGAGGGTAAATAACACCATTACACCAAATATTGATTGAAATGGTTGGTAATGGAAATAATAATGAGATATAAACAATGTTTATTGGGATTTTTTGGTTTCTGACACTATTGGATAATTAAACATGCCCCGGGTCAAACTGACCCAGGAACATCATTGGTGTTCCTGAGAAACGAACATAACAGAAGGGTTAATGTTTTGTTGCTTTGTAGCGCATGTTTTATTTTGAATTGCTTTGGGTTCTCTCTGATTCCGGATAATACAATTCTGCACAGATTTTGAAGTGGCTCACTTAACATGGGAGCTATTGAAAAACCTGATTTGGTTTTCTTTCAGACAGTAGTTTACTGATAGTCCCTTAAAAAAGCCCCTTGCGTTAAGAGAAAGGGATTGGGAATAAACTAACCATGCTTTGAAAAAGCTTTGAATCGACTGTATAAAACTTCAGATGACATGACAAACTGATTGCATTGTAAATGGTCAGTGTTATTGGATATGTTCATCTTTCCCTTACAAGTAGAACACTATCTGAACAATCTCTATGAAAAAAAAAAACAACCAAAAAAAAAAGAAAGTGATGAAATCTTAAATATTAATCTTTACAATAAGTGGCACAGTTTCAGTCCTGCAGAAAAAAAATAATAACCCAGGCTCCCAGGTAGTCAAAAGGAAAAGGGGGTAATTAATTAATTGTTGGGAGAATTTTCATTGAATGTATCGTCCTTATGAGACCCATCTCAGAGATTATGCAGCTGTTAACTTCTGAATTAATTCAATATATTTTTGTAATTTTTATGGCTGGCTGCTCCAGAAGCGCTTCTACCTGTGTGTTTAAGGGTCCTCTGTGAGAATGGCTAAATGGCCAGATGTTGCTCACCTCAACACACACTTACACAACATCATTTTACACACACACACACACAGTCGTGACTCTTTGTTTGATCAGCCCCTCATCCACTCTTTTTTTCTGACTTATCAATCTAAAATAATGCACTGCCAAATCAATAATTTTGTTGTTGAAAATGGAATGTTATATTTTACGGGAAATGCATATGCATTGTTACAAATGACGCTAGTGTGATACAGGGATACATGGCGCCAATGCAAAGTATCTTTTATTTTAGAATAAACCAGCAAAATAAATCTGCACGATGGACACCAAACAATAAATTGAAACTTCTTTAGAAAAACACAGCACATCAACATGGGGCAGATATAACAGTGGGCTGACAAGAACAGGGCTAATCAAGAGGCAGGGCTAGTCAAACATTTGGAGGTGGTGGTTGTATAGTGATTAGGACAATCGCTTCTGGACCGAGAGGTCATCTGTTAGAATCCTACCTCCAACACCACCATCACTGGGAGCCTGAGCAAGACCCTTAAACCCAAGTTGCTCTCAGGCAGACTAAAAGGAAAATGGAAGTCTCTCTGGATAAGAGCGTAAGAATGTAAATGTAAACATAACAAACTAAACACTAACAGGATACTTAAACAGAAATGAAAGGTGATGCACTGAACCTATAAGCAGGGCATCAAACTTAACCAAAACAGCTAAAGCCAACAATGGCTAACTAACAGAGCAGTTGGTATTGTAACAGTTGGTCCTGTGATTGGAAGGACACGAGTGTCAGACTGGTGAGATGCACATGAGCAAAGTACCGTTCCCAAGTACATCTCCCAGAGTGTTACCAAAAAAGCTGCCCATTGCTCCTTTATAGATGGTATCAAATGCGGAGGTCACATTTGGTTGAGGTGTTCTGGGTGCTATTGTGTGCTGTGGTGTGTTCATAATGCCAAATTATTACTCACTTTAACTGACAAATGGGAAACAACCGGATGACTGACAAGACAAGACAAGACAAGACAGACCGTAGACAAGACAGAGCAAAATCCAAAGTAACATTGATGGCACCTTGTGACCACCTAGGAGGTGTACTTCGTACTGTATTTATTGTGTTCTTACTGTATTTATTGTGTTCGTACTGTATTTATTGTGTTGCTTGTTTGCACCCTTTGTCCTGTTGAATGTAGTGTTCAGTGTTACTATATGTTGCACCGGGGTCATGGGGAAATGCTGTCTCATCATACTTTGTACATGTATAAAGCAACTGATGACAATAATTTTCTTGAACCTTGATAAAGAACCTTGAACCTTGAGGGTATTCATTCATTCATTCATTCATTATCTGAACCAATTAATCCCTATCAGGGTTACAGGACCGGAGCCTATCCCAGAACTACAGGTCCAAGGTGGGGACCAACCCTGGGCAGGCACCAATGCACTGCAGGGCACACACACAAACACACTCAACCTTCACACCTTTGAAGGCAATTTAGGCCACTAGTGTTGTCCTAGTTGAACAGGGAGTTTGTGAACACAGCTCATCACCTGCTTTACTCAACAAATTTTGAGTTGCATCAACTCAAACAGTCTGGTGGATTGGGCTATCGCAGCATCAGGGCCCGATTCACCATACTGTGTAATAGCTTTTCCGCACAAACCATCAGACTCTTGAACACACTGCCTGCCCTCCCACTCCCATTACACACACCCGGACTGTGACCTCACTCTATTGCAAGTCTGCACTTTACTCATCACTATCTTTGTGATGCACATGCTGCTATACGGACAATATCATTCTTGTTGTGCTGAAACTTTCTCAGCAATAATGTTCATATTTACAGACTGTACAGTATTGTCATTGCAAACCGCTGCTCATCTGGCATACATTTAATGCCAGACGATTGAAATTGTAGTTCTCTTCTCTGGACTGCTGCCACACTCTAAGAAAAACTGATTCTTCATTAATGCTCTGTAGAATTTTTTTTATGATGTAGAACCTTTTAATGTTGTTTAATATGGCGTTACATCAATGCCAAAACTAGAGCGTGCAAAATGGCTTGCCGCAAAAAAATTGCGGCGTACATTTCAAAGTCGCGCGCGCAAATGTGAAACTCGAGAGCGCAAAATTAAGAATCGAGTGCGCGGTTGTGATAATATTGCGCGCAAACTGTATTCTTCCTCTCGCGAATGTCTTTTTTCCTCTCGATGTGTTAAATGTCCTCGCACGCAAAGTAGATTACCGACGAGTGGCGTTTTTGCTCGAGTGAGATTTCTGCGCGCGCAGTTTGAAAGGGGGTAGGTTTTGGCAGTTTGGGGGTGGGGTTTTGGCAGCTTCTGCTTGCGAATCCTATTGGCTGATGGCTCCTGTTCTTGTGATTGACTTGTGCATCTGTGTTTATGTTGAATTGGGGACAGACAAGTGGGCAAGGGGAGCCATTGATTGCGTGCTTATTAAACGTGTAAGACCTAACTATTAAATTATAATTATAAGGTTGATAAACTATAACTTGCGTTTATTCTGCCTGTCGCCGTTCCTCTTTCTACGTCATCTTTGGTTTTTCTGTAAAAACTGTCTGTAGTGTGCAGTCAATCACAAGAACAGGAGCCATCGGCCAATAGGATTCACAGGCAGAAGCTGCCAAATCCCGCTCCCAAACTGCCAAAACCTACCCCCTTTCAAACCGCGCGCAGAAATCTCACTCGAGCAAAAAAGCCGCTCGTCGGTTATCTACTTTGCACGTGAGGACATTTAACACTTCGAGAGGAAAAAAGACATTTGTGAGAGGAAAAATACAGTTTGCGCGCAATAATATCACGACCGCGCACTCGATTCTTAGTCTTGTGCTCTCAAGTTTCACATTTGCGCGCGTGACTTTGAAATGTACGTCCGTGAATTTTTTGCGGCAAGCCATTTTGCGCGCGACTTTGAAATTTACGCCCGCAAAATTTTTGCGGCAAGTGATTTTGCGCGCTCTAGTTTTGCCATTGACGTGACACTATAGTTTAAGGTTCTTTGGACAACTGAATGAGAAAAAGTGTTCTGTAAGTAACACCTTATATCATTTCCAGTGCTTTTTTAACCCTTTATGTTAAAGTATGACCTTGATGACTACGGATCCTATGCCTAACTTACTGATTTACTTGTTGCTGTGTGTAGAAATGAGTTATGGTGCCAATTTTAATAGTAACAGACCATATCTGCCACTTCCTTTTAGAGAGATCAGTTATTGCAACTGAGTCATTGATAAATTGACTCAGTTAAGTTTTAACAAACACTACATTTGAACAAATTGAATACATTATTACATATTGCACATAATGAACACGTGTTCATTATAAGGTCTTCATGATCACTTAATGATAAATGGTTCTGCAAAGAACCAATGGGTAAAAGGGTCTTTGTAGAACCAAAGAAGGTTCCCCTATGGCATCACTGTGAAGAACCACTTTTGGTTCTAATATTTTTAAGAGTGTACAATATTTGCCACAATATTTGCAAAATTTTGCGGATTGCTGCTACAATATTTGCCCTACTATTGAACATTACTTGTACATGGGACTGATCCGACTTGAATGTTAACTCAGACTTTATAACAGATACTGTTTTATTTAATAGACTGCCTGTATATTGTTCATATTGAAACTGTTATTGATCTTATACACATTTAGTGTAAAAGACAACTCTAAGATCATAATTGTAGGCTGAATTCCGCATGTAACCAAATTGTGTCTCTTTCTACTTTAAAGTGTGTATTTTGTTCTATTCATATTTTGCTTATTCAATGTGCCTTATTTTTTCTTTGTTCCTTGTTCATTGTTCTTTGCACTGTTAAAACTGTAGCCACATCATCTCGCCTCTTTGTATACTTGTACAGTAGTTCAAGCTCTCTCCACATTCCCACGGTCTTTAACCACAACAGAAAGTAAATAAACACCAGCTCTCTTTCAAATCTTCATCTCAGACTCAATGCCAGCCATACACAAAACCTACTTTCTCATTATCTGCCATCGATCATCGGCTCTTAAGTGTGATGCGTTAAAGTCTCCCGCTTTCATAATTAACCTCAGAGCAGCCAGTTAATGAAGTCAGGCTCTCTGTGTTTTAGGATTAATTAGAAGTCAGATGGAATTGAGGAGGGTGGAGATGGTAAACAGCATATGTAAGAAATGGAGCGATGCATACTCTTTAATGCACAATTAAGTGGGGGATGGGATGAGATGGCTGGGTTAAAAACCCACACACACACACAAAGGGATGGAAAACACACACACAAGTTGCTCTCCAAAGGCACCTCCATACATCATCCTTTCACTGCTAATGGTCTGCACTTGTCCCCAAGAGCCTCTCAAAAAAAAGGAGGCAGTAAACAAGGCAACAGACTCAACATTCACTCATTAGTTGGAGGTCTAGTAGAAGAAAACACGTCTAACCTCTTTGGCTAACTCGTCAGTTAGTTGTAGTTGTAGAGGTTGTAGGTTCTAGTCCAGCTCTATCTTTAAAAAAATAAGCATGACCACTATTGGCCCCCTGAGCAAGACCCTCACTGCAAAAAATGCCTTTTTAAAAACAAGAAAAAATTTACTATTTTGGGAAAAAATACTTATTTCAAGCCAGTGCAGCAAGGAAATTGCACTTGCAATTTCTTTTTTCTTAAAACAAGAAAACAAATACTCAAAGACTAAGCATACACAACTTAAATTAAGCTGAATATACTAGTTTTTTTCTCCAATTCTCTTGAAACAAGTAAAAATATACTTACAGTCTACCTGTTAACACAACTCCTTTAGCAATGTAGGTTGTTTTAAGAAAAAACTGCTCAAAATTAGTTGTATTATCTAGGTAGGATAACTCGAGATAAATTTTCTTGAAACAAGTCAAATGATCTAAACAATATTCAGTCTTACCAAGAAAATAAATCCAAAAAAAATGGTGTAACAAGATTAAAATGCTGAATTCAAGTCAATTACACTTGTACAGATTTTTATTTTTTGCAGTGCTTAATCCCAAGTTACTGCACTGAAGACTCATTTATTCAATGCTAAAATGCTTAATCCCTATCAGGGATCAGAGTCTATCCTGGGCCTACAGCACGAGGCAGGTGCCAACACACCACAGGGCAAACACACTTACGGTCACACCTTACCAGGCCAATTAACATTAACCAATCAACCTTCAGTGCATGTTTATAGACTGTGGGAGGAGGAAACCAGGGCACCCAGAGAAAACCTATGCCAACACAAGGAGAGCACACAAACTCCACACAGAACGGCCCAAAGATCGAATCCAGGACCTTCTCACTGTGAGGCAACAATGCTTACCACCTTGACGCACCCTCCAGTGAAGACTGTCCCTATTTAATTAGGTTTTTCTGTAGATTGTGGAATTTTCATGCTCTCCCCATGTTCTCCCCATGTTCTCATTTCAAACTGTGGAATTTTCATACTCTCCCCATGTTCTCATGGATTTTCTCTGGATGCTCTGGTTTCCTTCCACAGCCCAAAAGCATGCAATATCAGTTAATTGGTGAATCTAAATTGTGCCCCGTAAGGTGTGACTGAGAGTGTGGTTGTGTGAGTGTGTGTGAACATGGAGTGTTGGTGCCTACCAAGGGTCGATCCCTGCCTCACGCCCATAGTCCTGGGATAGGCTCTGGTTCCTGCAACTCTGATAGGGATTAAACAGAGTTTCAGTTTTGCAGCTGCAGACTGGATTTGAAAAAATCAGCCACAAAAACAAAATTGTACCACACACGAAAAGATGACGGGATCAAAAGAGTAATTGTTGGTGATTCATCACTTAATTTTGTTTTGTTTTGTTGAATAAGATGTTGGAGTTTTATGTATATTTTGGGCAAACGTAAAAGTAAAGCAAACTGTATTTGGCTGGATTGGTCTGAAAGTGAGTGATTATTTGTCATTGTGAACACATCACGGCACACTGATATCCGTCAATCGAACGCAAAGGCAAATTTGAGATAACAGCAGATCCATGAGAATTAAAATGCAAGCGGGAGGTCAAATCTCCCCATTCAAATAACAACAACCAGTGTTCTACTCAAAATACAGCCACTTCTTGATATTTTGTAGTGCTTATTCCATTATTGTGACGTGGCACTGAGTAGCACACGGGGGATTGTGTGAAATGTAGTTCTTTCCCAGAAACCCCAAAACAGCTTGTTTTAAAGGTCAAAGGGCGTCCAAATTGGTTTAAAACTACTGTTAAAATTACAAGTGTTGGATAAATTTTAACCAATTTTGGCCTGTAAAATTAGCTGCTTTTGGTGTTTTTGGGAGAGAACTATATTTCCCCCAAGCGCTACCCAGTGCCACATCACAATAAAGCCATCAATCTCATCAATTGTGAGTAGAACACTGTTTGTTGTGGTTAGTTATCAACCAAATATGAATTTGGTCTGTAATTTGACTGTAGCATTTTAGCGAGTAATGGTGCTCACGTTCGCGCTCACAAACAGCGAGTGACAAGAATTAAATGACTCTTGTTTCAGTCCTAGAAATAGAAAAGCCAAAAAACCTACTGGATATTAGAGTTAAGATAACATTAACGTACCAAAACCATACCGATACTGTGGCCCAAACACTGCGATACGTACCAAACCATGGGCACACTCTACCATTGCATGGCTAATATTAACTGTAAAGTATAGAATCTAGCTATGTATGAAAGTGCTATATAAATAAAGGTTATTATTATTATTATTATTATTAGTAGTAGTAGTAGTAGTAGTAGTAGTATTTTCCCAGCACCTCCACCTGCTCATTTAAAATCCTCAGTCTTCTGTCATATCCTAGAAGTCCTTCCCAAAAATTGAGATGGTGACCAGGTACATGAAGAGAAAAATGTGATCTGCTCTATTTTCTATGTTTTCTCTTGATCAGGAGAAACAAAACCCATGCCACCAGACTGCTCCTGTGGAAGTGAAAAATATCTCCGATCAAAAATAAATCATCAAAAAGTGGACTGCTAGGGAAAAAATATCTGATGGCCGTGGATCACAGTTGGAACACAGTTTTCCAGCAACTTTATCACTGCTTTGGACAGGGTCTTATAATCAACTTCAAGAGAGACAGAGGAGAAGGGAGAAAGGGAGAGAGATGTTGAAAGAAATGGAAAGAGAGAAACAGAGAACAAGAGTGAAAAATGACAGGGAAACAGAAAGAGGGAACGATGACAGGGAGGCAGAAAGAGTTAAATAGGGAGAAAGAAAGAAAGAAAGAAAGAAAAAAGGAAGAAATAAACAAAAAAACGTGAAGAGAAAGAGAGATTGAAGGTGAAAAGGAAACAGAGAGAAAAAGAATGAGAGAGAAATTGAGAAAAAATAAAATGTGGGAGAGACAGATAGAAAGAAAGCAACGGAGACAAAGTGTGGTAAAACATAAAAAGGTATAAACTCTTCATTTTTCTGTACCTTTCCCTCTGGAGCTGAAAGATATATCAAGAAAAAGAGAGTCAGAAAAAGATGAATGGAAGGAGAAAGAAAGAAAAATGGGTAAAAAGAGAACAACAGAGACAGAGGAAAAAAGAGAAGTGGAGAGAGAGAAAGACGGAGTGTGAGGAAACTTACCACTGCATCACACGCTGGAGGCTGGAGAGCAGGACGAATGGAAGAGTGCAGCAGTTAAACCTACTAAAATATTTATTCACGCTTATGTGCCGCTCTGCAGAACTGACGGCTCTTTAGTACCTTTTCAACAGTGCAGCGGCTGCTACGGACGCATCAGTCTCGGTGTCAGGGTGATGAAGACCGACGCTATTCTTTATTATGCCATTGTGCCAGCCGTCGCACCCCAAATTCATCGACGCTTGGAGTAATAACCAAGAAAAAGTAAAACTTCTACCCCTCGATGACTCTGGGCCATTTTTCTCTGAAAAATACCTGAAATTGACTTTGTAAACAATGGTATTCTGACGGCTTTTGGATTACTTTCTGTGCAAAAAAACCTGGGGATCTTATGGGTTATTTGGTTTAGGAACTTAATTTTAATGCACATCCGCTGAAATCATGTCAGTTCAAGGGGAAGCAGAAAACTTGCGCCTTTAGCTGGGTGCTGACACTCTCTCTCTGTCTGCTGGTGAGAGTGTACTCACCTATGTGTGCACACATCTGTGATAAACTCCGCCACAATAGAACAGAATTGTAAAATAGAGGCTATGTAGAGACAGAAACAGAAATGATACACCATGGTGTAAATAAAGATAAATAACGTAACAGAATAACAAACAGAGAATTGCCAATAATTATTTTTATTTTTTATGAGTGATTATTTGTGATTGTGAATACAACACAGCAATGTGATTGTGATCTGCATTTGACCCATCCATGAGGGAGCAGTGCTTGGATACGGTACCTTGCTCATGAGTGCCTCAGTGGTAACTCTACAAGTCCTGGACTCGTACCGGCGACCTTCTGATCACAGGCGAACACCCTACCATTATGCCACCAACTGTCCAATAATAGCCAGGTTAACACAGGCATGGTCACCTGGCTGGTGTCTGTCTAGTGTGGTATGTCAGTCATTTCCCTCTGTTCTGCCCCTGTGTGTTCTGATTGGTTAGTTAATCTAATTATCTGTTACACCTGTGTTTGCTTAGTTCTTTGTCCCTAGTTTCTTGATCTTTTTGTTTATTGGTTCATGTGTTAGTCATTTCATCCAGGTTACCCTGTTCTGTTAATTTGTTGGTTAAGTATTTAGCATCTTGTTTGGTTTAATTAATTAGATTAGCGTTTGCATGTGTTTCAGTTTAGTTAGTTTCCTATTTAGGCCTGTCTCTCCATTTTGGCTTTGTTGGTCCACTGTTACTCTACCCCATGTTGGTATGCTGTGTTTTGTGTTTTCAGAACAAAGTTTTCAGTTTGTTGTTTTGTGGCCATCGAGCCAATGCTTGCACTGGTACCATGACATCTTGTGTTTCAGCAGTGTTTGTGATTATACATATAGGAGGATATGGATATAATGTCATTTACATGTTATTTGTAATTTACTGTCAGAATTTTGAAGTATATTGTATATTTTACACTAATTATAATACGTTTTATTGCAGCACTTCAGTTACAGTATTTCTTTTCACATGTTAAGCAGTTGGCTGTGCGACAGGGACTCAAAGTGGGAATGAAAGAAAGAGAAAGAAAAGGACAGGTGATGGAATAAAAATGCTAACAATGAGGAAAAGAAAGAGAGTGACAAAGAAAGAAAGAACAGAAGAAAGAAAGAGAAAGACAGACTGAAGTGAGTGAATGAATGATACCCTTTAGAATCATTACATTTACAACTTAATAAAAAGTGTAATGAAATCATGGAATGTAGGAAGTTTTATAATGGAAATCAGTAAAACCATTCCCATTAGGATGCATTCCTTTCTGGATTTTTCAGCAGGGGATCTAATATCCCTGAGAATAAAACAGCATATAGAGGGTTAACAGCAATTAGAAGACACTCACATTCAGAGCTCACAGAGAATAAGAGACTTAATGCGGTCGGTGCACAGCACCTTGACAAACGTTATTTTTTGTCGGGAGGTCAGCACTTACGTTTCCAGGGTGTCATTCACTGCAGTTTGTTGTCATACAATATCAAGATGAGTGTAGTATGGAACAACAAGAGATATATGTTTGAGAATCTTTCAAATTTATGAAAACTGTAAGTGGTTCAAATGACCACTACTGTGTGCCACTGTGTTCAGCATATAGTAACTACAGCTGTGAACTTGGTTTTCACAGATTTCTGAAAAACCATTCCCTTTGAGCGCAGTGGCTCCATAAAATCACAGTAAAAATGAACTTTACCATTAATAAATGCTGGATTACTGAAAGAAAAGTAACAAAACTTTTGTCCTATCTATCTCTAGTTTCACAATTCACTAAAACTGTGAGGTTTCTCTGACTTCTACATGGACATTTGGCACAGTGTCCTGATGATAATCTTGCCTGTACCCCAGTCTTTATTAGAGACTGAGAGTAGCAGAATTATTTCAGTTAGTACAACAAAGACAACAAAGATCAGTAGGTCCACATGTTGAAAATAAAAAGTTAACATCGGCTAACATGCTAACATGGGAAAAAGTTTATAGTGTAGCTACTTACTCTCATAGTTATGAATGTAAAAGGATATACAGCATTTAAAACCTTTGTTCCTCTTGGACGCCGCAGCAATTGAACGTGCATCAGCAATGCAGTAGATGTTGTTTGTACTAAAGATGTCGGAGGTACTGTAAATACCTAGTAAATATGGGCAAAGCCATTTTTCACCAGTATCATAAGTGAACGTCATTACAAAAACAGTCTCCCTGGATCAACTTGGGTTTAAGGGTCTTACGCAGGGACCAACTGGAGTAGTACTGGGGGTAGGATTCAAACCCACAACCTCTTAGTCCAGAGGCAAGTATCAGTACCAGTAGCCCACCACCACCCCAACCACTGACCCCAAATTAATTCCTTATGATGAAAGTAATTTTTCTAATTTGTCTCTTCGGGTCAAAAAAGTAAAGTTTGCGAGAGAGCTAAACAGGAAGATGAAAAAGTGTTGTGTCGGCAGTGCTGCAGCTCCCCAAGCGGCTCCAAGGCCGTGTCGGATAACACATTCATTTGTCCATATTTCTCCCAACTCGTCCCTCAGGATGCCTCATCCTTCTGTTGCTTTATTTTTGCAATATTTTCTGTGCGTCTCCCTTGAGATCTGTATCACAGAAAAATCTGCAGTCTGACAGTTCACTTGGCAAGCTTTAAAAGACTATCAGAAAGTCAACAGAGAGAAAGAGAGACACAAGCGGCAAAAAAGGGAAAATGCTCTTTTGTCAGGAAAAATGTCATCCATATGGGTAGGCTTTGAGCTTATTATTGTATAATTATGACTGTGCCTTAATGCTTGTTGTTTATGCAACCTCGCCAGTTCTTTAGAGAACTCACTTATCATCCCCTCAAAGACGGCAAGAAATCTTGGTGTCACTTCTGGACAAAGATTTGTCATTCTCTTCCCACACTGCCAATCTTTTCAGGACATGTAGATATGTTCTTTAGCATATCTGAAGGATCCATCTCTTTCTCACCAGCAAGGCTACTCAGTTATTTGTCCAGCCTCTGGTTATCTCCATGTTGGACTACTGCAACGTTCTACTGGCTGGACTTCCTTTAAAGGCAACTAGACCACTTTAACTGATCCAGAAAGCAGCTGCAAGACTCATCTACAATGTTCCTAAACTGCAGCAGATGGTAGCGTAATGGTTGGGGAGTTGGCGTTCTGAGGTCATCGGTTCAAGTCCCAGACCAGTAAAGGTACCACTGAGGTACTCGTGAGTAAGATCCCATTTTCAAGCACTGCTTCCTGAGTGCTGCCCATGTACGCTGCCCACTGCTTCTTCATGGGTAGGTCAAATGTGACCTTCACATTTGTCGTGGTGCAATCCTTAGTTTTACGATGCCCATCACTGGGTTTTAGTCCCTTTGGCTCATGCACCGTCAACAAGTTAAACCTCCTCAAATGGCAATCCCTCTATCTGCAGGTCTGAGGATCCATTTTTACTTTTTACATGACTATGTGTTCTACTCAGTGTGCTTATGTTCACTTGAATGAGGTGTTAGATAATATTGTGTTAGGCATTCAGAACAGACCGTAATGCTTTAATATCTTTCCAGTTTCTGCTCTGTGTCTTTTGACATTCATTCCTCTGTGAATTCATCTTTCTAAAGGAATAAAACAGCAAACAAATAAAAGTCTGTGGTTGCCAAGACACCCAAAGGTGCTGGATATTAAATAAATATATTTCATTGTGAAAGAAGTGACCAGGCTTGCCAAGCATTAATCCTTTTTATTACTGATACATTAACCTTGAGTAGTGCCCAGATGAGAGCATTCCCTTGAGAAGTCAACAATATCGATCAGAAGCGCACATATAGTAGGGCGGGGCGATATGGACCAAAAATCATATCTCGATATTTTTTGGTAAATGGCGATATACGATATATATCTCGATATTATTTTGGGTGAAGTAATAACAAAAACCAATTCTGGGTCAAAGCCACATGTACCAACTGTCACAGGGGCACTTTTATTAAAAACAAACTAAAATATATATTGAATAAAAATGCTTTCTGATTAAAAAATAAAATGTAAATATAACAGATACAGAGCAAAAAGAACAAGTGTAAAAGTGCTTCCTTTTTTACAATAACCTGTACAAACAACAAAACTGACTGAATAAAATTGTTCAACTCCTGGTCAGTGTATCCTGTGCAATTCTCAAATAACAAATAAAATATTGAGAAAATAAATAACAAGCTAGGGCCAAAGAAAAAAAAAAGTTGGTTGTCAGTTGAGTTCATGGGACGGTAGGGATTTTTCCCCCTAGTGGCAGCAAGGGATGGGAAATTTATTTTATTTTTTATTTTCCTTTACAGCAGTGATGTTATTTTTTCATAACATAGGCTACCTGTATGGCGTCACATCAATGCCAAAACTAGAGCGCGCAAAATGGCTTGCGCAAAAAATTCGCGGGCATAAATTTCAAAGTCGCGAGCGCAAATGTGAAACTCGAGAGCACAAAATTAAGAATCGAGTGCGCGGTTGTGATAATGTTGCGTGCAAGCTCTATTTTTACTCTCGCGAATGACTTTTTTCCTCTCAATGTGTTAAATGGCCTCGCCTTAGTATAATTTTACTGCGAAATAAACTATATCGATATAAACGATATTGTGTAATCCTATATCTCGTATGAAAATATATCGATATATTTTAAAAACTCGATATACCGCCCAGCCCTAACATATAGATTATTAATTCATTGTAAAATAAAATATAATATATAGCTCCCACATACCCAATAAAGCATTATGCATGAACTGTATACTGGGGGATGGAGGCAGTGTTCAGCAACACATTGCAGCTTGTCAAGGACACACACAAACAAAGGTTTGAAAATCACTGCAGTCCGAAGTAAGAAAAGTTATTATTTCTGACAACGTCTCTCGCAGAATATTGCAGAGTGTGAGAGGAGTTTGGTCAGTGTGCTAAATGCCTCTTGGCTGTGCTGTAACCCGAACGCAACCCCTCTCGCTCCGGGCACCCGGGCAGGACCAGAGCGGAGCAGCCGGCCTTCAGATTATAATGAGCGCCTTCTCCAACTGTGGCATGCAACCTGCAGATGTAACACACCTCCCTCACCACACTCCGGCTTGTTAGAGAAACAGACCCACAATAAAACAACACTAAAAAGAACCACAAACCTCCTCCTCCTCCGTCCCCTTACATGGCCAGGTTAGATTTTACAAAGTGACTGGCTGCTGGGAGGATTGTAACACAGGTCAAGACTTTTAGTACAGATGGAGACTTATAGTATTCAGTTGGGGCAGTGGTAGTGTAATGGTTAAGCAGTTCTCCCTAAAATCAAAAGGGGCTGGACCACCAAAGAGCACTGCCACACATTTATGAATTTCATCTGTAAAAGCACATTAACATTCTATAAAAATCCATGTCTGGAATTCTGTGACACATTGCATCACATATAAGCTCAGAGTCCATCATTACCAGCATTGGACCCCGCACACGAACCTTAACCCCAAGTTGCTCCAGGGTGACTGTCCTTATAGTTGATAGCATAACAGTTAGGAAGTTCATCCCAGTTGCAGGTCACAGGTTCGAATCACAGACCAGTAAAAGTACCATTGAGGTACTTGTGAGCAAGTTACCATCCCCAAGGACTGCTCCCTGAGCTCTGCCCATGTCAGCTGCCCCCTGCTCCTTCAGAGATGGGTCAAATTTGGTTGTGGTACACTGTGTGGTGTGTTCATTATGACAAATAATCACTCACTTTCACTTTGTATGCCCTGTGTAAATTATCCCTGTGAGCAGAGAGTTACCTGTTCAAGTCCCAGACTGGTAAAGGTTCCACTGAAGTACCTGTGAGCAAGGTATGTACTGCTCACCAGGTGCTGCCTGCCAGCTCCTTCATAGATAGATCATTTCACTTGTACTCTCACCATGTCTATCCTAAATGTACTGAACACACTCTTATTTCTCTCTGCAGAGCTACATCACACACTTCACTGGATCATAGAGCTCCCAGACCCTCTGGTTCAAGATGCTGCTCCTGCAGAGATCTGCATCAGCACAACCAAGACCAACCAAGATTCATTTAAGGACTTGGATACATGTGTGTCCTCACAATGGACCTGCAAAAGAGTTCAAATCAGTTTTATTTGTATAGCACCTTTTACAACAGACATATAACTGGCCTCAAGACTCTATTGAGCAAGCCCGAGGCAACAGTGGAAAGGAAAAACTTCCTCTGTAGTAAACAGTAAGAAACACTGAGAGGAGCCAAGAGTCAGAAAAAGAAAAGATCATATGTACTGTAATACTGCTTTGTAACAATATCTGTTATAAAAAGTTAAATTCAAATTACAGTAAATGTAATTAAATTGAATTGGGCTGAACAGAGAGAGTAAAGTGAATGTGGTCTCCCTGTTATTGCTGCCTCAGAAAAAACTGATGGTATGTAGAGAGACTTCCACTTTCTAATTACAGGGTCAATCTCCCTGAGAGCAACTATGGGGTTAAGAGTCTTGCTCAGAGTCCCAGTGGTGGTAGTGCTGGATGTAGGATAGAGCCGGCTTAATTATTTGTCTTTGTGAACACACCACAGCACACAGTGCACCACAACAAAATTTGGCCTCTGCATTTCACCCATCCAGGAAGGAGAAGTGGGTAAATGTAGAGCTCACATTGGGTTGTATTGCTGTGCTGTCCTGTCCTGTGCTATGGTGAGTTCACAACAGCAAATAATTACCCACTTAAAAGTAAGATCAAGTTATTGCTGTAAAGCTAAATTTAGACACAGTGTTGCTAGTTTCTGTAGACTTTGATGCAAGATTTTGATGCATGACTCTTGTTGCAGACTTCAAACTTTAATCTTTAACGAGTGTCAAAGCAATTATTATTCCCAGATTATTATCGTTTATCTGGATGGTACGGTGTAAGATGATGCTTTAGAAAAGTGACATCTTGCATCCTGCTTCACTAAACTGACACATCTTCCTTACTTCTCTGGCAGGACGAATGTTTCAAACTGTCCCAAATTGGACAGTTTTGTAATGGTGTGGGATGCAATCCACTGTACAGTCAAAACATAAAAGACATGAGAGTTTAGGGTGTGATTCCTCACTAAGTGGTGCTTCTTGTCTTGATAAGCAGATTCATGTGTTAGCAGTGACACACCACATCACTTCATAAAAAGCGGGGCTCAAAATGCCAAAGTCTGCCAGCATCAATTCTTTGGAGAAATTAAACGATTACATTTCTTTTTTAGCAACAAAAGCGGCAGCAAAGAGCACTGGTGCCAGATTTGGGTGATCAGAATTACAAGGTTTTGATTGTTAGACGGCAAAAGACAGGAAGGATGTTCGGTGTCTTCTATAAAAATAGCACTTGAAAGGGAAACGGTTATAGCTAAAGATATAATCCCAGCCTCGGCATCACGTCTCCGTTCGTGTGGTTTTGAAAATGACGCCCCCCGTCTCTCGTTAGCTGCTATGCAAGTCGCTGCTACAAAGGAACTTCACCCAGTTCCTTTTCTTCCTTCCTCATCGTGTGCCATTCCCTTTTCTCCAAGGTGCATTTTCTTAACAACCCTGCATCTGTTTTGCATAATGCTGTACGTTCGCTGCTGTTTCTAACTCACTTTGCATTTAAGACTTCACTAGCTATTTCCCTCTGAAGGACCTGAACAGGAGAGCAGAGCAGCTTGCTCCACAAATGAATTTAAACATTTTTCATAAATATTATCGCTGAAACTAAATGGACGAGGTATTATTTATTTATTATTTATTTATTTTTAATTTTTTTCTTGGCATATATAACCACACAGTAGTGCATACAAATTAGTGCAGACAATAACAGATATCAATCTATGATAATCAAACAAGCTGGAAGCTATATCTGCTCCTATAGACTAAATCAGACTGAAATGGGCTTTGGAATGCAGAATTCATTTTAATTTTAAAGTTTGTAAAATTTTACTGATTACATTTTTTTCAGCATTTGCCGTTGTCTGCCTTTACAGAAGTGCAGTGAAACAGAGAGGTTTTGGCTTTCTTACTCATTCCTTTGTCACTGTGTTTTTGGGCAGTATATTTTTAAAGTTCACGTTTATGAGAGAAAGTCAGAGACTGTGTTAGGACCGTGAAGCATGAGTTATAACGAGTGAAAACACGTTGTTTGTTGCTGCCCTGAAAGTTCAAACTCTTTTCTTAGATTCTGGATCTAAGATTCATGTAGCGGAATGTGCCTTGTGCAGATAAAATTAGAATAATTAAATTTGACATAAGAAGAACACAAGAAGAAAGTCATATTTACAACTCTATAATAATAAAATATATTATAACCACAAAACAAAATAATAATAATAATAATAATAATGAAACCGCTAAATATTAATAATATATACAGTATATATGTATATATACTGTATGTCTAGAGAGAGAGAGAGAGAGCGAGAGAGAGAGAGAGAGATATGTGTGTGTGTGTGTATGTGTACATACACTGCTCAAAAAAATAAAGGGAACACAACAGTAAGACATCCTAGATCTGAATGAATGAAATATTCTTATTAAATACTTTGTTCTTTACATAGTTGAATGTGCTGACAACAAAATCACACAAAAATTATCAATGGAAATCAAGTTTATCAAGGAGGGCTGGCTTTGGAGTCACACTCAAAATTAAAGTGGAAAAACACACTACAGGCTGATCCAACTTTGATGTAATGTCCTTAAAACAAGTCAAAATGAGCCTGGGCATGCTCCTGATGAGGTGGCGGATGGTCCCCTGAAGGATCTCCTCCCAGACCTGGACTAAAGCATCAGCCAACTCCTGGGCAGTCTGTGGTGCAACGTGGCGTTGGTGCATGGAGCAAGACATGATGTCCCAGATGTGCTCAATTGGATTCAGGTTTGGGGAACAGGCGGACCAGTCCATAGCATCAATGCCTTCGTCTTGCAGGAACTGCTGACACACTCCAGCCACATGAGGTCTAGCATTGTCTTGCATTAGGAGGGACCCAGGGCCAACCGCACCAGCATATGGTCTCACAAGGGGTCTGAGGATCTCATCTCGGTACCTAATGGCAGTCAGGCTACCTCTGGCGAGCACATGGAGGGCTGTGCGGCCCCCCAAAGAAATGCCACCCCACACCATTACTGACCCACTGCCAAACCGGTCATGCTGGAGGATATTGCAAGCAGCAGAACATTCTCCACGGCGTCTCCAGACTCTGTCACGTCTGTCACTTGTGCTCAGTGTGAACCTGCTTTCACCTGTGAAGAGCACAGGGCGCCAGTGGTGAATTTGCCAATCTTGGTGTTCTCTGGCAAATGCCAAATGTCCTGCATGGTGTTGGGCTGTAAGCAGAACCCCCACCTGTGGATGTCGGGCCCTCATACCACCCTCATGGAGTCTGTTTCTGACCGTTTGAGCAGACACATGCACATTTGTGGCCCATGGGAGGACATTTTGCAGGGCTCTGGCAGTGCTCCTCCTGTTCCTCCTTGCACAAAGGCGGAGGTAGCGGAAGTGAAAGAGTGAAAGCACTGCCAGCATTCAAAAGTGACCAAAACATCAGCCAGAAAGCATAGGAACTGAGAAGTGGTCTGTGGTCACCACTTGCAGAACCACTCCTTTATTGGGGATGTTTTGCTAATTGCCTATAATTTCCACCTGTTGTCTATTCCATTTGCATAACAGCATGTGAAACTGATTGTCAATCAGTGTTGCTTCCTAAGTGGACAGTTTGATTTCACAGAAGTGTGGTTGACTTGGAGTTACACTGTATTTAAGTGTTCCCTTTATTTTTTTGAGCAGTTTGATAAAAATAAACAATCATTATTTATATTTCTGAAAGCATTCTTTGTTTACAGCATTTTTTCACACCTGCCTAAAACCTTTGCACAGTATTGTATATATATATATACATACAAAAATGAGTAATGTTAGAAAAGGTTGTAGAAGCATTTGTGGTGTTACTGGAAGTCACTGGAGCGGTGAAGGCTGAATTGAGTCTTTCAAAAAACAGCCGGAGGCATGAGGCAGATTGCAGTCGGGCATTAGCGAGGGCAGCTCGTCTCCATGCTGCCGCTGGCGCTCCTGCGGTCAGTCGGGTCCTCCGGGGTCCTCGTGGCCCACAATCCCGCTGCTTTTAATGAACGCTTCCCAATTAATTCCTCTTCCATTCCTCGAGATCGATGGCCCACTAGTCTGGCTCCACGCTTAGCACTTTCAATGAAACATTTCACTGCTTCTATGGCTGAAAAGAACTCAACTTTCTCCCCACATCCGTCCAATTTCAACATCTCATTTGCTCCAATTCCAGCTAATCACAGTCATGAAATGGAACTGAAATCTTCACTAGTTAAAATGGCAGATTTTCTCAGCGAGTGAGTAAGTGATTATATGTCATTGAGAACAGACCACAGCCCAGCACACAATGCATCACAACCAAATGTGACCTCTGCATTCGTGAAGGACCAATGAAAGCAGTGCTTGGGGATGGTACCTTGCTTGTGACTACCTCAGTGGTACCTGGAGAACTCTCTAACTGATATACTACCAAGTGCCAAACACTTTGTTTCAATGGTAATATGAAATGTTCAGACTTTTAACTCATATACACTTTATATACAGTATATATAAAATGTTGTAGATGTAGAGGTAGGTCATTATGGATATAAAGTGTATAGAAGTTAAAAATCAAGTTAATGTTCATTGTATATTATTTTGTAACCTTAATTTTCTTGTTTTATGTGTTTTGTCTATGGATTCTACCTAGAAGTTGAATTATTCACCTAATATACTGTATATTATATATAGTTTTAGTCCACATTTTTCTTTATGAAGTTAACCTTGAATTAGTTAACTTTTTATTTTTTTGTACTGTTAGAATACTTATAAATCAACTTAACATCAAATATATAGTTTATGCTGCTAGGTTTCTTATGTTTATACTTGAAAGACATAAATACTGATTCAAAGAAGCCAGTGTAGAGGAAATAAGGCTCAGAAAGTGTATTCACAAGACAAAGCAAGTACACTTAAACTTTAAGTGCAAGAGTGATATAATCAAACTGTTCCAAATGTCTGTTAGCATATGCAAATGCTACTTAAGGCTATCTATTAAGTGAGAGTATACATGCTCAAAAATCATATACAAACTTTTATATTTTACATTTATATTTTCCTTTTATATTTGAAGAAGACTTGCTGCAACCTTCCACCTACAGGGCTTGTACAAGTCCAGTACCTTGAAAAGAGCAAGAAGGATGTGTTTAACTTTTTAACCTCATGTCATAAAAATAGTTTTCATCCCCACTGCAACTGGCATCATCAATAAGGCCAGAGACCACAAATGGCTTGCCCATCTTGTACTGCGTTTTTGCACACATACAGTATATTGTCACATTATGCTTTACATACTGTGAACATTGCACTACTGCACATCCTTTGTTCAAATTGTACAGTTGGTTATTTACGCAAACTCACTGTGCACATTCTCTATACTTCTGGCTCATTCATGTCTTGTCTTTTCTTATTCTGTGTTCTGTACAGATGAATATTTTTTATTTATATTCTTTTTCTGTTAATATATTGTAAATTGACACATCCGTGCCGTTTCAGCCCCGTGCACTCCGATTCTGGTCGGGGAACTACTAGCCTGAGTTTGCTATTCACCTATCTCACGTGTCAGGTTGGGATTTTGGACTAATGCATATCACCTTGTTTCATCTTGTTTCATTTCATTTACATTTACAGCATTTAGCAGACACTCTTATCCAGAGCGACTTACAACAGAGCTTTGTAGTCCACGACTGTTCTTAGATCTATAGAGAGCTGTAAGCTTTAGAATCAACAACTGTGGTTAAACCAAATTACCGCGGACTAAGTATTATACTTAAACGAAAAATGGGTTAGAGAAACGAAAGTTCACAGACATGTTAGTGGGTTTTGGGTTTTTTTGGGGGGGTGGGGGTTCGGCTTGAGTAAGACAACATAAATAGTAAGGGGTAAATTAATCCCCTAGATACTCTTTGAAGAGGTGTGTCTTCAGACAACATTTGAAGACAGCAAGGGACTCAGCAGTTCTTACGGCAAGAGGAAGTTGGTTCCACCATTGAGGAACCAGCACTGCAAAGAGTGTTGATGCATGTTTTCCTCTTCTTTTAAGTAGAGGTGGTTCCAGACGAGCAGCGGTTGATGCTCTGAGAGGCCGAGAAGTGACACGTTGATCAGTGCTGATAAGTAAGGAGGTGCTGTTCCTGTCTTGGCCTTAAAGGCAAGTGTTAAGGATTTGAACCTGATGCGAGCTGCCACAGGGAGCCAGTGCAGGTTCCGCAACAGAGGTGTGGAGTGTGGGAATTTAGAAATGCTGAAGATAAGTCTCGCAGCTGCATTTTGGATCAGCTGAAGTGGTCATGTTGCTTTCATTGAAAGTCCAGCCATTAGGCAGTTACAGTAGTCCAACTTAGAGAGGACCAAGGACTGGATGAGAAGCTGAGTAGCTTTGGTGGTGAGAAAGGGGCAGATTCTTCTGATGTTGTATAGGAGATATCTGCAGGAACTAGTGAGGTTGCTAATGTGTGAAGAGAATGAAAGTTCGTCATCCAGAATGACACCAAGTTTTCTTGCTGTTTTTGAGTGGATGATAAAGTTATCAAAAGGAATGGCAAGGTCAAGATTTGGTGAAGGACTGTCTTTGATGTGCAAGATTTCAGTCTTGCTAGGGTTTAACTTGAGGTGGTGGGATGTCATCCAAGAAGAGATGTCAGCTAGACACTCTGAGATTCGAGTTGATACATGTTGGTCGTCTGGTGGAAAGGAGAGAATTAGCTGAGTGTCATCGGCATAACAGTGGTAGGAGAACCCGTGTGCAGCTATAACTTCTGTACCTGAAATCCCAAGACTGGACAGAGTATCCAGGAATATCTGATGGTTGACCATGTCAAAAGCTGCAGACAGGTCCAGAAGTATCAGAACTGAGGACAGGTTGGCAGCTCTGGCAGCAAGTTTTTCAGAGACAACTAGAAGTGCACTCTCAGTAGAGTGTGCAGCTTTGAATCCAGACTGGTTAGGGTCATGGAGTACATTTTCAGACAGGAAGACATTAAGTTGGTTATAAATTGCTCATTCCAGTACTTTGGAAATAAAGGAGAGCAGAGATACTGGTCTGTAGTGGTTAAAAGAGAGGGTTTTTCTTTAAAATGGGGGTGACAACGGCAGGCTTGAAGGCAGTTGGAACATGACCAGCTATTAAGGAACTGTTGATTATGAGTGTGATGTGTGGTAGAAGATCCTGTGAAATAGTCTGCAATGTACCTGAGGGGATTGGGTCAAGTAGACATGTGGTGGGATTACTGGTCGCAAGGATCCGAGACATGTCCTCATGGGATAGTGCAGTGAAGTCTCGAGGTTGTGAGCTGGTCTGTAGTTTGTCAGTCAGAGGAAAAGAGCTCCTGATAGAAGCAATCTTCTCCTCGAAGAACGTGGCAAAGTCCTCTCTTGTAAGAGCTGAAGAAACAGGAAGAGATGGTGGTTTGAGTAGGGAAGATAAGGTGGAAAAGAGTTAGCGAGGATTAGATACAGATTCCTCAAACTTGGTTCTGTAGAAAGAAGATTTTGCAGAAGTTAGATCAGTGGAAAATTTGGATGGGAGAGAGTGATAAGAAAGGAGGTCACTGTTACAATGCATTTTCCTCCATCTTCTTTCAGCTGCTCTTAGTTCTGTTTGGTTGCTTCGCAGGGACTCTGACAGCCATGGGGTCAGAGGGGAAGTATGCTTTGGTCTGGAAGACAATGGACAGAGCAGATTAATAGAGTTGTGGAGGGAGGAGAGAAAGTCATCAGTGGCATTTTCAACAGGTGAAGGACTTGGGTTAGCACAGTTGGAGAGAGATAAGGAGGACAGGACAGTGGAGGAGAGGGAAGCTAGAGAAAGAGAACTGAGATTTCTGCGGGTGGTCATGAGGGTTACAGGAGGTTGAGAAAAAGAGGTCAGAAGAGGGAATTTGAAAGACATGATGATCAGACACATGAAGAGGAGTAGACAGTATATAAGATTTGAATGATACTAGGTAAGAATGTTGCCTGCTTTGTGGGTCGGGGGAGAATCGCCAAGAGATAGACTGAAGGATGACAGAAGTATCACAAGTCCACTGGTGTGTATCCCCATCTCTTGGAAGGTTGAAGGCACCAAGGAGAATGATTGGAGAGTCATGATCTGGAAATGAAATACATCCAGCTCATCAATGAAGTTACCTAGTAGGCCTGGAGGACGATAAAGAACAACTATGTAGAGTTTAGTTGGATATGTGATGGTAACAGAGTGGAATTCAAAAGAGGATGTGTTGAGGTGAAGGAGATTAGCAGGTGTGAAACAAGATAGAAGCAAACCTCTGCCTGAAGTATGAGGAGAGTGAGAGAAGGCAAAGGCAAATCTTGAGGCAGAGGAGAGGGCAGCTGGAGTAGCTGTGTCCTCAGGTGTGAGCCAGGTTTCGGTGTGGGCCAGGAAGTGGAACAACTGGAGAGATGCCAGTCCAGTGATGAAGTCAGCCTTCTTGATGCTAGATTGGCAGTTCCATAAGCCACTATGCACGATAGTAGGAGGCTGTGGAGACATAAAAGGCTGAGAGAGGTTACATAGATTTCTGCCCCTCTGATGAGGAATGTATCTTCGAGATCTGTACGATATGTTAACAGGTATAGGTGTGAAGCACATTTTATAACAAAAAAGAAAAAACAAACAGATACTTAGCCAAGATCAGAATTGACAATGTCGCTGTCCCTCGGGGTCAGTGCTACAGACGAGACATCTGTAGCAGAGTGATCCTCCTTTTAAATTGTGGGTAAATGGAGGCCACTCCCTCAGATTAACACTTAATTAACCCTGGCCTCACTTACACCAGGTGACAATGGTCAGGTAGATTGTAGTGAAACTAACACACAACAGAACAACAGCAGTCTAGGGTTTTCACTAATAAGGCAAAGAATCAACCAGCTAAGCTGAGCACAACAGTCTAAGTACACAACTAAGTAGCAGAGTTCAGTTTAAACAACAGATGAATCACAAATTAGCTTACCAGATGTAGAATCAGAATAGTAGACACAGAAGCACAAGTTTCTCATTCAGTTTCCCATGACGTAACGGTTGCACGGCACCCTTTTATCTGATTCACTCACAGGTCTCACTTTGATTCCTCACACCTCAGTTTTGTATTATTTTAGTCAGTTCGGGCCAGACATCTTTGTCTGTTCACCATCACTCTAACCCGAAAGTTTGTCTGTTTCTTCAATTCTAGAATGTTTGCCACCACAGCCGGCTGGGTTCATGCCGCTATGTTCCTGACCTTCCACCTAGACACTGTTCTTGAAGGAATGCTGCTTGCCTGTTTGATTTCTTGTTAGTGTGTGTGTTGGGGTATGTTTATATATTTAGGAGGTTATGAGGACCTGCCTGTCCCCTAAAAGACTGGAAAAATTGAGGGTATATTTTATGGTTTATGAGAACATTTTGTGGTTTTTGAGGACCAGTCCCCGCTCATGTTATGATTTTATAGAAAAATTCATGTTTTCACACAAACAAATTTGGTTACTAAGGTTAAGGTTAGCTGTAGTATTATTTACATCTAGCCAATATGGAAGTATCTTACAAAGATAGTAATAGAAGTGTGTGTGTGTGTGTGTGTGTGTGTAGAGTGAACTCAGCAGAACTCACTCAGCAGCAATTCAGTCTTAAGCAGACCATTAGGCTTAAAGTGATGAAAATTCTTCTCTACGTTTGCAAGTAAAACTTGACAGCATTCGCCGAAGCATTGGAAGCCGGGACACTAATTCGGTCATGAGTAGGGTTTAGCAGAGCTTCGAAGCTGCTCTCAGCCATTATCAGGCGTTCAGATGGAGACGGCAGCGCAGATTCAGGACGAGGAGGGAAGAGCTGACACACAGCAGCTTGTTAACACTCATCATCTGCAGCTGAAATGAGTGGTTTCTGGTGAATGAGCTGCATAGAACACACTCACTCCAAACACAAAGTACAACCTTTACACTCGTACACCTCGGGGAGCTTCACTACTGTAGCGAGTGGAGGTTTGATTCTGATGACATTGCAATTAAATCACTTCTGTTCATGAGTTAAATGAATGTGTATTATTATTATTATAATTATTATTACTATTCTTATTATTATTATTATGAGTCATAATTAGTACAAAATACTTGAGCTGACCTCATGAGCAGAGTGTCGCTGGTTTTACGTCCCAGACCAGTAAAGGTACCACTGGGATAATCATGAGCAAGTTACCGTCCCCAAGCAATTGCTACTAAGGTGCTGCCAAAACTGCCCATTTCTCCGTCACAGATGGGTCAAATGCAGAAGTCACATTTGATTGTGGTAGAGAGAGGAAACAAGAAGCAGGTTAAAATGCTGATAACTAAACAAGCAACAGGTGAAGGAAATGATGAGCGGTAGTTACATTAAACAAACTCAGATTCAGAGTTCTGAAGCAGGAGGCGAAGTGGAAAGCAAACCCAGACTCTGTAATCCGGAGATTGCTTTTATCGGGTGGAGGGGCAGCTTGTCATTGTTTTTATTTTAAAAATGAATGAACAAATAATACATGGACTGCCCCGTAATTATACGATGGAAGGAGCTGTGGATGAAAGTGTGATAAATGCTGGATGTCAGGAGTGAAGCAAGCAGAGGGGTGGTCGAGCCAGAGTTTCCTAAACCGGGTCCCTCTCCTGTGATAAGAGGAAAACCTTTGTTTGATATCAAAAGGAAACAGGCCTTCCGTTCCAGACGGTAACCAAATTGACGATCTGACCCTCACACGGCCTGTTTAAGTACAGACCATCTCTGTCTGAGACAAAAGGCAATAAAATTGCAAAGGCGCACACACACACGTTTTGAACGTTTTGAATTTTAATTTGACCATTCTTTGAAATTGTATGTAATGTGAGCTATGTATTCATGTTGTGTGCTGTTTTGATAGATCAAAACATTGTATACTTTATTCGAGACCACATGTTCAGGACATAATTAGCGTTGCTTTCCATAAGACTAGCATGCTAGTATACAGTATATGCATGTTGCATATTTGTGTAAAAGGTATTCAAATAAACTGCTTGTAGACACACTTTGAAATGTGATAAGAAACAGTACATAAAAATGGCGCACCGGGAATGTTTGGACCTAAAATAATGGACAAAGACTGATGAATTCAATGGTAGTTTGAGACAGGAAACATTTGGTAACTACAATACGTTTTTACAAAGTTTGATATGATATGTGAATCAAGAGTTGACCAACCATTTACACCAGGTAAAATGGGAGAAGGAATGTTGGACCATTCCACTAAGGGCAGAACCAAGTAATTAATAAGTGTGAACTTACTCAATAAGTTTAGACAGTATGAATCAAAGGCCTTAACCATGATATCGAGGCCCAGTGGCTGCCTACGGACGACAACCCACCAAGAACATTTCAAACTCACAACTCTTCAACTGTCCTGATCAACTCAACTCCCGTTGCATCGGACTCCACGCTCTTTAGGTACCAGCTTCCTTTCCTATTTGATAAAATGGCTGTTGTGGTGGTTATTTCTAATATACTACTAGACCCTAATCCGTGCTAGGGGCATGCCCCCCGAGCAGACATGAAGGGGAGTATAAACATACTAGAGTTGATTTTATTCTGTCATGACAGAGTTTATTCATCTTATTTTATCTCTCCATTCCATTAACCTCACCATATTGTACCTTTATGTGAAACATGTTAGTTGTCTTTCTGTAATTTAGAAATGTTTGTTTGATAAAACTTCAATTTGTGGTTCATGCTTGCTCAGAGGGGTCCCTTATCGTTTCGATCTTGCTACCACGCTCTATAAAATAACTTAAATCTTTAATTCATAACGTCATTCTTATTTACGGCCACAGTAAATAATTTACGGCTTTTAGTTATCAATAGTTAATCAAATTTGCTGCCTAAATATTGTCACCTAATTGATAGTGATATTGTATTCAGGGTATTCATATCAAAATAAATTTTGATGTTGATTGGGCACAATAACTGACCGATTAGTATGTGATGGAGAAATTAAAGTATTTGAGCTAATAACCTAATTAATTCCCTATTACCCCCACATTGCCTTTACATGGTCATGAGAAAGTGACAGCATCCTTCATTCTGCTCAGACCGGACCTGTTCATGCAGATTTTTTAGGGGTTAGTCCTCTCTCTCTAGCTTTCCTTTTATTCTTTTCTCTTTTTTATTTCTGTTTTTCTTGCTTTTCAAACTCACGACCACTCAGCTTTATTCACCAAACTCCAGTCCAAGCTTCTGCTTCACACTTCCACTTTGGAAAAACAGCCATCCATTTTTGACGAACAGCCAGAATCTGAGAGGTGAGATGAAGGGAGCGGTGCCTTATATTTATCAGCTATATCGGCTATAATTTATACTGTTGACCAGCTTGTTGTCCTGCTCTCTTCTTCAATGCATTTTGAACCAGCCAGGCTAGTATGCTACGCTTGTTGCGTTGTGCCATTCCTTGGCCAGCACCGGTGTTGTCTTGGCAGTACCTTCCTCTGGCACCAGTTACAGTTCTGGAACCATGTAGTACTAAGTACAAACTACTTTTTCCATTATAAACAAAGAAACCCATAGGTGATCATGGTTATGCTCGACGGCAAGGTCAAAAGTGAGACGAATCTGAGCTGCAAGGTGATTGGCAGAAATGTCACCATGTTCATGTTTTGATTTGTGAAAATGCAGACATAAAAAACAACGAAACTGTCCACTCTGGTTGTGAGTTTATCAAAAACCCAACAATGGAGGTGCAAACCAGTAAGAAATAGTGGAAAATGGATGAGGTGCAGTACTCCTATCTTTTTTGGGCAGAAGATAAGATATAGTGGAAGTAAGTGTGTGATTATCATGAACACACCACAGCACAGCATAGAGTGCACCACAATGAAATGTGACCTTTTAGCAGTTTGCATTTGACCAATTAGCAGTGGATAAGCAGTGGGTAGGACCCGGGGAGCAGTGCTTGGAGCCGGTGACTTGCTTATGAGTACACTACACTACCAACTGCCCCATTTGTCATTGTGAACACAGTGCACACATTGCACCTCAACAAAGGTGACCTCCGCATTTGACCCATCTGTGAAGGAGCAGTAAGCGGTTGACGTGGGCAGGGCCAGAAGAACAGTGGTGCTTGTGGATGGCACCTTGTTACAGGTTCCTCAGTGGTACCTTTACTGGTCTGGAACTGGTGACCCTCTGATCATGGAGGCTTAACTATTACACATATCCAGAGCGAGTTCTACTTCCTTATTTCAGTGTCAGTCTCTCTGGAGCAACTTGAGATTAACGGTCTTACTCAGGATACCAGTGGTAGTAGTTTTAGATATAAGGTTTGAACCCATTATAACCCATGATCTTTTGGTTGAGAGGCAGGCATCCACCACCACCTTGTAATCCTGCGACCTCCAACATCACCTCACTTCCGTCTTAACTCTCCAGAGGATGCTAAAGCTCCGGCAGAGAATTCTTTTGGAGGAGAAACGGCATTGAAGAAGCAGCTGATATGATTTACGGTGGGCGTAAAGGGGACGGAGCTGTGATATTAATCACTCCGGCTAGAGGGCAAAAAGATAATTGGTCACAAAGCCGAACGTGAGGAGGGTGGTGCCATCAGGGGTAAAGAATAAAATAGGGGGGAGTATAAGGGGGAGTAGTGAACAAAAACAAGTGAGTCCTTCAACAGATGTGATGTTCAACCTCGTTTTTTTTTTTCCCCCTTCCCATTCTCTCTTTGTCATTCATGTAGGTTAAGTGGATTTGTGAGTGTGGCAATAATTTTTTTCGTCTTTCTCACACCCTGTCTATATTCCTCCTCCACTTTCTGCTTCTCGTCCAGCTCTCTTTCTTTCTCTCCCTGGGGTTCATTTCAGATGGTCATCTATTTATAGGGGAACAAGGAGCCGTCTGATCAATAGAAAACAATGGAATTTTCGGGATGCTCTCCTGCGGCGTGAGAGAGGACAAGCAGACTGTCTGCATCTTCCTGACCTTGCCACTCTCTTTCTCTCTCTCTCTTTCTCTCTCTCGCTCTCTCTAACCCCATTGCTCAAGCTTCTGTCTCAGCATTTTTTCTTCCTTTTTAAAGGGGGGAGCTGCGTCCTCGCACAGGATGCTCCGCATGCTGCTTTAATGGGTTGACACCATGCCAAACCAAATGTGTGGCACTGCGTCCGCTGTGAGCCAAGCGACGACCTTGGGCCAGGCATCACGCTCTGAGGAAGGCGTGAAATAGCCGAACAGAAACTTCTGGGTAATTGATTCCCCCGTCAAACTACCATTGATAGGGAGACGTGAGACAAGTGGCGATGTAGAATGGAGAGATGGTGAACCTGTTAAATCAGAGCTGGTAGATAATGGGCATTGCTAGAACACTTTTAGGAAAGGGCATGTGCCCTGGTGTGTGTGCTGTGGCCCAGTGAAAAATCTCACATTCAACTTTCAACAATAAAATGATATATTGGGCAGTCTATACACTGTGATTGCTGGGCAGAAGAAATTACCTTATTCTCTTCATTATTTCTTCTCCTTCCTACTTTTTGCACCTTCAACTTCCTGCACAGTTTTTATTATAGAGACAACTTTTAGAGTTTACAATTTTCAGCACTTCTTGGCAATATCCCAGCCATCTTTTTGGCCCTTTTTCAGGTGATTTTCTACTACACCATTATGCCAAAATTGGGAATGACAGGCTTAATCTACATTTAAAACATTTAGCAGATGCTCTTATCCAGAGCAACTTCCTGTCACGACCATGGCTCCTCCCCGACACTTGGACTCGCCAGAATATTAAACCTGAGGTTTGATGTGTCTGCGTCACCATGGTTACGGTGTGTCTGTCCCTTTAAGGATTCCCCTGTAGTCACACCCTGGTTTGTCGCATCATGGGATGGGTTTCACTTTCCTAATGTGTCATTTCTTGTTCGTACATGTGTTGAAATTTCATTGGTTACTTGCTGTTAATTAGTCTGGTGTTTTATTATTTAACCAGTCTGATCCCGTCATTTCTTGTCCGTTCTCCATCTTACCTGTGTTCTTCTCTCTGCTCCACGTCAGACGCCAACCACCACAGACGGATGCTGAGCTAGGCTAAGCTAATACCATGCTAGCCTTCAAGCTAATGCTAGCTGCTCTGCTACCAACGTGCTACTCCAGGGAGATTCTGTCTCCGAACTTTTCCTCACTACCGGCATTTGCCAAGGCTGGATTATAATCCTGTGTGGTTGAGCTGCTCTGGATTTGTGTGCACTGTAAATAAACTTTCACTGCATTCAGGTTTTCCTGCATCTGCATCCAACTTCATTGAAACATGACACTTCCAATTACAGTGACAATTACAGTGTCCTAATTACAGAGACAGTTTCCCTGGAGAGACTTGGGGTTGAGGGCCTTGCTTAGGATCCCAGAGATGGTAGTGCTGGAGTGAGAATTTGAACCCACAACCTCTTGGTCTAGAGGGGAGCTCCCTAATCACAAGGCCATGGCGTAGTGTGAAAGCACAATGAATAATGTGGATATGATAATGTGCTTTTATATATAAACGTGCCTTGCCTTGAACCTGAAAAAGAAAGGAAGGTTGTTTACCTATTTTGGCCAGAAGGGGCATTACAAATAAGTAAAACTGTGTTATTTCTCTGAGCTCTGCATTTAACCAATCCATGAAGGTAAAGTAAGCAACTCTGTGAGAACCCTGGGATTACTGCTTGGGGTACTTTGCTTATGAGCACTTCAGTGGTACCTTCACCAGTCTGGGACTTGAACTGATGACCTGATCATGAGGCCAACTAATTGTTACAGTACCAACTAACCCAGTAAAATGGCTTTCACCGACTGTAAGGCTAATTAATTATTTTTGAAATACTAGTACCAAGACTTAAGCAAGAGTTAATGCTGCCTTAAAACCTCATTCCCAACCCCACATACACCCAAACATATACAATCAGAGGTCTTCTACATATGTCAAACTCACGCTGTCATCCTGCTAATGGTGTCCTGTTTTTTAGAAAATCAAAATGCGGTCCTCCTAGTTAAGTGAGTTTTTTTTTTAAATATAGTATTACTCAAAGCGGTTAGTGTAAGGTTAGTGTAGATGCCTTGCACTAAGAAGTTTGATTGCTTGTGGGGTCTTTCTGTGTGGAGTTTGTGTGCTCTCCCGTGTTCATGTGGGTTTTCTCCAGGTGATCTGATTACCTCCCACAGCCAAAAAGCATGCGCTGCAGGTTGATTGGTTACTCTAAATTGCACCCTCTAGGTATGTATGTGGGTGTGTTTGTGTCAGTGTGTGTGCCCTGCTGTCTGTTGCAAAGTCCCAGGATAGGTTCCAGATAATGAATGAATGAATGAATACACATATTTACTTATCCAAGAGCACAAAGTTTGAGCTCTCTGTGTATAAATAAAAGCGAACAAGTGAACAAAGTGACCTCCAGCCGTGAGAAGAAGGTCCGCTGAGAGAAGCCAAGATGGCAAAGGTCCGGTTAAAGTGCTTTTGTTTGGTCTGCATTGCAAGTTTCCATAAATCCGCTGAGAACTCTTTCCCCCTTCTACAGAAAATTATGCTGAGAGGATTACGCTGCCGTGCAATATGTTCCCACAGAATAAAAATACGCCTCATAAACCTGCGCCTGGGATTAAATATTCCCAAGCCCTCGCCGCAATAATGGGGAGGAACGAGAACACCATCAGCTGCTTGGCCTGTTTGACGTGGGCTTCTGCCTTTTGAGATGCGCACACTGGGACTTTTCATATCAATTCTATTTTGGAGTCGGGGCTTGGGGGAAATAGTCCCGGAGTAAAGCCCCAGCTTTAGCTTTGCCTCATTTTTTCAGAAAAAAAGAAAAGAAAAAAACAAAAACAAGGAGAGGAATGGAAACAGAGCAAGCACAGTAGGATTGGAGTGCTGTGGCATAAATGAAATGCAGAAATAAAATGTATTAAAGCATATTGTAGTGAATGTTTTTAAAATAAACAATATATATTTTAAAAAATCTTACGCGATTTTTTTTTCATATTTTTCAATAGCTATTTGATTAATTTGTCATTATGGAAATTTCAAACAAGACTCATTTTTAGCGAATGCATTTTTACTGTTACTATTTTAAAAAGGAATAAACAAATGAAACAGGGTTTCTAAGAATGCTGCAGTCGCCTTGTTTCTCGGCATTGGCAGCCTGGTACTGTGTGTTTGGGCGTGTGTGTGTGTTTGCGGTGATCCGGGTGTATCTCTGTGCCGTGGATAAAGCGTTCCCCAGGGAGTCGACTCCTCAGGAGAGCATGTGGATGTTGGGCCTCGACTTCATCAGGAATTTGGCCACATTTGAAAAGCCTGGGATCAGTCCGAAATGTTCTCTTAGCCAACACTGTGCTGGAGGACAAGCTGGACAAGACGGCTGAGGAGGCTGCTAAAGTATTTATACACACACACACACTTACAACTACAACTATCTTTGTGGGGACCTTCCATAGACTCCCATTATGATTATATATATCATTCTACAGCTAATCATAACCCTTACCCTAACCTTAACCTCAGTAGCCACATCTTTTACCTCTTTTAGTTTCTCAAATAAAACATGCATATTTTCTATAAAGTCATTTTTAGGGAGTTGGCCCTGTGATCAGAAGGTCTCCAGCTTCCAAAAAGCTACCCACTGTTTCTTAACAAATGGGTTGAATCTAGAAGTCACATTTAGTTGTGGTGCACTGTGTTCTGTACTGTGTTCAGATGTTCATATCTCTTTATATCTGTATATAATTTTATTAAGAAAAATTATAACTAAGAAAGTGATGTGATTTTTTTTTCACTAAAAAAGTGCAGTTAGTAACACTACATTTTCTGGTGGTGTCATACAATGGATTTGGATCATATCTCAAATAGACGACACGCTGACCCCAATCAGATTCACTTGTTCACTCAACGTTCACATCTGCTTCTGAATTTAACATCCAACAAATCTCTGATGATTAAAAAACGGAGCCTTCATCTGCTCATAAATTCACGCGCTGATGGCAACATTGTGCAGGTTTAAGACAAGTCCTGTAAGGCTTCGATTGCAGCCGATGCTACAAGTCACAGGAACGCATTGGTCCGATTGAAGTTCAGCACAAGGTGAGTGCAGCTCTAACAGACGTCCCAGAATGTCGCGGGATAATCCTTATTATCGACAGCTTTTTGTCCACAACCAACAGGCCGACTGCCGAAAGAAAGGCTTTAAAAGACGGCTTTAGGTGACCTTTAATTGAAGCTTCATTTCACATCCTTCGGACGAACTGAATCATATCTTTATGATCATATAGATTTACACCTTCTGCTTCTGTCTGACACATTAGGGGAGAGAGCGTGATGCACTGGAGAGTTAGTTACTCCTGATCAAATAGAGGAAACCTTTCAATGCTGAGAATCCATTAAGGATTTTTGTTCATCACAATAATAAACATATTACAATGTATGTGAATATCTGTGAGGAAGAGTGTGTGTGTGTGTGTGTGTGTGTGTGAGTATGTAAGGATGAGACGTGAGTAAGTGTGGGTGAAGTTGAGGATGAGTGTGTGAGTGTGTGCAATGAGGAAAAGTGTATGTCTAAGTAAATGGAGGAGTGTGTGTAAGATGGATGAGAAGGAGTGTGTGTGTGAGGGGAGTGAGTGTGTAAGAGATGAAGGAGTGTGTGTGTGGGAGTGTGTGAAGAGGAGGTGTGTGTGAGGAGGAGGAGTGGGCAAGTGTGTGTAAAGATGAGGAGGATTGTATGTGTGAAGACGAGAAGTGTGTGAAGATGAGTGTGTGTGTGTGTGTGTGTGTCTGTGTGTGTGGAAGGTGAAGGAGGTTGTGTGTGTAAAGATTAGGAGGTGTATGTGTGTGTGGGAGATGGAGAAGGAGTGGGTAAGTGTGTGTAAAGATGAGGAGGATTGTATGTGTGAAGACAAGAAGTGTGTGAGTGGAAGATGGAGGATGTTGTCTGTGTAAAGATGTGGTGTGTGTGTGTGTGTGTGTGTGTGTTAGACTGTTAAAACATGGTTTTAAAATTTGATTGCTATAACAAAATTGTTATAACTTGTTAACCAACTAATACTGTTTCTTATTGTTAACGAAGGTTCTACTGCATTATTACATTGTTATAACTTAGATAGTAAGCATTTGATTCTACTGGTATAACTTTGTTATAACTAGGTAATGGACAATTATATTGATTACTTCATTAAATTGTTGTAACATCATTATAAATAATTTCCTCTAGCTAAGTAGCTACTTCCTCTAACATGGTAATAATCTTTTAATTCTATATGTTAACGTATTGTTAAAACAAGGTAATTTTATCTCTCACGTTCTGCTAAATGTTTACGTACTGTCTTTACAAAAACTTCTCGAAAGGACATATTCTGAGATGCATCTTTTCAGTAGTTACCTTAGAAACTTTTATCTAGCAAGCCTGTTTCAAATGATCTGTGAACTTGCAAGTTAGTGAAGTTGCTGTTCTTCAACTGCATTTGTAGAAGTGCCAATTGCATAAATTTATGAAGTCTTGTTTATACAATAAAACCAGCTTCCCAAGTTGGTCTCCTATCCAAGAACTGGCCAAAACCATTCATGCTTTCCTATATTTTAATTCTGAGTCTGAATTTTGAGTCGAGTGTGTCTGAATTTTCATGAGCTGTGTTTTACTTGGAATGAGAAAGGCATTAACGAACACCAGCTCACAAACTCCCAAAGGTGGTTACGTTGTGTTTACATGGATGAGTGTGTGTGTGTGTGTGTATTTAAACTGTGTTTGGTGGCATCTGTGTGGTTGTGCAGTTTAACAGCAGCACTTTAACACACTTACGCAGCATTGCATCAGCAGCACTTCAGGCTAAAACATCTACACCTCCATCTGCTGGAGACTTAACCAGCTCTCGCTCTCGCTCTCTCTCTCTCTCTCACACACATACACACACACACTTATGCACTCCTGCATTCCTCACACACTCACAATCGCTAACCGATAGCTGGTCTGAGCTGATCAGGAATTTCACTAGAAACTTTCATTCCTAATAAAGTGAACTGTACATCACATCCACATGTATTTTAATGATGTGTCTGTAAATTAGTTTATAAATTTAGATCTGCAGTATTATTGCATATTTTACTGTAACTTCCTCCAGCCTGCTTCTTGTGTTTTGGAGAATTTATGACACAGAGATTGAGTTAAAGAAATGTTACAAGAAACAGTAATGCTACTATATGTTTCCTAAAATAGACATTTATGCCAGACATTATGCCATTAAGTTTCTTGTATTATTCATTTATACTAATAAATATAGAGTGGACACAGAAAGGAAACTAGAAAAGATGTTTTTATACATTAATCAGATAAATAATAAAGATAAAGCTCATGAGTGTTACAGTTTCTTACAATCATTTTCCCAATATCTCAATATCATGTCCACTTTTTCAAAACTCTTCACACTGTGACCTTTACAAATCCACACCTGAACACACCAGTTAACTTTATGTGCAAAATGCACTACACTGCCAAAAAACAACACACTTCACACAAAAGTGACTCCTGCTGCCAAAACTATAACACACACTGTCTCCCAATATACTACTTTTTCACACAAAGTGCAATGAAGGAAAAAACAACTTGAAGCACTGCAAAATGCAAATACATTGTGCTGTGTTAAAACTGGAGCCACGTCATCTTGTCTCCCTGTGTAATTGTAAATTATATAGCAGAGATGACAATAAAGTTTACTTTGACTTTGACTTTGCATGTACTGTTTTTGACACAGTATTGCAAAATAAAAGAAAAATATTACACACCTTACCATAACTATTAAAAACTAATACATATCAAATTTGCCCATGTTTAAAATACTGTAAATGAAAAACGCACTACAATCAGCTGCTGAAAGTACCTTTACAAAAATATAAAGAGCCAAATAGCCAACTGTCACTGTTTACTGTCATTTACACACAGAGAGATCAGCCATAACATTATGACCCCCTGTATAATATTGAGCACAACAAACGGCAGCAGCATTACAGTAAGTTTAAACTTTCAGCAGTTTGAGCTCCAGCTGCTCATCTAGTGTTCATCAGTGGCTCAAAAGTCTGTGTCCTCTGCATTTGGTAATAAATGTTCATCAGCATCACATGTTTACTCTTGTCGTACAGTGAGGAATAGTGATGTGTCGAAGGAAACAGCTCTTAGTCCGCTCTTTGAAATGAATGAACAGAGCAGGCCCTGGCTCCCAGGCAGCTTCGTTATTTTCTCTCTATTTGTTTTTTTTCTTTTCAAGCCACATGAGATAGCCACCACAACACTCTCTCTGTAAAGGTTAAAAATATTATACATACAATCAGAGATTGTTACATGTTGAGTATAAAAAGTCATATAAATAATAAACATTTAATATAAGGTATGTTCTGTACATTAGTAATTCATTTTACACATTATTGTAAGCAATAAATTTGAGGCCACTTGGGAGCTGAAAGAGCCGGCTCTTTTTAGTGAGCCGAGCCATATGAGATTTCCCATCACTATTGGGGAAAAATCTCTTGTGCAATTATGAACTATACTGCAACCATCATCACTTTTGTATAGACGGCAACGCGACTGCAAATAAACTCAAACTTTGAGCTCAAATCAAATTGACTGACACTAACTCATGCCATTAATGTATTTTCATGTGTCAAAATACATCAGACCTCCATCTAAAGTGATTTAAAAGGGATTTACGAATTTTGGAAGAAATCATCATTGAATGCACTTTGCATGAAAGCAATGCAAAAGTATTCTCAGTTTAGCTCACATAGTCTAAGGATATAGGGTTAGGGTGTCATGAGCCGGTCTGCTGCTTAGCTGAGCAGACAGGAGGTGGCGCTACGTCCAGTTTAGTTCTCGTTTGTTTTCTTGTCTGTCTTGTCTTCGCCTCACTTCCTGCGTTTGTGTTACAGGTTTTACCTGGGAGACGCTGGAGTAGAGATGACTCTGGAAGTTCTTTTATAAAGAAGAATTTCATGGAAATCCCCTAGTGGGGAATAGTAAATATGTGTCTCACCTGTGTTCTAGTCCTGCCCCTTGTTATGTGTTTATATAAGTTCAGTTTTCCAGTCGTGTTTTGTCGGTTCTCCCTCACACTCACCACTCTCTGTGTGTGTGTGCTCCGTGTGTTTATGTTGGACATTGTGGGTTTTTTTTAATAAATCACTTCATTATTTTACTCCTGCATTTGCGTCTGACATTCCAGGTGTGAGTGGAAACACGACAGAAGAACCGACCATACCATGGACGCAGCAGGAGTTGCCAGGACAAGTGAGGCAAGCACGTCGCTCCTCCAGCACCTTGCTCCCCACCTAGAGTCATTGGAGCAGCGGACCTGGCTCATTACAGTCATCGTGCAGTTCGCATGCCCCGCGCCCGCACCGTGAAGGTCTCACAGCCCACGCCCGCACCCGTGAAGGTCTCACAGCCCACGCCCGCACCCGTGAAGATCTTGCAGCCCATGCCCGCACCCGTGAAGGTCTTGCAGCCCACACCTGCGCCCGTGGAGGTCACACAGCCCACGCCAGCACTTGTGGAGGTCTCGCAGCGCGCTCCTGTTCCTGTGGACTTCTGGCAGCGCACGTCTTCTTTGCCCAAGGAGGCCACGCTCCGGACGTCTGCACAACTGGAGTCACGGCCAGAGGTCCAGGATGAGTCCGTTGTGGAGACGACAGATCCTCTCGTATTGTTCCCTGAGGAAGTGGGGGATGTCGACAAAAGGCTTTGTGACTCTATTGTGGGACTGGTGGATGTTATGGTGGCCTCGTGTCTAACTTAAAGGAGCTATAGCCTCTGCCAGCACTAGTCTCTGTTTTAAGTTAGTCATTATTTTAGTCGCAGTTCCAAGTGTCGAGTCACGGTTCCATGTGTCGAGTTGCGGTTCCATGTGTCGAGTCGCGGTTCCATGTGTTGAGTTGCGGTTCCATGTGTCGAGTCGCGGTTCCATGTGATTCCGAGTAAATGTCCGAGTCACAGGCAATGTTCACATCACAGTCCGAGTATATGTCTGAGTCATAGTAAATGTTCGTGTCACTGACAATGTTCGCGTCACTGACAATGTTCGCATCACGTATTTCGCGTGCCTGTCACTGTCTGAATCGCAGTTTATGTTCGCGTCCCTGTCACTGTCTGAATCGCAGTTTATGTTCACATCCATTTCACTGTCCGAGTCGCAGTCTATGTCCAAGTCATAGTAAATGTTCGCATCACGTCAATGTCTGCATTGCAGTCCGAGTAAATGTCCATGTCACTGTCTGAGTCTTAGTCAATGTTCACGTCACAGCAACTGTCTGAGTCTTAGTCAATGTTCGTGTCACAGCAATTGTCCGAGTCTTAGTTAATGTTCACGTCACTGTCTGAGTCACGTCAATGTTCGCGTCACAGCCGCCATCTTGGAACTCTGCTAGGTGGTCATTCATGAGGTGCCCTGGTCCTCCCTCTTCCTCGAGAACCCATGTGTGGAATGCCTGGAGGCATGCTTGGAGTGGGGAGTACTGTCAGGAGCCGGTCTGCTCCTTAGCTGAGCAGACAGGAGGTGGCGCTATGTCCAGTTTAGTTCTCATTTGTTTTCTTGTCTGTCTCGTCTCGGCCTCACTTCCTGTGTTTGTGTTATAGGTTTTATGAGTCTCACCTGTGTTCTAGTCCTGCGCCTTGTTATGTGTGTATATAGGTTCGGTTTTCCAGTTGTGTTTTCTCAGTTCTCCCTCACACTCACCACTCTCTGTGGGTGTGCTCCGTGTGTTTATGTTGGACATTGTGGGTTTTTTTTTTAAGTAAATCACTTCATTATTTTACTCCTGCGTTTGCGTCCGGCATTCCCGGTGTGAGTGGAAACGTGACATAGGGTAAATCTCTCTCTCTGACAATGTACAATGTTGAATGAATTTTTATACTCTGTTCAAAACAGTTAACATTCAGTTCAAAGGCTAACAAAACTGAAGTCATTTTAGATCGAGATCTGATACATTTCAACATATGGATTTCCTATAAAAGCATTAATTACTGATGGACACTATATGAGCTGCTGGAGCTTAAACTGTTTTACTGTAATGTTACTGCCGTTTGTTGTGCTTAATATTAGGTCATAATGTTGTGGCTGATCACTGTTTGTGTAAATGACTGTAAACGGTGACTGTTTTAGCTATTTGGTAATGTATTTTTACAGTATATTACTGACAGTTGAATTTAATATTTAGTGTATTAGTTTTTATACTAAAACATTCTAAAACAATAAATATTGAAACAACCCTGTGCTGTACATACAGTAAATTGGGTGCAGTACAGGAAAACACATAAGATATAGCAGTATAACTGTAAAGTTTATTTCAATCATATATTCTCCAATGTCATGAGGAACAGAACTCCTTCATTGGATTCAAAAAGGAAGGTATTGGTGACCTAGTGGTTAGAATACTCGCCTCTGGACCAAGAGGTCATGGGTAGGATTGTGTTGGGATGTGTTTCGGAGTTTCTATCTGACGTTTCCTCCAGTTGAACTCCATTAATGCATCTCCAGCTCCACATTGTGTGCTATGAGCTCGATCTCACAAGCACAAAGTGGCTCTGAGTTACTGTGAGATGCTGGAAGTGTTCACTAAAGTCAGGGGAAAAGGCTGTTGCCGTAGATACGATCTGACGGAACTTCGCCAGCCGTAAAAAGGAAATTCTGTGCAGTCATAACTTTTTAGATGCGGCTCTTAACTCTTGGCGAGAAACCAGGCCGTTTTGTTCTGTCTTATTTTGTTTTATTGGTTTTGTTTTTACGGAGTAGAGCATGGCACAGGCACTAAACGCTTCAAGGTTGGTCAGGAATACATTAATGAAGCCAGTTTATATATTTTTGAAGCCATTTGGGCTTTTCATGGCACAGTAAAGCTCATAGTGAGATGTTTTACAGCCTACAGTGTACATGCAGCAACTTTAGAGGAAAGCTGAAGGAATGTTAGTGCACATGATTCTACAACATCAGTGTCACTTACTGATGCAGTTCAGAATTACGGTGGGGATTTCGGAGGTTGAATTGGGATTTGGGGGCTTGGGTGGGTGGGGATTGGATTAGGTGGCAATTTGAGTCATGGTTTGGGTGGGTATTTAGGGGTTTGTGTGGATTACAGAGTTGGGAGGGGATTTGAAATTTAAGTGGGGATTTAAGTTTTAGGTTTCACCTGGGGATTGGGTTTGGAAGCAGTTTCAGTGTTTGAAAGGGAGTGTGGTGGTTGGGTGGTAACTTGAAATATGTGTTTGAGATGGGATTTGGGAGCTGGGTTTGGGTTTGGTGGGGGCCTGGAACATGGATTTGGGTGATGGGTGGGGTTTAGGGTTTGGGTTTTGGCAGATATTGAAGTTTGGGAAGAATTTACTTTTTGGTTTTGCATGTGCATTTTGGGGACTTGGGTAGGTATTTTGGATTTTAGGTTTGGATGGCTATTTGAGGTTTGAGTTTGGGTGGGGATTAGTGGGCTGAGTTGCACCTGGACTTGGAATATGGGCTTGGATGTGAATGTGGGCAATTTGTTAGGGATTTGGGTACGGGTTTTGCTGGATACTTGGGGTTTGGGTTTTGTTTGGGATTTTTGGGTTAGGTGGGAATTTGGGTTTGGATGGGTTTTTGGGTTGTGAGTCTGGGTAGGGAGTGGTGGGTGGAGTCGCAATTAATGGTTTGTGAGGTTAATTGAGGCTTATTCTGGGGCTTTGGGTTTGTATTTGGGGGTTGGGTTTGGGTGAGGATTGGGTGGGGATTTGGATGTCAGGTTTGAGAGGGACCTTGAGTGTTGAATGTTTGGGTTCTTATTCGAGGCTGGGGGTTGGAAAAGGCTCATCACTACTGATAACTGGGTGACTATAGGGGATTGGATGTAGAGGTGGGTAGTAACGCGCTACATTTACTCCGTTACATTTACTTGAGTAACTTTTTGGAAAAACTGTACCTGTAAGAGTAGTTTTTATACAAGATATTTTTTACTTCTACTTTTACTCCGTTACATTGAACGACATTCCGCTCGCTACTTTTATTTTTATTCATCTGTTATCGATTGCGCGATCTGTTTGTTTTGTCGGAAAACTTCCTCCTAAATGACTGTTCCACCAATCAAACGGAGCTAGGCAGTCACATGACCACACACAAAACACACGCAGACACACAGAGAGACACACGCACACAGAGATACACACACGCACACGCACACACATGCACGTGCACGCATGCACGCACAAACATACACAGACAGACAGACAGACAGAAACACACACACACACACATACATACACACACACACACACACAGGACAGTTTATGCATAGACTGCCTTGTTCTTGTTTTACTGTGTAATCTTTGCCTGCTGAGCCTTTTTGTTTAAACTAAAAAAGTTATTAAGTTATTATGGATTATTGTACTGTTTACTGTGGCTGAATTAGCCTTAATTTATGCTACTTTGTATAGATTTTTAAAAAAAAGTTTTTTTAATGTAATATTGTTTGATAATATCCAAACACACTGTACATTGTCATTTTATATTTTTTCATATTTGATTATATGATAAACCAATTAATCTTTAATTTACTCCAAAGTTCCTCAGTACTTGAGTAGTTTTTTCACCAAGTACTTTTTTAATCTTACTTGAGTAAATTTTTGGATGACTACTTTTTACTTTTACTTGAGTAATATTATTCTAAAGTAACAATACTCCTACTTGAGTAAGATTTTTGGTTACTCTACCCACCTCTGATTGGATGTTAATTTTGGGGTTGGGTGGTAATTTTGGGTTTGGATGGGCATTTGTGCTCAGCTTTGGCTGGGGATTTGAGTTGGGGTTTTTGGGGGACATTTGTTCTACAGAAAATAGCACAAGTTTGTGGTTAGAGGAACTTAAGGATCACACTTGGGTTACACAAATAATTTAAGAGTAAGATTAGAAACCTTCATATGTGTTTGAGTGTGTTTGTGCATGCATGTGAGAGCTAGAAAAAAAGATGGAATGAGAGTGTTGCTGTTGGACATTTTATGTGCCTCTGAGGTTGTTAAGGTTTAAACTCCATCAATAAATAAATAAGAAAACTATATCAATTTGCACTTGAAATTACACACCAATTAAACTTCTCATGGGGACTTCAGCAGTGGAATGATGAATATTCACCTTAAACTCTCCCAGCAGTGCTCCTTGCAATTAACATCACACCTCCAACTGGCTGCAGACATAAAAAATGCACTTTAATTTCACCAAGTGGCATCCGGCAACTTAACATCATACTTCAAAGTCCTACACACACACATTCCACCACTGAGGTCTGTAACAAAGATAGATTAAAAACCAGATGGCATAGTCAACTAGGGGTTTAGGTTTAAAGTGAGAGCTGTGAAAGAGCATTACTATGCTGCCTATTGTTCATGATTTGATAATCAGATATTATTGACCACGTTTTACATTTAAATTTATGTCATTTAGCAGACACTATTATTCAGATTGGCTTTCACTTTATTAAGTGATTATTTGTCATGGTGAACACACGACAGCACACATTGCACCAAAAAAATATTCATTCATTTTGAACCCAGGACCACTAACAGGCAGCACTAACCACTGCACCACCCCAAAACACAATATGCTCTCTGTATTTGACCCATTCACGAAGAAGCAGTGGGCAGTCTTAGAGCAGCACCTGGGGAGCAGTGCTTGGGGACGCTATCTTTCTCATGAGTTCCTCAGTGGCACCTTTTACTAGTATGGGACTTGAACCAGTAGCCTATTGATCATGCCAACTCTGCAACCACTACCAACTGCCCAGACCTCTGAATTTGGCCCATCTGTGAAGGAGCAGTGGGCAGATTTTGGCAGTGCCTGGGGTGCATAGGGATAGTACTTTGTTCATAAGTACCTCACTGATACCTTTACCGACCTGGGACTTGAACTGGCAACCTTCCAATCAGGAGGACAACTCTCTAACTGTTACTGGAGCAGTTGGTAGTGTAAATTACAGGCACAGCCTGCCTGGAGTAATTTGGGGTTATGGTTAAGACACCAATGGTAGTAGTTCCAGAGGTATGATTTGAATCCACACTCTCTTGGTCATGTGGCCCAGAGGAGAGATGGTCAACTAAACTCTGTCACTTTTACTGCAGTAAAATGAAGCATAATTCAGATTTCTCATTGTTCTCCTACACTCGCAAAGTCTCAGACACTCTCATACACTCTTTCACTTCTGCTTTCCCACTCACACACATTCACACCCTAACTCTATCTCTGTCATACTTACACTCTTACACTTTCAGTCTCAAAGTTTCTCCCACTCAGACTTTAACACTCACTCACAACATTTCACACTTTTGGAGGTCTTGCTCAGGGACACAATGGTGGTAGTGCTAGATGTAGAACGTGAACCCACAACCTATTGGTTAAAAGTAAATGGAGGTATAATTCTTATTTTGCAAGCAACTTTTTTACCATTTCTTTTGCTGTTAGATCTTTCTGGTTTAGGGGTAGTGGTGGTGTAGTAATAGAATGTTTGCCTCTAGACTAAAAGGTTGTGAGTTCAAATCGCTCCTGCACCACCACCAAGCAAGTCTGAGCAAGACCCTTAAGCCCAAGTTGCTCCAGGGAGACCGTGTCTGTAATTAAGAAGTGGAAATTACTATGGATGAGAGTGTCTGATAAATGGTGGGGGCAGTTGATAGCGTAATAGTTACGGAGTTAGCCCCATGATCGGAAGGTTGCCAGTTTAAATCCTGGACAGGTAAAGGTACCACTGAGGTACTCATGAGCAAGTTACCATCCCCAAAGCACTGCTTCCTGCATGCACCTAAAAGTTGCTCACTGCTCCTTCACAGTGGGTCACACATTGGTTTGTTGTGTGTTCACAATGACAAATAATCACTCACTCATTCATTCACTCACTTACTCATTCACTAAAATGCAGTAAATTTGTAAAGATGTGCATTGAGTGAGGAGCAGTTGGACGAATTAACTTGTGGACAAACTCCTCAAACTTCTGTCTATACCTGGACATCATCCAATAAATAATCTTAGCGTTGAAAAATCCCCAAAGGAGCAACATGAAATCTGGTGTTTTTCTTCCCTTGCATCTTAATAGGTCTCCTGGGTGTGCAGCGGTTATGTTGCACGGGTGAGGAATAAAAACACCCATGTCTTGTGCTGGAAAACAGAGACATGTTTGCTGGGGAAGGAGAGCCGGAGAGCGAGTGAAGTTTCTTTTCCATCCTTTTGTCTTCTGTCTCCTGTGTTTGGAGCTCGGTGTGTTTGTTTAGTACCTGAGCTCCATTTGCATTCTTGCTCACACCTCTGTCATCCCTCCATCTCTACTGATCAGTGCCAGCGAGACTCTCTTTTATTATGATAAGCTCTTACATTCAATCTAAAGTTTAAGAGAGAGCGAGAAAGAGAGAGAGAGTTGCCTGCAGGCATACAATCTCATTTTGCCATCCATATTTTTACAAAATCTGCTCAAGTTTGATGGAAATCACATACATTTGCCTTTCTGGCCGGAACTAAGTGTGAAATTAGTTAATAGTTCACACCAATGAGACAGAGTGTGATTATTTGTCATTGTGGACACAGCACAGTGCACCCCAACCAGATGTGAGCTTTTCATTTGACCCATCCATGAAGGAGCAGTGGGCATTTTTTTTTAGCAATGATTGGGTGAGCAGTGCTTGGGGACAGTATCTTGCTCATCATTACCTCAGCGGTACTTTTACCAGTGCAGGACTTGAACCCACAACCTTCTGATCTCGTGACCAGATCAGACCCACCACTCATATTCAATGACAAAACAATTTGGTGCAGTTGGGAGCGTAATGGGTAGATAGTTGGCCCCATTATCAGAAGGTTGCCGGTTTAAGTCCTGTACTTATAAAGGCTGGGGTTGTGGGAAACTTACCTCTAGACTAAGATGTTGTGGATTTGAATCTTACCTCCAGCACCACCATCACTAGGTTCCTGAGAAAGACCCTTAACCCCAAGTTGTTGCAGGGAGACATCTGGATAAGACTCTGGATAAGAGTGTTTGTGAAATGGTGGTGCAGTTAGAAGTATAATGATTCATATTTGGAAGGTCGCCGGTTCAAATCCGGACTTGTAAAAGTACCACAGAGGTACTCATGTGACTCATAAGCTTCCATCTCCAAGCACTGCTCCCAGGTACTGCCAAGAACCTGGCCACTGCTCTTCATGGATGATTCACATTTGGTTGTGGTGCGCTGTATTTTTAGAGGACAGCCAGGTATGTTCAGTAAAGATTGCCCATGTTGGATGGGTACTAATGAGATAGTTAAACAGCCTGCTGTGTGTTGTTGGGAGATTTTCTCACTTCACTTTCACTCTTAGACTCTCACATACTCACTCTTTCACTGTCTCACTTTCACTCTCACAAACACTTTTACTCTCACACTGTCACAAACTCTCATTCTTATATGCACACACTTTCTTACTTTCGCTCTCTCTCTATACACAGTGCACAGGTTAAGAGTTTGATCCCTGCCAGGTATAAATCCCTTTATCCTTCTTATTCCCCTCTTTCTCTCACTCTCCTCTACCTCTCACTTCTCTCCTCCTCTAATCCTACCTCTAATCTCACTCTCTTTCTCTTACCCTCTTTATCATCTGGTTTTCTTCTTTCTATCATTCTTCCCCTTCCTTTAATTCTCGCTTTCATCTGTCTCTCGCTGTCCTCCTCCTCCTATCGATCTTCTCTTCTTCTTGCTCTCCTTCTCCTCTTACTCTCTTTCTTCTTAAAATCGCTCTCCTCTCCTCCTCTCCTTCTCACTCTCCTCATCCTCTAGCTTTCTTCCCCATCATTCTTCTCCTCTTGCTCTCGTCTTCCTCTCACTCTCTTTCTACTCTCATCCTCCTCTTCCACCTATTATTATTGTCTTTCGCTCTTCTCTTCCACTTGCACACATGCTAATCAAAAACTAAAGTGAGTGTGTGTGCTCAATATTCTAGATTCTTTAGTTAGTTACAACAGTAAGATGAAATGTTCCTAATAATGTTCCAAATTAACAGAATTTTAGAAATTAGAAATTATCAACAGATTAAATTTAAGAAACCTAGGAAACAAGAAACTAAATCTAAAGAGTAAAAATAAAAATGTATAGAAGGTAATATATAAAATGCTCTTAAATTATGATTTCTATTAGAAACTATAACTGTACATGTGTATATTTGGAAGAAATATATATGGTGTGTTAGAGCTCTCTAGACTAGCAGTGTGTGTGTGTGTTGAGCTGGTTTGAGCTCACCTTCCCCTTTCAGCAGCTTCCCAACAACTGATGTGAGGAGAGAAGTGGAGTTCTGCACAGCGCAGGGAGCGCTCTGATATCACACCAGTTACAGACTTGGAAAACCGTGTGTGTGTGTTTGGTGTGTCAGCCAATTTTTTCTCATCTTTCCCACTGAAAAATTATACCCAACCGGTGGAGTCAGACAAAGCCGGAGCACAATGCGAGGAACATCCATTGATCAGCTCACAATGTGCCTAGAGAGAAAAACATGAAGCACCACGTCCACCCAAAAACCTTACACACATACAACACACACACAAACACTAGTATTACGATCTTTGTGAGCTACATTACTAGATGTAAATAATAGTACACCTAATCTAAACCAAACCTCAGAATCCAAAATATTGCATCTGTTAGCTTTTAAAATAAAATACAATCTCACAAACAACAAAAAATGTCCCCACAAAAATGAAAAAGACAAATCATACTTTTTAGAGAACAGTCAGGTCCTTGCAAATCACTAAATACATGAAAACACACACACACACACACATACACACATCATGGGCCAAGACTCTGTTCTGTGAAGGGGCGATAACTCAAAGGCCAGTGTCACCGTTGGGACTGACAGGCAGGAGGAACAGGAGCGAGGGAGGGATGGGAAAAAAAGAGGGATGGAATAAGAGAAAATGAGCAAGCCACCAGTGAAGAAAGGTGAAGGCCCACATCTTCTCTGCTTCCCATCGGGCCATGGGGCGACGGACGGAGAGACGGGAGGATGGAGCGCTAGAGACAGAGAGAGACAGAGAAACGAGTCCGTCAGAGAGACGTTTTCAAATCACAAACGACAGAGGTGAATGAAGCTGTTTTTCCCTCTTAATTTTATTTAATTTGCCGTAACAGTTTCCCTCATCTCACATTATATTCGGGGGGCAGGAGAGAGAGAGAGAGAGAGAGAGAAAACGAAGGAATGCTTGCAGACGATAATACACCAGCACCACCAAGTGGATGAAGACAAATTAACAAAGGAATTTAAAATAAAGCAGCACAAACACATTTGCCTACGAACGAACACAGTAAAAGTTTGTGTTACTGACACATTTTAGGGCAATCTTTGATTTAATGTTTTTTTTTTAACTATTTTCTCCTTCGACCAGCAGCAGAAACATTACAGAAGGTGAAAGTGAGTGATTATTTGTCATTGTGAACACAGCACAGCACACAGTGCACAACAACCAAATGCGACCTCTGCATTTGACCCATTTGTGGAAGAGCAGTGAGCAAATTTTTTGGCAGCAGCCAGGGAGCAGTGTTTAGGGAGAGTACCTAACTTATGAGTATCCCAGTGGTACATTTAGCAGTCCGGGATTCGAACCAGCGACCTTCCAATCAGAGGGCAAATACCCTAATTGACACACTACATGAGGTAGCTGTGTAGATTTGAGACATTTTGAATGTCTGTTTATATTAGAGGCAGTTGTTAGTGTACCGGCCACCAGTTCAAGTCCTGTAAAAGGGTCAAATACAAAGGTCACATCTGGTTGTGGTGCACTGTGTGCTGTGCTAAAAACGACAAATAATCACTCAAGTAAATTCTTAATCCTAAATTGCTCCAGAGATGCTGTCCCTTCAATTAGCAAATGGAAATTGCTTCAATATAGCATAAATTATTCTTACATTAAGAATATATTTAAAATATGTGTACAGGCAAAATATTAGTCCCCATAGTTATGAAATAATTGGATAAATATATTTTATTTGATAAAAATACATTTTATAATATATTTTTGCAGTATTCACACATCACAGCTGATGAACAACGATCAAACCTGGAGTTGCGCACGATCGAGGATTTTTGTTTGTTACAATCCCCCATGCTGACTAACATCTCACACACCACACACACTCCCTCACACACCATCACAGCTCAGCAGGTGGAAGTGTAAGTGGCGGTTTTATGATGAAAGTTGTCTGTGTTGCTGCGTTGCTCAGCCTCCACCTGGTGAGGTTTAACGGTTCAGCTCTAGTTTGTTGTTGTTTCTAATGCCTTGTTCCCATTAGAGGATTGAAAGTGGTGGTAGCGCTGTACTAAATTAAAGTGAATTAAAGTGAGTGCTTATTTGTCATTGTGAACACAGCACAGCTAACTATAAGTTGTGATGCTGCTAACTTGACTACTTTTTAGTAGCTTCTCAGTAACAAAGCTACTTGCTATAAAAGTAACTACAGTGGTACCGCGGTACTCAAACTTAATCTGTTCCAGAAGGCAGTTCGAAGTCCAAGAATTTGAGTTCTAAGTTAAGTTTCTCCATATGAATTATTCATTCATTCATTCATTATCCAAACTGCTTAAGCCCTATCGGGGTCGCCGGGACCGGAGTCTATCCCAGGAATTACGGGTGCAAGGTGGGGACCAGCCCTGGGCAGGCGCCAACACACCGCAGGGCACACAGACTCACACAATCAATTCTGACTTTTATGATGGAAAATACTGTTTGATTTATTGAATTGTTCGACTTGGTTGGAAATGTACCCCTAAGAAATGGGACAGCCCTTCAAGAACGTGATACATCATCATCATACGTCTCTGGAAAATATTTTGTACCCCCCCTTTTGGAGTGACCATCTGAAACAGTTCTGTTTGAAGGGTTAGTTCAAGACCTTCCCCTTTCCCTTATCCCTTTAGGGGAAATGGGACACCCTATCACTACATATGAACACGCAAAACAGAAGGGTAGTGCTAAGGGATGAAATGGGATTCACCCATAATCTTAGTTCAGAAGTAAAAGTTCAAAAAACATCCACATATCAAACTCTAAAATCCACAAGTCACAAGTGAGATGCAAAAAACAGGCAGAAAATCACAAACCAGGAAATCACAGAAAACTAGAAAATGTATAGTCACAACAAAACTTGCAAACTTGCTAACAAGTTTAAATGACAATATTCATTACAAAAACCAACCTACAAACATTTTAAGAATATCATTAATCTGGCCTAGACTTTTCTTAAGAAGGGAAAACGTAAGATGTTGGTTAATGAGGCTCGCTGAGACTTTATTTTCATCCACATTCAGTCTCAAGTCGTTTACAACTTTAAAGCAATATGAAGAGATGGTGTAACTTGGAGCAAATCTAATCCAGCAGTGCATCAGGCGTTTGAAATGCAGAGAGGCGGCAGGAGAACGTGAGTATTGAGGGAAAATCGGCCTCATGGGTGAACAGCTTCACTCCTAAACACCTCACAACGAATTCAACAGCAAGATTTACACAGCCTTAAATCATATTAAAATACAAGATTATACTTCAAATATTAATGCTCATGGTAAGATTGTGTTGTCAGAAAAAGGAGGACAAGGAGAAAAGTACAAAACACAGCTCTACAAAACTAAGAGACAGACAGAAAAACAGACAGAGAGATGGAAAGACAAACAAGAAGACAGAGAGACAGGAACACAGAAAGAGAGATGGACAGATGCACAGACAGACAGAAAGACAAAACTTAAAACAAAGATACAGACAAAAATAAGAGGCAGTGAGAGAGAGATATAGACAAATAGATAGATAAAGAGACAGACAAAAACCAGAGAGGTAGACTTACATTTAGATAGGCTGAGTAATAGATAGAAAGACAGACGAAAAGAGAGACAAATAGATATACAGAGAGAGAGAGAGAGAGAGAGTGAGAGATGGACGATCAGACTGAGAGAAAGAGAAAGAAAGAAATAGAAAACATAGCAAGAGACTAAAAGACAGACAAGCAAAAAGAGAGACAGACAGAGAGAATAAAAGACAGACAGACAGATAGACAGATGAATAAATGGACAGAGACAAAGTGAGAGACAGACAAATGGACATATGAACATTAATACAAAGAGATACAAAGGCTGAGAAACAGACAGAGAGATGGACAGATGTACAGATAGATGGAAAGACAAAAATTGAGACACAGATACAGACAGACAAATGAAGAAGCAGAGAGAAAAATACAGATAGACAGATGGAGAGAAAAAGAGACAGACAAAGACTCAGATAGACAAAAACAGGCAAAGAAACAGACTTACATTTAGACAGACCAAGGGATAGATAGGGAGACACGGAAAAAGAGAGGAACAGATGGACAGACAGAGGGAGAGACAGACATTCAGAGAGACAGGTAGAAGGAGAGATGGACAGAAAGGAAACACACAAAGAGACATAAAAAGGTGAACAGATGTACAGACAGATAGAGAAGGAGACTGAGACAGACCGACAGACAAATACGTGGATACACAGAATGATAGAGAGAGAGACAGACAGAAAGGTAGAAACTCACAGAAAGGAGAAGAAAGATAAGAAAGAGAGATGGAAAACAGACAGACATACATACAAACAAACAGACCAGCTTAGATAGAAGACAAAGACATAGACAAAGAGAGATAAACAGATGGACAATCAGACAGAGATGAAGACAGAAAGATAGAGTGACAGACAGGGACAAAGAGACAGACAGAGAAAGAGACTGAGACAGATAGATAAATCGTGGGTAGACAGACAGAAAGGAAGATAAAGACAGACAAGAAAGAGCGATGGACAAATAGACAGACAGACAGGGAGACTGACCAGCTTTTAGATGAGAGAAAGACAAAGAGACAGTAAGAGAAACAGATAGACCATTAGACAGAGAGAAAGACAGAAATATAGGGTGACAGACAAGGACAAAAAGACATGCAAAGAAAGAAACTGAGACAGACAAGTAGGTAGGCAGACAGAGAGAATGAGACAGACAGAAAGACAGAAAGGAAGAGTAAAGCAGATAAGAAATAGAGATGGTCAAATTGACAGATAGACAAGGAGAGACAGACCAGTTTAGAGACAAGGGAAAGACAAAGAGACAGACAGAGAGAGAGACAAAGAGACAGACAAACAGAGAGAAAAACAGAAAGGAAGAGAATGAGACAAGAAAAAGAGATGGAAAATGGGCATGCAGTGAGACCTAGAAACAGACGTTCAAAAAGAGAGACAGAGCAGCTTAGAGTCAAAAAGAAAGACAATAATTCAGAGAGAGACAGACAGATAAAAAGACAGGTCTCAGCAAATATAAGAGGGCATGTTCACATCACAAGTGAAGTGTGCTCCCAAATATCCCTTTACTTGGCCAAACAAATTGATTCGGATGTATAAAATCCGCAGTTGGTGGCATAACAGTAGGGTGTTCACTCCGTGATCAGAAGGTCACAGGTTCGAATCCAGGATCAGTAAATCTACCACTGGTGTACTCACGAGCAAGGTACCGTCCCCAAACACTGCTTGTTAGCTGCCCACTGCTCCTTCATGGATGGGTCAAATGCAGCGGTCACAACATTGTTGTGGTGTGCTGTGCTGTGTTTACGATAACAAAAACCTTTCACTTTCATAATAATCTGCATTTATAATACCTAGTAAACATCTAACATTTCCTTTAACATGACCAGAGATGGAGTTGCTCAGTGACCTTGGGGTGAGGTCTGACTGTGCCCTGTTAAGCTTGAGGAGGAGGAGGAGGAGGAGGAAGAGTAGAGCTCTTTGGCGCTCCCCAAAGCAAATGTTACCTCAGCCTGCACGGAATTGCTAATCAAAGCGGCTGAGATATTTCCCCTCACGCTTCTGTCCACAGCTGGACCAAACACACTTCCATTTCCCATTGCAGGCACGAGCTGCCATTTGCAGACGATGCCAACAAATGTTAATTCACCCGGCGCACAAGGCGGCTGGGATGCGGGAATGGGGGGTTGGAGGTGGGGTGAGATCGTTAGACTCGGGAGTTTGCTTAACGTGATGTAATGGAGTCATTTCCGAGGAGACGGAGGCATATGGGCCTGAGGAGGCAGAGGCAATGCTCCTGACCCAAAACCTGGCCGAACTCAGTCAATGTTGGGGAAGCTACTATTAAATGGTAACATCTCAACCTACAAGCTAGTTCTGAAGATACATTTCCATTTAAATCTACTGTGAAGGTGCAGTGGGATTATTTTTGGCATCACCCAAGAAGCACTGCTAGGGGATGGTACCTTTGTGGCACCACCCGAGGAGCACAGTTGGGGGCAGTACCTTTTTGGCACCACTCTAGGAGCAGGGCTTCTTGACGTTACCTTTTTATGCATCACCTGTGGAGCACTGCTTGGGGATGATACTTTGGTCATGGTTACCTCAGTGACACCTTTACTGGACTCAAACCAGTGACCCTCAGATCTTAAGGCCAACTTCCTAACCGTTATACCACCAAGTGTCCCAGTTAAGCCCAAGTGTGGGACTTAAGTGCAAAAGTTAATGCTGTTGTTTGTTTATAATATCTTAATTGGTAGATTACAGAATAGTATCGATCTCCCCGTTTCAGTTTAAATTGGTTTAGGTCACTGCTCACCTAATATTAACATGTGTGCTTCCTCAAGGCTCCACTTTGGGACCTGTGCTGTTAAGCCTGATTATGATGCCACTAGGAAATCAGTGAACATGGTAATATGGCGATGACACAATTAAGACACAAAATGATTGATATATTTTTTAGTGTATGAATTTCATTATTTATTTGTTTATAATTACTTTAATTGTACTTATTTTGTGTCTTATTTTTACACAATTAAGCACTTGTATTACTTTTTGGACACATAAAAGTCACCAAAGTCTGATTGATTAATTTATTGGGTTCCAGTCTGTCTACCGCTGCTCTTCGATTAGTTTTATCATTTTATATATTCCTTATATTAAACTGGTCTCTTAAAATGCATTTTATCTATTTTACTTTAAATTAGGTGTAATGTGTCTTTTGATTGTATGAGCCTTGGGAGATTATTATTATTATTATTATTTATTATTATTTATTTTTTTATTATTATTATTATGACATACGCATACCCTCATTATGAGGAAGAAGCTCTGTGATCTGAATAGAATCTCTGCGGTTAAATTGAGGTTGGTTAAGAGGAGCAGTGTGATGTGGCTTGACCTCCCCTATCGACTACCGCTGGTTGTTGGGTCAGCACAGAGGTCAGAAACAGCTCATTAGCCATGCCTTAGCCATTCCTTTAACACAACACCAGTTCCTATCTGGAGTCTTGTTTTGGTTGCTGTGATCGGCTCACATCCTTTGAGAGACACATCAATGTTGAATTAAAGGTAAACTTCATCTTGACCCTCTTGCTAAATTATGAAAGAAAAGCATGTGTGGTCTCCAACTGGGCCTGATCGGGATCTCGGGTGTGTGTGTGTGTATGTGGGTATATATTTATGTATTTAGGTTGTTGGCGCACCTAGCTGTCCCCTAAAAGACAGGAAAAACTACGATTTGTCCATTTCTAATGTTTATATATATTGCAAACATAATTTCAAAAAGATGACATCTTGTTTTAAATGAGTTCATAATAATACAATGAAATACTTGTATTTGTTGCAATTATTAGTTAATAAAGTGAAAGTGAGTGATTATTTGTCATTGTAGACACACCATAGCACAACTACATATTTTATTTACCACAATGAAATGTGACCTCACGTTGACCCATCCATGAATAGGCAGTGGGCAGCTAACAAAGGAGCAGCACCGGGCTTGGGTGTAGGGGATAGTACCTTGCTCATGAGTACCTCAGTAGTAACTGGTAGTCAGATTCAGACCTACAACCTTCGATTAAAAAGTAAAAACCCGTTAGCCAACCAACTGCCTTCGCCTGGCTGTAATACAATATATGGGGGAATAGTATAAAGAACATCCTCCTTAGTATAACTGTGTTTTGTGTAAAGCTATTTATATATTTATTGAATAAAATGTATAATGTATTATGTATTTAATTTATTAATGAAACTAAAGTTTACTTTGACTTTGATTTAGAAATATAATGTTTGTATTCACACTGTTTCCAACAAATTCCAGCAATTCAGCACTCAAACATTATTTTTGATCTTTATTAAATCATTTATTTTGTACTTAGACCAGCCAAAAAAACAATCTTTCATGTGTTGAACCATCGACTTGTTTGTGTATAATGAGGGGCCAGGAACAGATTCTTTTTTTACATGAATTCTTATGGAGAAAATGAACTCGAACTGGAATTACAACTGCCATCTGGAATGCAAGTTCAAGTACCAAGGTACCACAGTAATTGCTATTGGTAAAAGATTAGTTTTTGGTTTACTGAGATATAGTTAAAATCAGTGTTAGGGTTAGGAAGCTGTGAGCCTATTATTTACACTTAGCGTCATTTGTGATCAGTGGAAGTAGCTCCTATAAAGATAATAATACAATTGTGACAATATTGTGTGTGTGTGTGTGTTTACTTCGCTCTTTTTCCCTCCTCACATCTGCCACTCACCACTTCCTTATTGAATTTTGAGAAGCAAGTTGAAGGGAAGAGGAGCAGAGCGTGGAGGAATCCAGGGAGAGTTGAGCCTCGTCTCTGATGCTGTATAAAGCATAAATCTCATTATCATTTGAAACATCAGACAATCCAACTCAGAAAGTCACAAAAAATTCTGATTAAAGATAAAAAAATCAGAGTTAAAAATAAACACATTGTCAAATTCAAAAGGCTTCCATCTATACATATGCATGTGTTCAGTACCGCATAGAGGAAGAGGGTGAAAAGGAGAGGCAAAACCCAAAACTTAATTAGCACCCAAAAAAAAAGGAATGTTGTTCTTGCTGTGACAGATCTGGACATAAGAAGAGGAGAGTCGCAGGTTTTTCGGTCTAATTAACATCTCAGCGCTTTGTTTGTTCTCTTCTGGTTAATAACATAAAAATATCACTCTGACTTTTCATTATTCTCTTTTTTTCTATTTTTCACGCCAAAGAGTGTTTGTAGGAAAGAAATTTTGTTGAATGCTTTGTTCTGAATTTAATACAGAATAGCTGTATTACTGCTGCTCTAGAGTGTGCGTGTGTGTGTGTGTGTGTGTAGATTACTGTCTGGGTTTTTCTTACCCTTAACACAAAGATTTCATCTGTCTACGTTTGTCCGTTACAGTCCCTCCGTAAATCTAAAACAATAATATAACAATATTGAAATTATATAAAAACGGTACATGACAATATATTAAAACATATACAAAAAAGTATAAAAAGAGTTTATTTTAGATTTCACTAAATATATAGTGAATATATATAGATAGCCTTATTATGTTTTTAAATATAAACTTTATCCCATGAATGTAAGATATTAGGGTCCGCTCCGGACTTATCATATAAACCAGACTTTCTTGCCCAGACTAGCAGGTAGGCTACAGACGCTATGCAGGTGGGCAGGGCCAAACAGTAGATCTGGACAGGGCTATGCTAAACATAACCTCTCCACGTAAGCAGGCTGCATTTCCGTCTCACCCTACTTTGGGCCTACTGTGAAAAGCCGTGAAAAACTGTTATACTATTAAACTCCACAACTTTGTAAAACTGACTTCAAGGGTTTTCCACATCTTTTCAGACACAGTTTTTCTGACACATTTCACATTACCAAACCAAGGACGGTTTAACTTACCACTGAATTAACAAATTGCAGACACACTTACAAAAAAGAATACATATTTAATATAAGTTGACAAAAATAATGAACGTGTAATTTAAATATATTTATATAATTACTGCAATACACCATGACAGCATGTATGTACTGTATATTTAGGTATGTTTAAAATGTGTGCTGAACAATATTCTAGTCAAAGTATCTATGATATAAATGGATTACATATATTTTATGTATTGTATGCAACACTTGCATGTTACCTACCTGAATATTAAGTAGGTAACATGCAAGTGTTCCATACAATACATAAAATATTGTATGGGGCTACTGCATATTACCTACTTAATATTGGTAAATATATATATTAAATATTCTAGTAACAATAAATATAAAAAATTGATTTACTTGTAAAACATTTCTGATTTGTCATTACTGATCTGGAAAAAAGTCAGCGGAGCATTTATATATATATATATATATATATATATATATATATATATATATATATATATATATATATATTGTAAATGCTGAATAATTATTCATTAAACAAGACCGGCTTATCATATACACTACACTGTTTAAAATATTTTGTGTATGTGTGTGTGTGTGTGTGTGTGTGTTGTGTCACACTGCCCCCCTTTTGGCCATTAATGGGTGCTATTCCCTTTCCCACTGCTATCTTTTAGCATTATGAGCTGCGCAGCTGCAGCTCAGCTACACGCATACACTCACACACACACACACACACAACACACACACACACACACACACACTCCTAAAGCATGTTTATCAGGCCCAGGCCTCCAGTGTATAAATTACTCTTGGCCTGAGCACCATGCACAGTGCAATGACAATGCAGCACCATTAATACAGCTCTGCATTAGCATGATGTTTCTTTAATGTGGTGCTAATGCAGCACCATGCTAATGCGGTGATTGCTGAACTCCCAAAACAGCGCCCCCTGCTGCCTGAAACAGTTGCACAAGTTCTGCTATTTAAAGGTTATAAAACAGTTTCTTTCAGGATAATGTTGCTGCCTCTACCTCTTGTTCCATATCAGTCTCTCTCTCTCTCTCTGGCTCGCTCGCTCTCTCTCCATCTCACCCTCTTCTTTTTCATCTTCTTCTTTTTCTTCTTCTCTCATTTCTTCTACACTACTACATTACTTCTCTTCAGTTGACATGGAAACAGTATCTTTGTGCCTCTTAAGATTCAGCAGCACACTGGTTTACACACACTCTCTATCCATGTTCCCAAGCTGGCTTGTAAAACATAGAACACACACACACACACGCTGTGTGTTCCCCCTAGTTGACTTGTGCAATGTATCACACACACGTTTTGTTATAGATATTGTTATAGATGTTCCCTAGTTCACGTGTAGAACACACACACACACACACACACACACACAGGTGAGAGGTGAGAGCTCACTAAAGCTAAGTTTTCATCACAATGTACTTGTTATATAGTGTTCTTCTCTCCTCTGTATTAATCTCCTACAACTGCACATGCATTAGTAATAATGTAAATGGATAGAAGAAATTGTCTTTTTAATAACTACATTTACAAAATGTTATCTCTGCATTTGATCCATCTGTAATGGAACAGTGGATAGCTTTTTGGTAGCCCCCAGAGAGCAGTGCTTGGGGATGGTACTTTTTCTCATGAGTACCTCAGTGGTACCTTTTACCAGTCACAGGGCGAACTGCCTAACTGTTACACTACCAACTTCTCTACTGAGAATATATTGGGGCGGTATGGTGGTGTGGTGGTGTCGCCTCACAGTAAGAAGGCTCTGGGTTCGATCCCCGGGACAGCCGTGAGGTCTTTCTGTGTGGAGTTTGTGTGCTCTCCTCGACTCGGTGTGGGTTTTCTACGGGTCCTCCGGTTTCTCCCATAGTGCAAATGCATGCAGTTTAGGTTGATTGGTTACTCTAAATTGCCCCCTTAGGTGTGAATGTGAGCGTGTATGTGTGTGTATGCCTGTCTGCGTGTTGGTGTCCATCCAGGGTTGGTCCCCACTTCGCGACTAAAGTCCCAGGATAGCTTCCAGTTCCCTCGACTCCGATAGCATTTAAGCACTTCAGAAAATAAATGAATGAATGGAATAAATCAGTAAGTCTTGCACAAAAAGTTGCAGGTTTCAAAATTAAAACTGGGTTAAACCCTTACAGCCATAAGAAAATTTTTGGTGTTTTTCTTATTGCAGTGTATGTGTGGAAGTTTGCCATACATGCTTTATGTTATGTTCAGCACAGCACAACACATTTCTGCTCAGCAGAAATTTTGACTCTTTTGTAACTTTATGTAGTATAAAAGTGCTGAAACTGTATATATAACTTTACAAACAGTAATAACAGTGTCTACTTTTCAATTGTAATTTAATTTAATTATACAGAGACATTCTGTGGCTTAGTACTATGATGAAAAATAAAGTTAGATTCCAGGAGGAAACATCCATCTGGATACAGAATAAAATGATTTGATAACAAATAATTCATTTTTCCGTATTTATATTTTCTATTGATTACTCAGGGTGGCACAGTGGTGCAGTGGTTAGCACTGGAGTTTGCATGCTCTCCCCATGTTCGTGTGGGTTTCCTCCGGGTGCTCTGGTTTCCTCCCACAGTCCAAAAAGCATGCAGTATGGGTAAATTGGTGACTCTAAATTGGCCCAGTAAGGTGTGAATGTGAGTGTGATTGTGTGTGCCCTGCACTGTGTTGGTACCTGCCCAGGTTGTTCAGCACCTTGCGCCTGTAAGTTCCTGGGATAGGCTCTGTTTCCCCCTCGACCCCATTTGGGATTAAGCAGTTTGGATAATGAACGAAAGAACGAATGTGTTAATTACTCTCTAGCATTATAGAATGGAAAACAATAGTTTCTGATCAATTAAAAATAAATAAATACTGAAGTTTTGGGGCTATTATGGGCAAATTTGGACTCCTTTTGGTCTATTAAATGAGTTGCTTTTGGCCTTTCTGGAAGAAAACTACATTTTCCCACAATCCTCCAGATGTGCATCATAGTAATGCAATGGACACCCGTCCTGGAATAAACACAAAAGAATATCAATAAATGGCTGCATTGTGAGTAGAAAGGCTGGTTGTTATTTATCTGCTAAAATAAGAGTTTTGTTTGTAATAAAAGTGAAGATTTGACTGTAACGCTTTACTGAATGTTGGAGTTCCACATGAGAGTTGTGAGTGCTCACACATACAACGCATGTTTACATTGCCAAGAATGTCTTTCATTTATGCATTTATGCCATAACTTCTGTTTTTGTATATTACCCACAAATAATTTTACGCACAGTCAATATAATCAATATAATATCCATTAAGTGATTCTGACAGTATTGTCATGGTCCGCGTTGGAAAGAGTCGAGGCATGGTATCCTTTGCAAGCCTTAAAAAAAAAAAAACAGAACAGAAAAGAGGCACGATGGCCACAAACAAAATAAATTTCTCTTCAGAAGAAACACACAGCACTCCAACACGGGGGGATTAGGGTGACAGTGGACAGACCAGAAACAATGGGAAAAACCAAAACCAAACTTATATAGGGAGACCGGAACGAGGGGCTGGATTAATAAAAACCAATGGGGACGCAAACTAGTAAACAAGCAGAATTAAACAATAAAGGGTTAACCGATAGAAACTAGGGGCAGGACTAGATAATACAAGACACAGGTGAAATAACTAATGAACAATGATCAACCTATAAGCAGAGGTGGGCAAAGTAGCTAACTTTATTACTTAAGTGAAAGTACAGATACCACTAGTCAAATGTTACTCCAATACTCCAAAAGTCGTACAGTCAAAGTTTTACTTAAGTTAAAGTACTGAAGTACTTGTTTAAAAAAAAAAAAATTAAGTATTAGAAGTTCATCTTCTTTCACCTCATTGTTGCATTATTGCCACAACACTTATAACACTTAATGCCTCTGACTAGCTTGTAGAAGCTGTAGAATAAGGAATTGGTAGAATGTTACAGAAACACAACCTGAACTGATAAAGAAAACCAGTCATTAGTTTATTTTGTAATTAATTGTAAGACTACACACCCCCACAAAACAGCATGGTAGTGTTCTGACACAGCTCTGGCAGTGTGTGGACACATATATGTGTAGGTTAATCAGGAGGACAATGCGATAACTGTAAATGCAGCCTGCTCACAACGTAAAATCAACATTCCAACCTGCTTAAAACCCAGCTCTACATCTCTAGCTTTATGACTTTCCAACAGCAACAATGTTTCAATCGAGACAGAAAACAGCAGAACTGTTTGAACTTGGTTTTATAGTTCCAGTCTACAGGCGTGATGTAACCCAACTGATTACTGAACCCTAATGATTCACGTTTTGAAAAGGGGGAATAACATCCACTTTATCCATAGATTTGAAAGTAACAAGTGATGAGAACCTTGATATAAATGTAGTGAAGTAAAAAGTACAGTATTTATCTTTAAAATGTAGTGAAGTGGAATCATAAGTTTTCATAATAAAATACTACTCAGGTGAAGTACAGATACTCAAAATCACTACTTAAGTACAGTACTCAAGTAAATGTACTTAGTTACTGTCCATCTCTGCCTATAAGACACAATAGGGAGGCTTGACAAGGGCAAGACTGACAGGAGACACGAGACAGAACTACACAAAATTAAAATAAGAAATCGCTGCACCATGTGGCCTCTCAGCCGAAGTCAGGGGTGGCTATGTGGCCACTCAGCAAAGTCCAGAGGGGCTGTGACAGGTATGTGTGTGGTTTCTGTTAGTTAAAAGGATTCAGAGTTTTAGTAAACATGAAAGTATGAGTGAATTTACAAGCCAGAAGATTCACTCCATAGTAAGCGTTGTATCACAGCTTAATTATGCTAATGGAAGCCCGAAGGCAAATAAACAATTCTTTTGTATTGTCCGTCTCTCATTTTTCTGACTCTCAATTTCCACTATAAAAGAGCACATACAAATATACACAATTATGCATTTAGACATTCAAAAACAAAACAAATGATTGCCAAATAATTTTTAAAAATTGCTCTTATCTTGTAACCTTTACACCAGTTTCACTTCTTTCAAAAATCTCACTTTTTCCCTTTCCCAGATGGACGACGATCGGCATGGGAATCTGAATCTCTGCATCCAACCTGTAGTGCGATGTGAACACCTGCCCGAGAATTCTGACTCTCCTGTTCAATAAATCCTTACAGAGTCAGCCTGTCTGTGTGTTTGTGTGTGTGTGTGTGTGTGTGTGTGAGTGAGTGTATTTAGGAGGTTGTGAGGACCTGGCTCTCCCCTAAGAAACAGGAAAAACTATGAATTTTCTCTTTTTGTGGGAACATTTTTGTGGTTGATGAGGTCTGGTCCCCATAAAGGACAAATGATTTTAGAGAATCATGTTTTATTTAAATAACTAGGGTTAGGGATGGGTTAGGTGTAGCTGTAAACCTCCCAATTTGGGGACTTAATTGCGCACCAACAAGGTGGGGACCTGTGTCATTGTGAGGACGTAAAACCAAGTTCTCACAAAGTTAGTCCCTGAAAAAACCTATTTCCTCAAGCTTAACCGCCCCAATTTTTATTCAAGCTGAACTTCTCCTTTTAAAATCTCAGTCCTCATAATGGTCATATTCTTAAAAAATGTGTGTGTGACATTTTGTGAGCACCGGTGCCCATAATGAAGAATTGTTTTACAGAAAATGTCCATATTCTATTTCAGAAACTAAAAGAGGTAAAGTATTTGTTTATGGTTACTGAGATTAAGGTTAGGGTGTGGTTGCAACTGTACTATTATTTACATCCAGCCATTATGGGAGCAAATGAAAGGACCGCACAGTGATAATAATACAAGTGTGTGTGTAGCTTTTGTGTTGTTTTCCAATTTCCCCCGACCTGCACACAGGCTTTGTAATGATATAACTTCTGCATGGCCGCTCTCAGCCTCGTCCTCATTCCACTCCAATAATGTTGAACAGCCGAGGAAACAAATACCATCCACGGAAATAGCAGCGAGGGTCGTGATCTCGGGGGGCAAAAAAATAATAAAACTCAGCCGCGTTCTTGGAAAAAATGTCAGAGCGCTAATTAGATCTGCAGCACACACGATTCAGGATTCATGATTTGATATTCTTTATTTGTTACAAACATACTGTAGATGTATGTAATACACATCATGTAGGACATGTGGTGAAATGAACTCTGATTTGATTCTAAGACTAAAATTTAAAAAGTGATTGAAATGTGTAAAATCTTAAGTAATTCGCAAAATTAATACTAATAGTATTAATAGCGTCACCCCTATAGGAAAGGCCCCCCAAAATTACTTTCAAGTGTTTTGTTCATGCTCATCACTACCAAACCTCACTACCAAAACACAACCACACAGCATGCAACACATACAATCAAAGTTTTTAAATAACCTTTTTTGTTTGCTTGGTTCAGCTAAAGTCCGTAATGGTAAAAAATCGTTTTAATCCACAGGCTTGCGCTCTGGCTCTGGCCATGACTCCAGACGCTGCGTGACTTCACCAACATCCAACAGGAAGCTACCTGTATAATAACAACAAAAGCCCACCAGTTTTTGAAAGTCTCGGTCTTATCTCAGACTCAGCCATATTTGTACTTGATCTTGTCATGGACTTTGACAAAGAGGACTCAGGATTTTATTTCGAGACTAGCCAAGACCACAACTTTGAGAATATTACTATTAAAACTCTTTGGGAAGGACGCAGGCATTTGCATTGTTTATTAATTATTAACTTAGAATCCCTTTAATTTACAGAAACCATAAACATACCACCAGAATCACAAAACTTTACACTCCTCCCATCCGGCAGACGCTACTGCAGCAACAGGTCTCGATCCACCGGAATGCGTGATAGTTGTTTCCCACAAGCCATCAGACTCTTGAACGCACTTCCCCCCACACACACCCAGACTGTGAACTGACTCTGTTGCACCGCTGCACTTTACACATCACCGTCGCTGTGATGCACATGCTGCTATACATGCTGCTATCTCATTCATGTTGCACTGAAACTCTCTGTGAAAAGATGTTTAAGAATAATGTCTATATTTACAAACTGTACAGTATTACTGTTGCTACAACATTGCCATAACATTTGCACAATTTTGCACTGCCTCTACTTATTTCTCTTTCTACTTCTATTTCCAGTTTAAAGTTTATATTTAATACTACATTTCTAGTTTAAAATGTATATTTTGTGTTCTATTTATATATTGTTTATTCCATGAGCCCTAGCTGTTCTTTATTCTTTGTTGTCTATTTCTTGTTGCACTGTGTAAACTGGAGCGACGTTGTCTCGTCTCTCTGTATATCTGTACAGTATATAGCAGAGATGACAAAGTTTACTTTGACTTTGACTTTGACTTTGAATTTACCGGAAATTATATTTATTCCTCTGTATGTGAAATTATTTCTGAGTAATTTCATGCACAAAAGCTGAAGTAATTGCGTAAAAATGCATTAATTACATAATTCACGATATAAACACACATTAGCGCTTGCGACTCTCATATGGAACGCCATCGTGCACAAAAATGTATTTCTCTTCCAGAGAGGGCTAAAAACTGCTCATTTTATTGGCCAAAATGATTCCAAATCGCCTCAAAATTTACTCAAAACTTCAGTATTTCTTAATTTCCAATTGATCAGATTTTTCCCCATTTTATAATGTTAGAGAGTAATCAATTGGGAAAAAAACTAAATATAGAAACATGTATTGTTTGTCATCAAATAATTGTATTCTGTATACAAATGGATACCAAATGTATAAAGAAGTGTTCTGCTGCTGTGTTGTTTGGTTTTTTTGAGTGATTATTTGTCATTGTGAACACAGCACTGCATGGCACACAGTGCACCACAATGAAATGTGACCTCTGCATTAGACCCATTCATGAAGGAGCAGTGGGCAGCTAACGGGGAAATGCTTTGGGGATGGCACCTTGCTCATGAGTACCTCAGTGGTAACTTTACAAGTCTGGGATTTAAACCAGCAACCTTCTGATCACGGGGCAAACACCCTAAATGTTACGCGACCATCTGCTATTTGTTGAGATCAGTTTGGATAACTGCTTCCAGTGAAGCAATATCCTCATTATAGATACAGTCTTATGCAAAAGTTTGGACACCCCTTCAAGGTTGCATGATAATTAGCTCTGTCTTCATAAAAGAAGATCACAGCAAGATAGTTTTTTTTTCTAGAGATATATAGACAAGGGGATGTTTATCAGACCAAAATTCTCAATGTAGCATTCTTGAGTTGTATGAAATAAAATAAAAGTTTGAAAAATGTCAGTAATGAAGTTAGGAAATGGAAGGCCACAGGAACAGTCCTTGTGAAGAAAAGATGTAGTAGGCCAAGAAAAGTATCTCAAAGGCACAGGTGAAGACTGGTTAGAATTGTCACAGACAAACCACAGACCACCTCCAGAGAGCTACGACAACATCTGGCTGCTGATGGCGTCATTGTACATCACTCCACAGTCCAGCACACTTTGCATCAGAAACAGCTCAGTGGAAGGGTGATGCGCAAAAAGAAGAGCTGCATGAGGTATGCAAAAGAGCATCTGGACAAGCCAAAAATATTCTGGAAAAAAATACTGTGGACAGATGAGACTAAGATAGAGTTATTTGGTCATGACCAGAGGCGCTATACATGGTGAAAAAAATGCACAGCATTCCCAGAGAAGAACTTGCTGCCAACAATAAAATTTGGTGGAGGGTCCATCATGTTATAGGGCTGTGTGGCTAGCACAGGTATTGGAAACCTTGTTAAAGTTGAGGGCTGCATGGATTCCACCCAATATCACCAGATTCTTGAAAAGAATGTTCTAGAGTCAGTCACAAAGTAGAAGTTACGCCGGGGTTGGATGTTTCAGCACGCCAATGATCCAAAGCACCGCTCAAAATCTACTAAGGAAGTAATGCAGGGGCACAAGTACAATGTTCTTGAATGGTCATCCCAGTCCCCAGACCTGAACATCACTGAAAATGTATGGATTGAGTTGAAGCAGTTTGTCCATGCCCAGAAGCCATCAAACCTGACTGAACTGGAGGTATTTTGTATGGAAGAATGGTCCAAAATACTACCAGCCAGAATTCAGGGAGTTGTGAGTGGCTATAGGAGGCGTCTACAGGCTATTATTTCAGCAAAAGGAGGCTCTACGAAATATTAATGGGATTATTCCTTTGGGGTGCCCAAATTTATGCACCTGCCTATTTTTGTTTAAATGAGCATTACATTGTTTCTGTTGGCCCAATAAAAAATATTTCACTACTGAATTGTTGCTGTTTCCATAAGTTATCAAATATGTTAAAATTAAGTTGCTGCCTCTCAAGCTTAGCAAGTTATGACTTAATACAGTTATTTTTATCAGTGGTGTCCAAACTTTTGCATAAGACTGTATGTGAGAGAAATTTTGAATAAACATGTTTAATGTTGCTTAGGCTTGACCTGGTCTCTGTCTTGTCTTGGTCCCGGCCTTTCAAAGTCTTGTGCTTGTCTCAGTCTTGACACACTCTGGTCTTGGTCTTGTCTCGGTCTCAGTTTAGGTGGTCTTGACCCCAACTCTACTGCCAAGGGATGGTTCCCACATAATACATGAAGTCCCGGGATAGGCTTCGATCCCCACGACCCTGATATAGATCTGTAAGCAGTACAGATAATTAATGAATGGATGACTTACATATGACAGGAAATAAACAGATTCTGCGTGCTGGTTTGGATTATACAAGAAGCGGCGCATACTCAATACCTTTGCATCATGGCAATAATGCCTATTAAACCCCTTTCAATGAAAAATCCATAAATTGCATTCAGGTAACACTTTCCAAAGAACCAAATGCAATCACGACCTGTCGTGGTAGATGCATTTTGTGACTTTGTGTGATCTGAGGGCGTTGCTGTTTGCTGAACTGGATGAGTAGTTGAGGCATCAGGTGATGAGAACGTGGCAGTGAACAATGTGAGAATCCATGGTTGGAAAGGTTGGGAAGGACGCGATGCTCCGGCTCGTTAGTAATCCAACACCGTCGTGCATGTGGAGCGACACATCGAGGTCTCAAGTCACTCTGGCTAATGCATGGTATTAATTACCAGCTCAAACTCGGGCTGGAGGTGACATTTAGAGCAGGAGGAGGGAGGGAGCTGTTACTCAGCCTCTACAGAACACTTATCCCAGCTTTAAAAGTGACATTACAATCCATCACATGCCATTATGCAGCTCTCTCTCTCTCTTTAAAAATTTTAAAATTGTATAGTTGGTTATGTATTTAAATCCACTCCACACACCCTCTACTTCCGGCACATTGATGTCATGACTTTGTACCTCTCTTTGATTTATTCAGGAAAACTGTGCGACTAACTTTATCCTTTCAATCTCTTTAAATATGTAAGAATCTTTCTACTGTTGATGTCTTAGCAACAAGCACCCAAGCACCCAGCGTACTTGGCAATTGATAGCAAACAAATAAGTTAATATTTTGCACAAATAAGAACACATTGTGAGAGTCAGAATCTTTGTGAAATTTTCGTATGGTTGTGGTTGTGGTCTAGTGGTTTATGCAAAACCATCTCATATTTATGCAAAAACTTCTCAAGCTTATGCAAAAACACCTCATGCTTACGGAAAAACATCCTTTGCTTCACAAAAACATTTCATGCTTACATCAAAAGCATTTGTTTATGCAAAAACATCTCATATTTACGCAAACACATCTTGTCCTTACACAAAAATATCTTGTACTTATATTAAAACATATCATGCTTATGTAAAACATCTTGTGCTTACATGTAAAAGTTTTGTGTATACTTAAAAACATCTCATGCTTATGCAAAAACATCTAATGCTTATGTAGAAACGTGCTAACACAAAAGCATCTCACTGTTATGTAAAAACATCAGCTGCTTACACAAAAACATCTGTTTACGCAGAAACATCTCGCACTTGCATAAAAAACATTTCATGCTTATTTAAAAATAAGCATGAAAAAACACATCACATGCTTATGCAATACATCTCTTGCTCATGCAAAAACATTTACGCAAAAGAATCATGTTTATGCACATAATCTCGTGCTTGCACACAACCTTCTCATGCTTATACAAAAACATCTTATGTTTACGCAAAAACATTTAATACTATGTAAAATCACTTCCTGCTTATACAAACACATATGCTTATGTAAAATCATCTTGAGCTTATTCAAAAATATTTTTGTGCTTACGCAAAAACAGCTTTACGCAAAAACAAATTTTTTATAAGAATGAGATGCTTATGTTAAAACACCTCATGCTCACACAAAAAACTCTGCTTCCTGCTGGCAGCTCTCAGGCCGTTGCTGAGTTCATTTATTAAAACGTTAAGCTGAAATACACTGTACTCATGCTTTTGTTTTCTCATGCTGGGGTTTTATCAGCAGCTTCGTAACCAAATTCTCCATCTGCTCGTCCTCCGTATCACGCTCATCCGTCCAGCGCTGCTTGCTATCACTCCGCTCATCTGCGTTTTTGTCCCGTCTGCACATCGCAGGTCAGCACCTGTAGAGGACGAACACCAGACACACGCACACACACAAAGCGGCACCGTTGAGTATCCAATCACAATGTCAGATCTTCGGCACGATCTTGAGGTTTTAGTGAAGCTGACCTTGAGCTGTTTTAGATTATAAACAATGGATTTTACCCAATTAAATATATTAAACCAAAATAAAATATTCTGAAATGAAAAATAAATATATTTTTATTATAGACTATATAAACATTTTAACCATTTTTCTACAATATACCAATATCATAATAATAAACTAATAATAATAATAACTAATAATAATAATAATAATAATAATAATAATTATTGTGTGTATTAATATTATTGACAATAAATATTAATCAATAAATATCCACATAATATATTGCCTAAACACCAACATATTATTTTATAAGTATTTAGGAGTACTTTTATATATCCTTTATGTATTTATGATGTAAGAGTTATATTTTTTATGTATTCTAAATATACCAAAGCAGCAATTTTTTTTAGAATACTGCATATTTAAAATACATTACTGCAATTACATCATTAATACTGAGTAAGAGAGGAGGAGAGAGAGAGAGAGATAGCTAGAATGAGCAAGTTGACAAAAGGGGTGATTGCAAAACCTGCGACCAGCATTCTCTCTCTCTCTCTCTCTTATGTGTGAAATAATATCCTCTTAGGACAAACTCCTAAAAACTCTCCTTAGTAATTACCAGATAATAAGTAAAAGCATTTGGTGATGACTGTTAATTTAGCTATACGGTAGCCTTGTCTGGTGCTCAAACTTATCTGTTCCAGAAGGCAGCTCAAAATCCAAAAAGTGAATTTTCTTCATAAAATCAATGTAAAAACAATTAAACTCTTCCTGGTCCTCAAAAATACAAAACAATTTGATGGTTCTACACATGAAAGGTTGTTTTTTTGGCTGGTCAAAGTATAAAATCGTTCACGCTGGTGCTGATGCTGCCACATCCGCGTTACTAACAGCAACCAGAGGCTCCCATCACATTCCTACAGATTCATCACCACTACACAGTGTCATAACATGACAGCCATAAAGGTGCAGCAGTGTGAGTGTGTTCACGTGTTTAGGGGGGTTGTGATTACCTGACTGTCTCCTAACACTATGATTTGTCCATTTTTATAGTTTGGGGGGACATTTTTGTGGTTTGTGAGGACATTTTTTTCATTTGAAAGTAAGGGTAAGTTGTGCATTGTTGGTTAATGAAGTTTAGGGTTCATGTTAGGGAGTAAATGTGGCTGTAGTATTATTTACATTTGGAGTCATTATGGGGAGTCAAGCGTGGGGCTTACAAGATATTAATAAGTAAAAACCTGTGTGTGTGTGTGTGTGGGGGGGGGGGTGTACCATGTGGTGTAATATGTTTTTGTGGGTTTTTTTGGACATTTAAGAGGTACCCATGAGGAAAAATGATTTCATATAAAATGTGCATGTTTTATTTGAACTAAAAGAGGTAAAAGATTACTGAGGTTAAGGTTAGGGTTATGGTTAGCTGTAGAATTATATACATCGTCATAAGTCATTATGGGAGTCTATGGAATGTGCCCACAAAGATGGGTGTACAAGTTTGTGTGTGTGTGTGTGTGCGTGTGTGTGTGAAGAGTGTGTGTGTGTGTGTTAGAGAAAGAGAGAAACAGAGAGAGAGAGAGAGAGAGAGAGAGACAGAGAGACAGAGAGACAGAGAGAGAGAGAGAGATTCTGACATTAAGAACTCTCTCTGGACACAGTTTCACTCTTCTGAAGGCCTGAAGGCTGATGCGTTTTAGAGAAGGAAACAAGATTTACAGGAAACAAGGAACGCCTGGGGGAGGCTGGGGGGAAGATACATACACACCATTACAGCATTACAGACTTCTACTTTCAGGAGGTAAGTGTGTGTGTATGTATATATATATATATATATATATATATATACAGAGAGAGAGACAGAGGGAGAGAGAGACAGAGGTTGCATGCTCTCCCCATGTTTTATACATATATATATATGTATATATATACATATATATACATATATACATATATATTTTGTACATTGTAGATTAATATTGAAATAATCAAAATGATATCATTTCAAAAAATGCCTTTTTAAAAATAAGAAAGAAATTGCTATTTTTGGGAAAATAAATACTTATTTCAAGCAAAATTATCTGCCAGTGCAGCAAGAAAATTGCACTTGCTAAGATTTCTTAAAACAACAAAAAAATTAGTCAAAGACTAAGCGTACACAACTTAAATTAAGCAGAATATACTAGTTTTTTTTCTCCTCCAATTCTCTTGAAACAAGTAAAAATATACTTACAGTCTACCTGTTAACACAACTCCTTTACCAATGTAGGTTGTTTCAAGAAAAAAACTGCTCAAAATTAGTTGTATTACCTAGGTAGGATAACTGAAGAAGCAAGTCAAATAATCTAAGCAATATTCAGTCTTAGCAAGAAAATAATCCAAAAAATGGTGTAACAAGATTTAAATGCTGAATTCAAGTCAATTACACTTGTACAGATTTTTATTTTTTGCAGTAATAAAGGGCATTCTTTCAATAAGGTTCATGAGGTATTGACTTGGAATGTTGTTTAATAGTCAAGAGTTAATTGGTGGAACTTCTTACCTTCTTAATGTGTTTGAGACCATCAGCTGTGTTGTGCAGAGGGCTGGTACACAGTGAATAGTCCTATTTGACTACTGTTCTACTCCACATTATGGCAAGAACCATTCAGCTAAGCAAAGAGAAACAACAGTCCATCATTACTTTAAGGCATGAAGGTCAGTCAATCCAGAAAATTTCAGGAACATTGAATGTATCATTAAGTGCAATCGTGAAAACTACTGGAAGACCAAGAGCTACAACTGCTACAGAGGTTAAATTCATTACCAGTCTCAGAATTGCAGATTAACAGCACCTCAGATTAGAGTCCACATAAATTCTTAACAAGTTCAAGTAGCAGACACATCTCAACATCAACTGTTCGGGGAATACTGCATGAATCAGGCCTTTGTGGTCGAATTGCTGCAAGGAAGCCACTACTGATGAAAAACAATAAGAAAAAAACAATTGCATGCTGCATCAGATGGCCTGGCCTCCGCAGTCACCAGACCTAAACCCAGTTGAGATGGTTTGGGATGAGTTGGACCGCAGAGTTAAGGCAAAGCATCCAACAAGTGCTCAGCATCTCTGGGAACTCCTTCAAGATTGTTGGAAAACCATTCCAGGACGATACCTCATGAAAATTTACTACCGAGGTACTCATGAGCAAGGTACCGTCCCCAAGCGCTTCTCCCTGGGCACTGCCCTTGTTAGCTGCCCACTGCTCCTTCACAGATGGGTGCAGTCATCAAATGCAGAAGTCACATTTCATTGTGGTGCACTGTGTGCTGTGCTGCGGTGTGTTTACAATGACAAATAATCACTCACTCTCAAGAGTGTGCAAAGCTGTCATCAAAGTGATAGGTAGCTACTTTGAAGAATCTAAAATATAAAACATATTCTGGTTTGTTTCATATGTATTCCTTCATCATTTTGATTATTTCAATTAGGGATGGGTGATATTGCCTAAAAATAATATCACTATATTTTTAAGCTATATAGCAATACACAATATATACTGTATATCGTGATATATTCTCTCTTTCAGGGAGAAAACTACTTTCCCATAATCCCATGTGCAATGACTCGGAGCCAAGTCATAATAGTGTAATGGATATGTGTCTGGAATAATATCAAGTAAACAGCTGTATTGCGAGTAGAACGCTGTTATTTATCAAATGAAATATGAGTTTTGTCTGTAATAAAGGGGAAGATTTGACTAAACTGGAGTTTTGTCAGTAATACTGCGAGCGCCCGCATTGAGTCATGAGAATCCATGCAGAGCGCATTTACTTCTCGAACAATGTCATTTATGCGTGTTAACGCATTTACTTCTGTGGTTGTGCACAGAATAACAGAACCAGTTTTTCTACGGAATCAAGTTGTTTGCTTCCATTTCCAAATAATGTCTCTGAAATCACATGGATATTTAATTCTCTCTCTCACTCTCTCTCTCTCTGTACGCCCGTTTTCTTCCACTCCCAAACAAAACACGCAGCCAAGCTAACAGGCAGGCGCAATTGCAGCCTTTAACACACTGGGCTTAGCCCGGACCGGATGTAAATTCAAACAGGTTTGTATACAATATATAAAATGTGTTAAAGTAGACTACAGACTATAATAGACTGCCTAAATTATCATTTTATTTGCAGATGCTTGCATTTTAATGACATAAATAAGCTAAACAACTCTACACTTATTTTGGTTACCCAGGCTAGACTCGAAATACCGTGGGTTGAAGCCCCGGTAAAATGCTAACAGGCATGCTCACAAAATCACACACTCAAGACAAGGTAATTGTAAAAATCGTGTCCAAGTTTATTTTGGTGAACGGAACAAGAGACAAGGAGTGGAGGAGTGAAAAGACAGCACTAAAGCAAAGAACTTAATAAAACATAACTTACCCTGCAACTAGTCTGCTCTAAAACAGTAGAATGACAGGCAAGGATAATGGATGATGCTAAGAAAACTCTCCTAATTCACTGTGAATTGCTTTGTTTTTCTCCGGTAAAAATGAAGATTGGCGGTGCATCAGCGATTGAGCCCTAATGTGCAGCTCTGGTAGGGGGATAAATGCTAAGCCCCGCCCCAAGTATCGGATTTCGGCATGAGTCTATAATTCCCATATCGTGTATCCCTAACATCGGGCACCCTGTCTTGTCTTGTGTCTGTTGTGTGGTATGTCAATCAGTTCCCTCTGTCCCGCCCCTAATTAGTTAGCTTATCAGTTTAGTGATGGGAATTCCAGCTCTTTTAAGAGAGCCGGTTATTATGGCTCACTAAAAAGGACCAGCTCTGATCGTTCTGTTTCGTTCGCAACATACATTATACCAGTTACATCTGTGTTAGCCTAGTCTTTATTCCTAGTTGAACTTTCATGGGGGCGGCAGGGTGGCGCAGTGGTTAGCGCTGCCTTCTTACAGCAAGAAGGTCCTGGGTTTGAACCCCGGGTCAGCCGTGGGGCCTTTCTATGTGGAGTTTGCATGCTCTCTCTGTGTTCGCGTGGGTTTCCTCCGGGTGCTCTGGTTTTCTCCCACAGTCCAAAAGCATGCTATAGGTTAATTGGCAATCTGTATGAGTGTGAGTGAGGTTGCGTGACTGTGTGCCCTGCGGTGTGTTGGCGCCTGCTCAGGGTTGGTCCCCGCCTTGTGCCCGTAAGTTCCCGGGATAGGCTCCGGTCCCACGCGACCCCAGTTGGGATTGAGCAGTTTGGATAATGAATGAATGTTTTATTTTATTGGTTCATGTTTAATCCCTGCCTCCACCATACCCTGTTATGGGTTTAGTGTTTAGTATCTTGTTTGATTTAATCGCTTATTGTTGTCATCTGTGTAGCTAGTTTCCTATTTAAGCCTGTCTACACTACACCATGTTAGTATGCTGTGCTTTGTGTGTTTTTGACAAGAAAGAGATTTTCGGTTCATTGTTTTTAAGGCCACCTGTTTATTTTCTTGTTTGAATAAATGGTTCCATTGATGCCATGAAGCCTCATGTCTCGCCAGTGTTATTTGTGACATGGGAAGTCATAATATGATTATTTGTTTAGAAAATTTTGAATTTAGATAACAATATTGAACAATCACATTGTTTTTGTCTTTTGGTTCTTTGGTTTTACTGTGTTTAAAATTAATAAATGAATGTTACACAGATGTGTGTGTGTGTGTGTGTGTTTGTGGCGTGTGCGTTCCCCAACTGAGGAAATATAGAGTTGTCGTTATCAGATTGTAATTGTTGTTGAGTCACTTCCCATTAGCTGAGCTGCTCTGAGCCCTAAAGGTTATTGATTTAAGTCCCAAACTACAAACACGTGTATGAGCTGCTCTTTACTGCAGCCCAGAAGCAATGATAAACCAAGGTCGCAGTCTGCTGTGATGGATACTGCTTTTATGTGTGTGAGTGTGTCTGAGAGAGAGTGCATTTGGTAATGTTTTCTCATTTTTACTCTATATTGACTAATATACTGCCCATTCACCAACATATTTGGACTGTAATCTAAATATACAAATTCTGGCTATTTTTAATATATTCAAATTACGTGTTAATTATATTTTTTCCAGCAGTTTTAAATTGGAGTGGTGATGGTTAGGACACTCGCTTCTTAACCAACAGGTTGTGGGTTCGAGTTCCACCTCTGGCATTACCATTCTTGAGTAAGACCCTTAACTAACCCTAAGTGTCTCTCAGGAAGATTGTCCCTGACATTTGGAAATGAAAGTTGCGAAATGTGACCTGCATTTGACCCATCCGTGAAGGAGCAGTAGGCAACTGCTTGGGGATGGTACCTCACCCATAACTACCTTAGTGGTAACTTTACCAGTCTGGGATTCGAACCGGCAACTTTTCAATCACTGAGTGAACGCCCTAACCACTACATTACCAACTACCCCAGTGAGAAGACAGTACGGAAAAAGAGGATAGGAAAGCTGGTTTTAAATCTTTACATTCTAACCACACTGCACTACCTTAAGGTTCAGTGCTTGGACCCCCTTTCTTTTCTTTATACATAACCCAAGGCAGAGAATGAGGAGAGGATGGAGTCATCCTGGGGTTTCTGGGGTTTGTGAAAGTTACAATAAATTAATAAGGTGAATGTTCGATATAGACCACATTCTATTGTGTATGTTAGTGACAGAGTTGCAAAATTCTGTCGAAATAAATGTAAGATGATATGCAAACTGAGGATCAACAGGCAAATAGATAACCCAACTTGTATTTAGGTGATTTTTCTTGACGTTTTTGCAGCCTTTAACACGGTTGACCGTCAGATCCTCCTGGCCTCCAGGTACAGCATGGCACTGTTGAGGAAGGTACAGCTTTCCAAACTCCTAGGTATTTCTGATTTAATGACAGAGCTGGAGTAACCCTGGGGTTTCTTGGGTTTGTGAAAGTTAAAATAAACAATTAAAATGAATGTTTGAAACAGACTAAATTCTGCTGTGTATGTTAGCTAGTGATAGATTTAGACAAACGTCTGCAAAATGCCATCAATATAAACGCAAGCTTGTCTAGTTAGATAGCTTACTATATATTGCTAGCGAAAGACGGGCCGGATCAATTTACTCGTGATAACAAATTCCACCACCTTAAATTACATTTTACATTTATATTTATGACATTTTATGGCAATTTCAGGGACAGTCTTTCTGGAGCAAGTTGGGTTTAAGAGTCTTGCTCAGCGACCCAGTGGTGGTAGTGCTGGAGGTAGGATTCGAGTCTCTTGATCCAGAGATGAGTATCCTTACCACTAGACCACCACCACCAAATTCTTCTTCTTCTTTTGTCTTCTCCTATTAAAGGCTGGCACAGCGGATTAACTGTCATGTCTGCATTTAGAACTGGCAAAAGTTCTACACCGAATGCCCTTCCTGAACCAAGAGTAAGATATCATTAACGTTTAAACTCTCATCAACTGCCCTCCCTTTTTTAACTGTTGGTTAACAAACTATCTCAAAGTGACCAAAAAAAATGGTGCTAAAGAACAGAGTCGGCCTCACAGGAAGCATTAGAAATATTTGTTGGTGTGAGTGTCTCCGTGATCATGAGTGTGAATAGAGCCAGAGTGGCATGTTGTAAATGGGTTTTTAACATTATCAAGCACTTTAGATAATCAACAGCAACACACACACCAACTTCCTGTTCTGGATAGAAGAGTTGAGGTCAGCAGGAAAGGTTGAAGGAACGCACATCGCATCTTAACATGATACACACTGCTTAGTATGCTAAACACACAGTGTGGCGTTGTGTTTTTAATTTAACACACACTTAGACACACACACACACACACACAAACTCAGGGCAGGTCAGCAGTAATCTGATCAAAAACGACCTTCCACTAACCCCAACCCCAAAAAGGTCTCACACCATATAAATTCAGATTAATAAACACAATTGGAGGAATTCCACAGCAATAAAACCAGTAAAGCAGCAAGTCAAACTTTAGTCAGAGAACAGAAGAAGACAAGAGGAAAGAAGAAGAAATAAGAATTATAGAAGAGAAAAAGAGTGGCATCGATGAGGAGAGAGGAAGGAAAATGAGAATTTGGGGTGAATAGTAGAGTTAGTCCTGTGATTGGAAGGTTGTCAGTTCAAGTTCCAGAACAGTAAGGGTACCACTGAGGTACTCATGAGTAAGGCACTGACTCCAAGCATTGCTCCCCGGGTCGTCTAGCGGTTAGGATACTCGCCTCTGGAGAAAGAGGTCGTGGGTTTGAATCCTATCTCCAGGATTACCATCATTGATTCTCTGAGCAAGACCCTTAACGCCACGTTGTTCCAGGGAAACCGTAATTAGGAAAAGTAAGTAGCTCAGATTAAGAGCTTCTACTAAATGCCATAAATAAACACGCCACAGCACAGTACAGCACACAGTCACAGAGTTTTAATTATACATTCTATGGCTTAGTACTGTGAAAAAAAATAAGGTCGGTGCCAGATGGAAACATGTCTTTATTAATTTGGTATTCATCTATATACCGAATAAATTATTAGATTTTTTTTTTCTAAATTTATCTTTTTTTCTATTGGTTACTCTCTAACAGTATAAAATGGGAAAAAATATTTTCTGATCAATTTAAAATAAATACTAAAGTCTTGGGTAGTGTTGAGCCAATTTGGACTCATTTTGGCTGAAAATGAGCTGCTTTTGGACTTTCTGGGAAATAACTACATTTCCCATAACCCCCGGTGTGCGATGCAGGTCATGTCACAATTACTGTGCGCTGAAATAAACAACAGAAATGATCAATAAATGGCTGTATTGTGAGTAGAACACTGGTTGCTTTTGATTTTTTTAGCTAGAGTTTTGCCTGAAATAAAGGGGACGATCTGACTGAACTTGTGGCATTCCACGTAAGCGCCGCGAGCGCTCAAACTCACTTGTGAGTGTGTTTACATGAGCTGCATAATAAACATTCCAATAAGAAAGCTATTGAAGAGGGCTATACAAAATTTCTATACCTTGCCTACTGATAACATAACTTTGTTTGTAATGAGTTCCATTACAGCTAGAGTCAACTGGACTAAAAAACTGTCGTAGCAGCCAACTCTGCCTGTATTTTAGACATCCTTCTGCAACAGGTTGCAGGTAGCGAGAGGACATTTGAAAAGGAATGGGTGTGTCAGATGATGCCTTGCTTTGGTTTGTGAGAGTGTCCACACATAATTAAAAGCCGTTTCCTGCATTTTTAATTTTCTTTTTCTTGGATTTAGAAAGATGGTTGCCACTGGCGACTGGAATGAAAAAAACTGGTTGCAAAATAAAAAATCTAGTGCCATTGGCGATTTTAGTCGCCATCTGGAGGCCTGCTGCCACACAGCAAACGTTGGCTGTAATCCAGTAAGGCACGTGCTGGTTGCAGTTTTTGCTTGCGTTATCACATCTTGTTTTGGTCATGCTTAAAATTCTTTCGGCCAAAAAAACGCAATTCACTGTAAATGCAAAGGTAAACAGGATTGAGGTTGGGATTAGTCAATGGGACAAACAACACAAATGGCAAAAAAGCTCCATTATCTTCCATTTGCTATTTATCTGTGTTAACATTGATTTGGTATTGAGTAATAAACTGATCATCTTTGCGACTTGCCCCTTTGTCCTCCATTACATTATGTCACATTGGCCTTTTTGGGCAGTCTGTCCCTTTAACTATAGCCTCTCTAGGCTGTGTGTTTTGCCCTTTAAGGAAGTCCTGGGTGTCTATTTTAAACACTGTACCCCTGACCTTTCTGTCCACTCTGGTGATTTCAGCTCCAGCTCCAGTTTGTAGAGTAATAAAAGTAATTAGTCTTGTATTTCAGACTGAGCAGAGAGAGAGAGATGAGGGAAGAGAAAAGATTCTGCCATTCGTCCCTCTTTGTTGCGCTTGTCTCTCCATTTCGTCTGAAGCGGAGCGACAGCTTACGGGACGGAGACGAGGCGCATTCTGCATTTAGACTGACCGCTTCTCTAATGGCACAGTAGTAAAGGTCAGGAGCCTTATTTATCTCTCTCCCTCACTCCCTCCCTCGTCCTCTTTCCTACTTCCTTTTCTTTCTCTCACAAGCAGAGGTAGTAGCGCACAATAATAATTCACGAAATTATTAAGAGAGTTGTATGGTCGTGTTTCGATACTACTTTTGTTCACGTTCCTGTTTTTCGGTTACACCTCTAGTGCTCATCCCATCCGTGAATGAGCAGTGGGCAGCTTTTTTTGGACCTTGCACCTTGCTCATGGGTACCTCAGTGGTACCTTTAGTGGTCCGGGATTTAACCCGTCAACCTTCCAATCATGCTACCAACTGACAGGCATGTAGACATTGATTTTGAGCTCAAGTTCAAAATTAAGATCAAATGTCAGGATGATCTTATTGTGATGAAGACACTGGGGAACGAGAGAGATGCTGGTCATGTGGGTTTAGGCAGTGGGAACAATTTACACACCACAATTATGTCAAGAACATTTGGCTGTGGTGCACTGTGTGCTGTGCTGTGACAAATAATTACTCACTTTTATTTAAACTATCTCCATTGCTGGATGACAGAATCTTTCTCTCATCCTGTTGTTTAACCTCCATTACCTGGAGAAGGACGGGACAAAAAGTGAGGCTCGATGTTTAGAGAGAGGTCTACAGCACCCTCTACTGGCGTACGAAAACATTACGTAAGTCGAGTCCCGAGTCTCTCACTGTTCCTCAAATGGTTTTGAGCTTTCTGATCAACAATGAAAATATCAAAATATGAAAATATCAGTGGTGGAAAGAGTATTCAATATTTGTTCTTCTTGTACTAGGGACGACTGGTAGTGTAACAGTTAAGGTACAAAACAGTTGCTGGTACAAATCCTGGACCGGTAAATGTACCCATGAGCAAGGTACTGTCCCCAAGCACTGCTCCCCACTGCTGCTTCACAGATGGGTCAATTACAGAGGTCACATTGTGACCTGCAGTGTGGTGCAGGAACCACAGGAAATATCCAATTCCCAGAGGACGGAATCATTAAAGACATGGAAATGAACACAAAAAGGCCTGAACACAGCAACCTGCCCTTCCTGGATGAGTCTTATGCTCAGTGTGTGTGTGTGTGTGTGTCCTGTCCATCGTATTTAGTTGCCTGACTCTTTCATTAACATGTTTCCATCGGGCGAGACGGTCGTGACGTCCTCTACCAAGCACACAGACGAAGCAGCTGCACATAGCATCTGTTGCAGAAGTGTGAACAACACACACACACACACTCAGGAGAGCACATCTGGTCCGGCAGCAGCAGCACTGGATGGACAATAATGCATCTGTGTGCTGTCCGAATTCTCATGTGTGGGAGACTAATTATTCTAACACTTTATTATGTGTGTGTGTGAGAGGAAATGTGTCGATGAACTCTAACACTTCATTAACAGCCTCATGTGCCACATCACTACTTTTTAACTCGAAGACTCTTCATTTCAGAAAAGGCTAAATGTGTGCATTTATATTTGTTGTTGCACCATTACATGAAATAAATTTCCTAACTTTGTCCCCTTGCATGAAAAAAATACTCTGCAATAAAATGCTTGGCAATAAAAATTTCTGGAAAATCCTGGAGAAGTTAAAGTACCACTGCGCTACTGCTCTCCAGGCACTGCTCCGTCATGGATGGGTCATATCCAGAGGCCACATTTAGTTGTGGTGCACTATGTCCTGTGTTGTGTTCACAATGACAAATAATCACTCACTTTCACTTAAGAGACAATGTCACTTAGAATAAATGAGCCACATTCCTGGTGACTTGGTTTAACATCAGTAACCTTCATTATTGCTCTCTTCATAATTTTCACTTGTTCTTCTGTTTTGTCGTAGATACATTTTTAGCTCCACCATCAAGGATGTCATTCTCTATCTTGGCCCACTCCTGACGTGATCTTAATATCAATTAAGACTGAATATAAATGTTACGCTGTAAACCTAGTCCACACACGGTGGCACGGTGGTTAGTGCTGCCGTCCCACAGCGAGAAGGTCCTGGGTTCGAGCCCTGGGTCAGTCAAAGGGCCTTTCTGTGTGGATCTGTTCGCAGGGGTTTCCTGCCACAACGCAAAAGCATCCAATATAGGTTAATTGGCGACTCTAAATTGGCCCTGTAAGGTGTGACTGAGAGGGTGATTGTGTGAGTGTGTGCCTAGGATTGGTCCTTGTCTTGCACCTGCAGATCCCGGGATAGGCTCCGGTCACCCCTGTGTGTATGTGTATATATATATATATACACACACACACACACACATTATATATATATACATATATACAGTACTGTGCAAAAATTTTTGGCAGTTTTAGGCAGTTTTGAAAAAATGCTGTAAACAAAGAATGCTTTCAAAAACTGAAGTGTTAATCATTTATTTTCATGAACAAAAGAGAAATCTAAATCAAATCCATATTTGGTGTGACCACCCTTTGCCTTCAAAACGGCATCAATTCTTCTAGGTACACTTGCACACAGTTTTTGAAGGAACTTGGCTGGTAGGTTGTTCCAAACATCTTGGAGAACTAACCACAGATCTATAATCTTATAATCCTACAAAATAATATAATCACTATAATCCTACAAAATCCCTGACTTTGTTCAAGTGTACCTATACGAATTGATGCTGGTTTGAAGGCAAAAGGTAGTAACCTTTTGTTCGCTCACTTTGCATTTTGTAAATTGATAAAAATAAACAATCATTATTTATATTTCTGAAAGCATTCTTTGTTTACAGCATTTTTTCACACCTGCCTAAAACTTTGTACAGTACTGTATATATATATATATGATACAAGAACGTAAAGAACTAGTTTTACATTGAATTGCTGAGCTGAGAACTCAGAGGCGTTACAGTTTTTTGACCGTCACATAACGTATCTTTGTAATCTTAGCGATTCATCTCTTGCTTGTAAAACTTTGAATTGTAGTAAAGAGAAGACAACGAAAGACACTCAAAAGTCATTTTTAAATTCTTTCATTCGACTCCTTTGCTTTGACTGCAAGGCCTGATTGGTGTTGGTGCCCTAGTGGTAGGGTTGTGGATTTGAATCCGAACTCTGGCGTTACCAACACTGGGTGCCGGAGCAAGACCCTTAACTGTAAGTTACTCTCGAGAACTTTTCCTGAGAAATTGGAAAAAGTAAGTTGCTCTGCTGAATGGGCGTCTGCTGTCAATGTAAATTCAAGAACACATTTACTACACACTGTACAAAGCTTGAGACAAAAAGAGAATCATAATCATGACTGCTGAAGAGTCAAAGCACAGTTCCAGAACTTCACCAGCAGAGAGCAACACAAACTCCAGATTCCAGACTTTTTTAAACTACACTGTTTAAAACTGCTGACTGTGCAGATGAGATCTGTTCGAAACCAAGGAAAAGCATCAAATCACACAGATTAAACCATGTAACAGTTTGTCTACAAGCTTTATTGGTATAGGTGGAAACCTGTGCAGACTAACCTTCAGAACATTTCAAACACACTGTTTTTGTGGCAGCGTCCTGGCAGTGACAGTGCTTTAAAGGTGCGAGTGAGGAGAGCCGAAGCACTTCACATACCCGCTCCAAAACGGAGAGAGAGGCGTGGGAACCTCTTTTAGCTTTAACACCGATGCAAAGCGGCGAAGTGACAACGTGACAATCTCTCGCTTCTGCTACCCCCCCCCATTTAACAGCAAAATACCCGTCAAAATGAACTAACAGTCCCTTCCAAAATCGGTGTTTAGAATTTAAGCGCAATGCCTTTCGGTGATCAGCTGCTGAATTGATATCTTCATTTTGAATAAAAAGTTTCACTTTGAAATCACAGCCACGTGATGCTAACATGCTAAAACGCCACAAAAGAAAAAATAGAAGACAGTGAGTTTTATGGTCAAGATTTTCCTCCTGTAGGCAAATAAGACATGTAACAGACTCTAAAGCTGTGATGGACATCGAGCATCAGATTCTCATCACTACTGTGGTTCAATTCCACAAAAGCAAGCGAAATAAAAGTATTTTAAAAGACTGAAATTCAGCTCGAGACAAACAGAGCAGCACCGCTGAATTCCAGACTTCAGTTTGGGGATCTGATCTATCACGTATAAGGCCTTAATTCTCAAATGACTTCATCACTCCATCACTGGCGTTTCGGCTGAAACCTCTCTTCCTCACCTCCTCCTCATCATCATCATCACTCCGTCTTGGGCTTGGCTCCCGGGACCTTAGTCTGAACCCTGAAGGAGTGAGACGGGAGAATTTAACCTTCATTAAAGGCAGAACTTCTACAAGATGAAGCATGGAGGACTAAAGGATGAGAGTGCAGCTAATATCTCAAAATATCTCTCAATCTGGGATTACGACAGGGGTAGAGCTGAGCAATTAATCAAAACAGACATTCAGAACACCTTACTGATGTAATCTTACCCATGACAATAAGACAGATGGATGAATATACAGATTAGGACAGACAGACAAATGGACAGATAGACAGATACATGGATAGACAGGGAGAGAGAGAGATGGACAAACATATGGACAGAAAGACAGACGGATAGATCGATAGATTAATGGACAGACAAGCACACAGATGGATAGACTGACAGAGACAGAGAGAGAGACAGACGGAAGGACGGATGGACGGATAGCCGGACAGGCAGATGGATGGATGGATGGATGGATACATAGAGAAACAAGTAGATAGATGGACAGACAGACGTTGATTTGAGGTCATATCGCCTAGTCCAAACACACACACACACAATCACATACTTTTTCAGGAGCTCCTTGACGTGCTTGTTGACCAGGCCGTAGTAATGATCAATCTGTGTCTGTTAACACAGGAAAATAGTGGGAAAAATACACAAATAATTTCACACAAACATGATCAAAATCAAAACCTCCTCAGGCCAATGTACACAGCCTCTCTCGCATGCTCAAACTTGTTAAAATTAGAGATGTAACAGATCCGATACGTGGATGGGTATTGGTCCGATAACAGCTGGATCGGGTATCCGTGGCATTGGGCCGTTCTATGGAGCCGATCTGTAAATAGTGCACGCTCAATTGGTTATGCATGGGAAGTGGCACTGCTGTAAAGTAGAGCAGAGGATTGTGGGAAATACAGGGGTTAAAGTAAAAAAAAATCCTGAGCCTGAACTTTTTTTGGGGGGGACTTTTTTATTTGAAGGACTTACTTCAAATTTTGACAATAATAACAAAAATAAAGTAACAAGAGCTTAAAGTGCTTAAAAAACTGCTAAACAATAGCAAATTAGCAAAGTGCTTAAATAACAAGTGCTCAAAATTAACACAAAAGAACTGAACTGCTAAACTGAAGATTAGAAGTGAAATCAAGGCCATTATCACTTATTTTTTCTTTTTTTCTGGGTTGTAAGCAAAGTCCTGCAAACTCTTTCTTTTTAAGACATTCTGCCAGTTTTTTACACCGGGTGACCAAGGGATGCGAAATTCTGAATGACAAATCATGTTCTGCTATAAATGTGCACAAACGTATTTTTAAATACATGAACACAACTTCAGTCATGAACAACGGTGTGTTAGCTATATTTTACTTAGCTAGCGTCGTGAAGTGAAATTTTGAGTACGGGCAGCAGCAGCTCTATGACGAGGAGTCTAAATCGCAATGGTAGCGCTTTCTTACGCTGCTGGCATACAATAGCTTCCTCGAGCAAATCGTTACCGAAAGCCCAGACTCTCAGTTTCCTTTTCCTTCTGCCAAAAACTCGCCATCTCTTTCTTCAATCCACGCTAGCGCTGTTTATTTTTGAGTCCTTTATCTATTGCTAAGACATCATCCCCAGGCTTCATAAACTTGCGCTCCATTTCTTTTTCTCCGACAACGCAAACGTGACATTGACATGGGTGTCAATCATACCGTGTTGCAAGGACCCGCCCTTCTCTGCTTCTGATAGGCTTGTAACGTTAGTTAAAGCTGCGTTCCTCTCATATGATTGGTAGGTGAAATAAATTGGCTCTAAAATATTAAACCGCGTGCGCAGGCTCTAAAATATTATTATTTTTTTCCCCTCACGGCTGCACGCCGGAGATCCGGCACGGTGCCGGAATACTTTAAGCCCTTGAAATATAGTTCTCTGCAAAAGCAGAGAATAGTGTATTTCGCTACAGTACTACGTCAGGGTACTCTCCAAAGGCTTCGATTTTTCCCCAACTACATTTTCTTGCAACCTATCAATGAACCGAAACCGGAACCAACAGGTTTAAAGTTCAAAGTGTCCACCCACCGCAAAGTAAACGTATGCCTATTGAGAGTGTCCAGACTCTTTGCACAAAGTGAAGCGAAGTTTTCATGTCACAGGTAATTTTCTTGTGGAAATGAAGCTCTAGTTTTCTCTTACTACTAGTATAATTTATTGTACATTTTCTATTTCTATTTTATTATATTATTATATTTTATTAAATTCTTTGATTTTATTTCTTTCTCTGTTGTTCTAAAGCAAGTTTGAAAGGTGCTCCAGAAACAATTTATTATTATTATTACTATCATCATTATTATTAGAGTGTGGAGCTTTGTGCAGAAGCACGACACCTGTAAGCTGAGACATACCTGATGTCGCTCATACACCACCGGCCAGGTAAACATACCCACATACGCTGTAGAAACACACAGAAAAACAGTTACACACACATAGTGGCATAAGTTAAAAGGAAGGGACGTAGTTCTTTAACAGTGAACGACTTATAAGCAGGGCTGGGCAAGACCACCTCAAATCAGTATCATTATGATTAATGAATTTATTTTTCAGAGTTCTCCAATAAGGTTTGTACTCTGAATATGCCAAACTATTAAAGATGGGATATTTTGTTGAACGAGAGAACATATCTTTGTCATACAAAAAATTAACAGCATTTTTAAAGTAATCAAAATAGTTGGCATAAGCAAGATTACATCGATTAGAGGTTCTGCATGTCGGCCTTGAATAATTTTCGATTGACTGCCCAGTCCTACTTTAAGGTTCCCATCATGAACATGATTCGATTAGACGTTCCGAGAAGATCACCCAAATTGCCACGAAATCCAAATCTGCACTTATTCTTATTATGGCTTTATGGTAAGGCACATTCACTTTTCGTCATCTAGTGGCTGTTCACCATACATCGGGAAATACTGTAATGGTAAAATTAACTGATCTTGCTGCATGTGGGATTTAAACCCGTAACTTCTCGGTCCAGGAGCGAACATCCTACCACTAGAGCACCAAAGTCTTATGTATGCTTTCGTTTGATACGGGCGCGCCGTGGAACTTTCAGAAGCAAAATCTGATGTCTGTGCGCGCTCAACTCTGCCTACACGAGCACTCAAAACACTTCACGCCCTCATGCTCAGATATATGGACCACTAAAGGTGCCACAAGACACCTTACTAGAGTACTGCAAAAATTAATGTAGAAGAATAGATGGGATGCAACGTGATGCATTGAGATATTGCATCGAATTGCTGAGATGACAACTATAACCAAAATGAATCGTGAGAGCAGTGAAGGATCACACCTCTAAAAAAGGTGGCGTCTGACCACAAGTCACTACAGCGCTGCTAAAACGTTTTTAACAGCATAAAGAGCATCGGTATATTAGAGCGCCACAAAAAAAAAAAAAAAAGAGTTTTTAACGCATAAAAGAGACTAAAAACTGGTGTTTTACTGTCAACTGCATTAAAACATTGGCAAATTGTGGCACCTTGAGTGTGCACAGACATGAAATTTTACTGAGTTTACAGAACATGTACTATATTGTGATATATATTGTTATCGGGATATGAAATGACATATCGGGAAATGAGATTTTAGTCATATCGCCCGGCCCTAGTCAACACAGGAGTCTTCAGACAAACATTCTGAGTGGAGGTGGTGGTCTAGTGGTTAGGATGCTTGCCTCTTGAACATGAGGTTGTGGGTTTGAATCCTAACTCCAGTGTTACCACCACTGTGGCCCTGAGCAAGACCCTTCAAAGGCAAGAAAAGGGAATGTGAGTCTTACCAACGATGATGAGTGTGAGTCCGTTAAACAAGGCTCCGATGTAGGTGAGGATCCACATCAGCACTGCAAACTGCACACACCACCACAACACACACATTTACAGCATTATTCAACAAATCAGCCCACACGCATTTATAACATTTATAACATCATCTACAGCATGTACCAGACTCTCCCCCATTAGGGCTGGATCACTAACCCTAAAATCAATATCACGATTAATTTAATATTTCACCTCAATTACGATTAATGAATGAATATTTATAGGAGGGGATTTTAAGGATGGGATACTGTAATCTTTGTGATTTTATTTAAACATTCTCATTATATGCCAAAATTTCAGTAAACAATGCATATTATAAAGCGTGTTAAGAGTTACACAAGTGAAATTGTTTACACACTAAGAGTTTAATAAAAATGATTCATAAAATTTTAATAAATCTGGACCCTTAACAGTCTTCACAAATCTAAATAACAATTTTTAATACTGTACATAAGTAATTTTAAAGTGCTTAACTATTTACAATTAATTAACAATTAACATTTAAGTTTCAAATTTAAGTTTAAAGTTTAAGTATTATTTACAAGCAGTTATTTAAACGTTATTTCTTTGCATATTGGTTCCAAATATCGAATATTGGCCCCGTTAACTAGCAATAATCAGTATCGATATCAGTTCTGAAAAACCAATATTGGTCGACCTTTTAATTAAAGTTTATTAGGATTTATTTTATGTAATCAACTTTTTTGTTTTATAAAAGTTTCTTTTACATGCAACCAATTTTTAAACATATAAAATAAATTCTAATAAATATTTAATAAAACATGCATTTTTATATACAATTTATTACAATGTATTTTATACGCAATCAATTCTTTTAAAACTGCCATAGTTTCAACGAACTATCTGGAATCTTTAAATGTTCATTTCCATGAGCGTACTTAAAAACCTAAGTTACAACACTGAAAATTCACAGGGTTATTTAGCTGCACACATCACTATCTACACAGAACTTTCCCAAAAGTAGCGTGCAGTAAACGTGTGTGTGTGTGTGTGTGTAAGAGAGCGTTGTGAAGTGGAGCTGATGTGAGATCAGCAGGTGGAGTTTTTCAGCTTGGTTTCTCACCGAGCGGCCAAATGGAGCCGTCAGTCAGCTGTACCAAGCCGGAGCTGGAATTTTGGGGCAGGCGGAGTCAGGGCTGGGCGTTTTTTGGGATTTGGGGAGGGAGGGAGGTGAAGGGTGTAAACCAACACTGTAACCCCATCCTCCTCCTCCTCCTCCTCCCACTCCCCCCCCCAAAAATCCTTACAGGGCCACCTCGCCGGGCCAGCTGAGCCGTGTTGAGGTCTCACCTCGCCAACCTCGGGCCAAGAAAAGCCGGGAGGAGGTGCTGACTGCACACAAACGCCTGGAGTCGTGGGATTCCGTTACAGCCGGAACATTCCGCAGGGCCGGGCAGAGCCTCACGTCGGGTATAATGATTTATTTTTTATTTTTAATGTCCGGTCACCCTTTTCACAATATCTACGGTTTAATTACAACCACATAAATATGCAGGTGATTTTGTGACCCATGTGCACGTATAGACATACAAATATAATATACATAAATATAATATTTATTATACACAAACATTTAAACAACATATACACAAACCATTTTAATAGATACTAATATGACAAGTGGTTTCCCCACATTCCACACGAAATGTCATTTTAATGAATACTGCAGTTTCGAAATTATTAAACCCTCTGAACAGAATATCTCATTAGCATCAGGTGTCCGTGAGCTAGAACTCAGCAAATACCTAGACTGGTTGACTGCATGGTAGAAACATGGCAAACAAGTCAAAAGAATTGTCCAAGAAGTTTAGAGAAGAGATCAGTGCCTTGTACAGACAAGGAAAAGGATACAAAAAGATGTCAAAGGCACTTAATGTTCCTACAGATACCGTTGGAAGCCTAGTTTGCAAGTTCAAAGTTAAAGGAACAGTGGCTACACTACCTGAACGTGGCAAAAAGAGCAAGCTATCAACAGCTGCCACCAGATTCCGGAGAAGACAGGTGGGCAAAAACCCCTGAGTGACTGCAAAAGACCTGTAGCAAGACTTGGTGGCAGCAGCCACTGAAATTTCGGTTTCCATGTATGGTGCACACTAAATGCTGAAGGTTTCCATGCCCAAACTCCAAGATGAACACCAAAATCACAAGATAAGCTGGCGCCAATGTGCTCAAAGCCATATAAATAAGCTATAGAACTTTTATGATTCTGTTCCGTGGAGTGATGAAACAAAACTGGAACTTCTGATCAGCGTTATGACTAAAGTAGGAACAATGAAGCATATGCTGAACAGAACACCCTGAAGCACAGCGGTGGCTCGGTGATGCTCTGGGGCTGTTTTTCTTCTTCTGGTACTGGAAACTTGCAGCGTGTGGAGGACAAGACAGATTCAACCACATACGTATCCGTAAATACTGAATGTCATGCTGTCTGTGATGAAGCTGAAGCTTGGGCATCACTTGATCTTCCAACAGGACAATGATCCCAAGCTTAAGTCCACCACGGCTTGGTTTAAAAAAAATCCTGGAAGACTGTCTATCACAGTCGCCTGACTTGAACCCCATAGAAAATCTCTGTAAGGATTTGAAGAAGGCGGTGGTAGCACTCGGACCAAAGAACAATACTGAGCTTGAGGCCATTGTCTATGAGCTATTAGAATGGGCTAAGATGGGCTAAGCACTGCCAGAAGCTGGTGTCTGGCTATGCATCACGTTTGCAGCAGGTCATACCAGCAAAATGATGCTTTACTAAGTACTGAAGATGCTCGTCATTAAGGGGTTGAATAATTCTGAAACTGCAGTAGTCATTAAAAATGACATTTTGTGTTGAATGTGGAGAAACCACTTGTAATATTAGTTGTGTTAACAACTACACGTTTCAGAGAAACACTGCTAATCCAAGAGCAATTAATAAAACATCAAAACCATCATTCACATCCTTTAATCGATGTAATCTCGTATATGATCATTTTAAATCTATTAATACTTCTCAAGAGTGTGTTCATGTAACGCCCCCTTAAAAACATACTAGGGAGTTTCCAAGTGATTCCACCCTGCCACTTCATCCGAATGCGTTTCTTTCAGTTATTTATATTTTAAAACCAAAATGATACACACGCTTTCATTAGGAAAAACACAGCTTTAACAACAGCTTTTACATATGAGGACAAAAACAAAATAGCCATTCATTTATTGTAACCAAGGTAAAATGGTCAATTAATCGTGATGTTGATTTGAGGTCATATCGCCCAGCCCTATTATGAATCAATCAGAAACGTCACTCACTATGCCGCATAAAAACTAAAAGACTAATTACCCTGAAGATAATCAATACACATTGGGGTGGGGTGATATCACCTTAAATCAATAGCACGATTAACTGAACATTTAACCTCGATAACGATTAATGAACAATTATGCTGTTTGGGGGGTTTTGTTTGTTTTTTGTTTGTTTTGTGTAACAACACACACACTAGTATGTTTTTAAGGGGACGGTACATGAACACGGACAAAATTTACAAAGTAACGGAAATAACCAACATGGAGAAGAAATCCTGATCTGAGGTTCTAAATTTCAGTTTTAAATAAATTTAAGATTAATTGCGCTGCCCTAACACACCCACAAACCGCACCATGGCCAGTCCCGGTGCGTGAACTCTCCTCGGGTTCATCCCTCGAGTCATGACCCCACAACGTCCTGGGCGGGAGGTGAAAGTATTTTTAGGGGCAGTTTCCCAGAAAGAGATTAAGACTAGTCCTGGATTACAGAGTGTTTTGAATGGAGATTTTCCATTGAAAAAGAAATATAGTTCAGAACTAGTCTTAATCCCTGTCTGGGAAACCGCCCCATTGAGTTAACATGTATAAACCCTGAAGACGCTCAGCATGAAACTCCAGCAGCTGAGCTCCAGCACGAAGCAGTGCAGTGAGTCTGAGATAGGGCTGGACAATGTGAGCTCAAGTCAATATCACGATTAACTCAACATTTTATCTCACTGAGCATTAATACAGTAATACCTCACCTTACGTTGTTTACTGGGCCCAGAACACGCAAATAAAACCCCTAAAACTGATGCGGAGGAGTAAAGGTTTGCTCACATGCTTAAATGAGGAACAAAGTCATGACAATAATTATAACAATAATTTAGGACTTATGATTAGGGGGGTGCGTAGAGGAGGAGGAGTAGTGTGTGCTGTATGCTGTAGCGTGTATGTGTGCGGCACTCGTCTGCCCACCTTCAGGGAGTCGACCAGGTCCTCCACCAGGAAGAGGCGCCGCAGCTCTTTAACACCAGTGTTGATGTGAACCAGCGCAGCGTCTCCGTACTTGTGCACCACGTCCGCAGGTATGGCCACATCCTGCTCCAGGTACGTCCTAAAACACACATACACGTGCTTGTTCTTAAGAATATGATTGTCAATGTGAACACAGCAAAGGACACAGCAAAATAAGATCTCTAAAGTAGGCGCCCAGGGAGAAGCACTTCTGGACGGAACCTTGCTCATGAGCACCTCAGTGGTACCTTTCCCTGTCCGTGACCTGAACCGCGCAACTTTCCAGCCACGGAGCCAACTCGCTAACCGTTACACTACAAACTGTCCCATGTTTCTCCCATGGTTATATATCTGATATGAGAGCAGGCATTGGCATCCGTGATCAGATGGTCACTGGGTCAAATCCCACACCTGCAAACGCAGAGCTCACACTGTGTTCATAACTGCAAATAATCGCTTTAATGAGAATTTTTGAGCAGGTAAGTACCATGATTACGATAAATGAACAATTATTTTGTTTGGGTGTTTTGCCCTCATAGTTCACTTTAGGTTTATAAAGTAAATACGATCCAACTATTAAAGCTGGAATATTTTTGTGACGTTTGTGATTTAAAGATAATTGAATGAAACGTACAGCGATGTAGTGGCAGACTGACGGGGCCTATATATACAGCTCCGGGGGAAAAATAAGAGACCGTGTCACTTAGTTTCTATTCACTGACTTTGCAATATGTGGCTGTGAGTGTAAAATTTAAAGTCTGCTATTTGAGTTGCAGGTCTGTGAAAAATAAGAAAGCAGTCCATATTGTTATAATGCAGTTCTGTTTTTACAGCAGCTATTCCATGTGCTATATTCCATCACCTATACACCTGATTCAGTTTGCTGATTAGAGGAAACAGACCTCAGCAAATGAGGAGAACATGGACTCATGGACAATATTTTTATAATGACATAATTGTAAAACAATACACAGTATGCGTAGCTTGCAACTTCCAGCTTCAATTAAGATCATATTCTCCGTAAAATAATAAGATAATACATAATTTACTCCAAAATATTTGGAATTTTCAAATAAACATGGTAAAGTTATAAAAGAACATTGACTTGTATATTTTACACAGACACACAGCCACAAATTGTAAAACCAGTGAATCAGAAATAAAGTGATTTTTCTGGAGCTGTATATACACACAAAATTGACCTACAATATAAATACATTAGGGATATGCACTATGACAAAATATAACGGATGAAGAAATTAAAACATCTACAGTACCATATTATATCGTTTATTTGGTGGTGTTGCAAAATACACTGTTTACAGCAATATTTGTTCAAGGTTTGGATGAGGGTTTGCAGTAGTCACCACATGGAATTAGACGCAGAGAATACTACAGTGTTATATTTGTGCCTTAATTCTAAGCGTTCAGTGGGACTTTCACAAGGAAAATCTGGTATCTGTGTGCACTCAGCTCTACACTCACGCTCAGATCTATGGGACGCCAAAGGTGTCACAAGGCACCTTTCTAGAGCATCGTAAAAAGTGCCAACCTTTACAGCCATATTTGGCATAAAAAAGCACCAGTATATTAGAGAGCTGCAAAAAACTGCATTTTTTTTATTATTAAAATGTCAGTTGAGCATCTTCAGACACCAAATTATGTGTGTGAAAGTTGAATTTACAGAATATGTACTATATTGCACTGTATTGTGATATATATTATATGAAATGACATATCTAGACACTCCTAAAATAAACTATACCTATAGAAACAGTGCAAATGTATTTACAGTAAACAAACATTTTACAGTACATAATCTTTTATGAGAAATTTTGTGCAGGTGGTGCAAATATCTGAAACAAAAAAAAGTGCAATTGCTTATAAGCGTGTGTTCTCACTTGAAGGGATGCCCGTGGTCGGACTTCTGCACGGCCTGGATGATGGCCTTGTATATCCGGAAGGAGATGGTGACGGAGAGTAGGGCGAGCGAGACGTAGGACAGCACGCTGACGATGCTGCAGGTGCTGAGGGACAGCAGCAGGAAGAGACTTGAACCAAACACCACCCCCGTCCTCTGCAGGTCACGCCAGTACACCAGCTCCACCACTGCATCAACACACACACACACAAACAAACACACAGTCAGAAACACAAGCGTGATGCTCACTAAAGGCCCAGTTCCAACTCTCCCTCCTTCTTAACCCTGTCACTCAGCTCTACCCCTAGGGCTGGGCGATATGAACCCAAATCTCTCAATTACTTGAATACTGTACCTCGGTTGAACCATTATTTTACATTATACCAGTTGCTTGTTTTTGTAATGATTAAAAATAACTAGAAGAAACAAAGACGCAATCGTGTGATAGTTCACCCGGACTGTGATCTGACTCTATTGCACCTCTGCACTTTACTCAACATTGTTGTGATGCACACACTGCTATACGGACAATCTCATTCATGTTGCACTGAAACTGTCTCAGCAATAATGTTTATGTTTACAGACTGTACAGTTTTGTCACTGCTGCTGATCTGGCATACATTTAATGCCAGACGATCAAAATTGTAATCCTCTTCTCATGACTGCGGCTACAATATTTGCACAATTTTTGGATTGCTGCTACATATTTGCACAACTACTGAACATTGCTTGTACGTATTTCACTAGAGCTACAACTATTGATTATTTTTGTAATCGAGTATTCTATCGATTTTCTTATCAATTGAGTAATCAGATTTTTAAAAAAAAAATTTTAAAGACAATACATTTGTTTTTAGGCTTATTCTAGTGTGTGAGTAGAACATTTACATTTACAGCTACAGCATTTAGCAGACGCTCTTATCCAGAGTGACTTGCATTCCCTAATTTCAGGGACAGTTCCCCTGAGAGCAACTTCTAGGGTTAAGGGTCTTGCTCAGGGACCCAGCGTTGGTAACGCCAGAGGTCGGATTCGAACCCACAACCTCCTGGTCCAAAGGCAAGTGTCCTACCACTAGGCCACCAACACCGCTAGAAGTTAGCAATACATGCTTCATATTGTTGTATTTAGGACGCCCTGCGCTACTCATGGTTTGATGTGTAAATGCTGTCATAGTTATGAAAGCAGCACATTTCTGATGAAAACTGACTCGTTTTTTTTAGCTTTAGGTCAAATAAAAGAACTGAAAGAACAATAAAATAACATTGTTTTATTGCTGAGCTGCAGAGTTTTTATCATCTATTATTGTCTATTTATTATCTATGGTGTAACATTCTAGCACTTTTTTATCTGTTTGGTATCCATCAGAATATAGAATAACATTTTTTAATAAATAAATTTTCTGTATTTCTTCTTTCCTATTGATTACACTATAACATCATAAAATTGAAGAAAAAAAATCTGATCAAATACTGAAATACTGAAGTTTTTGCTCATTTTGAATCAGTTTGGTCTATTACATGAGCTGCTTTTGGCCTTTCTGGAAGAGAACTACATTTCCCCCAATCCCCTGCGCGCCCCTCGAGCTGCGTTACAATAAAGCGTTACAGAATAAACTATGGGGGGAAAAAAGAATAAACTATGGAAAATCTATGGGAATCTCAATAAACGACTGTATTGTGAGTAGAACGCTGGTTGTTGTGGTTATTTATCAGCTAACATATACGTTTGGTCTGTAATAAAGGGGACGTTTAAACTGAACTGGAGCGTTTTAGTGAGTAATGGCGCGCTAACACGGGCGTAATCGAATTATTCGAATAATCGTTTCAGCTCTATCACTGATTGCATTTTTATTAATGACTAATATCTGCACAAAGTACTGAAAGTAGTGCACAGATTGTAGTTCTCCACTGCTGTTACAAACTGCACATACTAGATCTGACTTGAATGTTAACCCAGGCTTTATAAAAGACACTGATTTTTTTAATAGACTGCCTGTATATAATTTTCCATATTGAAACTGTTACTGATCTTAGGCACATTTAGCGTAAAAAGACAACTACAAGACTATAACTGTAGGCTGAATACTAGTTCAACACACCTTCTCACACACATACACCGTACACAAATACAACACACACAGTAAATACACTCTACAATGCGCCTCTCAAACACAGCTCTCCCACACACACACACACACACACACACACAGAGAGAGAGAGAGACAGAGACAGAGAGACAGACAGACCATGCTGCGTCCCAAACCGGTGCAATTGGATACTGACCTCATCTCTCTATCGCACACACCAACACAAACCCACTTAGTCACTACAGACCCAAACACACTGACAAAGCAACACGAACACCCACACCCACGCACGCGCTTCTCGTCACGACACGAGCCGCGTGAACCAAACTGAACCGACCGGGGGGAAAAGAAGACACAAGAAGAAGAGTAAAGAGTGACACGGGAGAAAGAACCTTAAAGAAAGAGGGGAAAATAGAAGCTAGCTTTTAACCTTGCTTGCTGTCCATCTTGCTGCCCGCGATAGGAAAGCGGAAGTGCGCTAACGTCACGCCAGCATCCGGCTCAGCGCAGGCACCGTAAGAGTCCATCATAAATAATAAAAGTCCCTCACGAACGACCAAGTTGTCAAAGTCTGCTACTGGTCAATTTTGATTCAGGAGCCAGCAATTGAGACAATATCATTTGCAGATTTAACACCATATAAAATGATAAAAAAGCAATTACAATATAATTTTTATTCCTCAGCTAAAATATCATTTGCCATTTTTATTCCAGGGTTCAGATATATATTTAACTGAAAAACAACAGGCTCATTCATTAATCGTTCTTAAGAAGAAATTAGTTCTTAAAACCCACTTACGCAGTTTTTACAAAGATACTGACATTCATCAGTGTTATGTTGAGATTTTTTAAGACTTTTTAATCTGTTCTTAAGAAAACTACAATGAATGGTCAAAAGCCCAAAAAGCTCCTAAGGTTGCTCTTTACTGTTTAAAGATTCTGTTCTTCTGCAAAACAGAAAACATTGGTCAATGTTACAAATCTTGTGAAAACTTTGTATGTGGGTTTTATAAAAAAAAAAAAAAAAAAATTAAGAACAGTTGGTACGTGAGGCCCAATATTCTCCTTAAAATAAAGACAAGAAATAGACCTCATGTTCAATATAAATTGACATTACAATAAGTATGATGGATGCCTTCATTTTGGATCAATGTTACTGGCTTGATGATCGCTGAAGTGATGTAAAGATGTAGATCAGTGTATCGTTACAGCCCTAAAACCTGCAGCAGCTCCCTGATGTCCGCTAGAGAAAGAGGTTGTGCTGGATACAGCAGGGTGTGTGTGTGTGTGTGTGTGTGTGTGAGTGAGTGAGAGAGAGGGGGATTTAACATTCATCTTAGCCAGATATTTTAAGACCTAAACAACTCTGTAGGAGAGCTCAACTGTACTTGAGACCCTAGAAGCAGTAGACAAAAATAAAAGCTCCACTCAAATGCATTAAGAAGATCTACATGTATTATCAAAACTATAGAATAAAGAATATTTTGTCTGCAGTTGTCCTTATAAATATGGCAAGAGAGCCTCACTGAGCTGACTTAACTTCTAAACTTAACATTTTAATGCAGTTCCTCTTACTGTGAACTTTTATTTGATATTCCAGTACATCAAATTACTTAATCACATTAATAAATCACACACATCCTCTACTTCCATCACACTCACTTCACAACGTTCTTATCCTGAAATTTCTTTATGCAAATTCATGTCAAATATGTCTATTCCATTCCCTCACAAACCACACACACACCCTGATCGGATAATATATACAGCAAAATATTTATATATATACTAGTCCCAGCGAGTCAGACTACAGAGTGATAAGTTCAGAAGAAGAGTAAGCAGATACCCTGTTGTTTCCAGTGTTTTGCGTCCATGTTGGTGGCGTTTTTGGCGGTGTTGGGGATCTTCGGGGGGGCAGAAGAAGCAGCAGCAGCAGAGGGTGCGGGGGGGAGGAAGGAGGCGAAGGTTCTCTCTCTTCGGGGCAAACGAGGGACTGAAGGGAGCAAAAGGAGGCACTAGGGACGGCCGAGGTCAGCTGACCACCGCAAGGACGTATGATAGGCCGGATCGTGTTACAGTAGTTCGTTCCCAAAGTGTGGGGGAGGCACGGCAGAAATGTACTAAGAGTACAGCTGAGCAATCAATGGAAAATTATTCGAAACTGACATTCAGAACGTCTGATCAACGTAATCTTGCGGATTTTATCAAGTCCAGTCATTCAAAAAACTGAACGCAAACAAATAAACGCTCTGGCACAAACAGTTAGTAGCGTAGCGGTTAGGGAGTTGGCCCTGTGGTCGGAGGGTCGCTAATTCAAGTCCTGGACCAGTAAAGGTACCACTGAGGTACTCGTGAGGAAGGTACCATCGCATCGCAGGCACCTAAACATATGAAGACAAACATTCAAAACACTACTAGCCACAAGATGGCAGCAAACACACTTGTTTGAACTTGGGGGTTCAACAACTCTTGCAGTATATGTCACTGTCTGGAAGTCAGATTATTAAAGTGAATTTATGTGAGATATTATTTAGCATTGTGAACACACCACACCACAGCACAGCACACAGTGCACCACAACAAAATGTGACCTCTGTATTTGACCTATCCCTTTTTGGAGCAGTGCTGCTTGGGGACAGTACCTTGTTCACAGGTATCTCAGTGTTGGTACTTTTAATTGTTCTGGGATTTGACATGGTGATCTACCAATGACAGGGGAAACTCTCTAACCATTAAAAAAAACATTGGCCCATCATCTGTATTTGACCTGTTTCGGAGCAGTGGCCATCTGATGCGGGCAGTGTTGGGAAACGGTCCCTTGCTCAGGAGTACCTTAGTAGTACCTTTACCTAGGGCTGGGCGATATCACCTCAAATTGTTTTTATACCCGATGCCCAACCTACCTACCAGCTGCCCAATACATACACTCCTGACGGACACAACAGCTCAAAAACACACAATACACAAAAGTAACACAATTATAGTAATGTATTACTTTTTGCTGTAACTCAGTAATGTAAGGCATTACTAATACATTTTCAGTAATATTATACTCATTACATATTTCAGTAACGCCTACTTTTAACACATATTTTTTACTTTAAAAAAATCGCAAACACCACGAGACCTTTGACGCAAGAGATAAACAGTGCAAGCAAAAGAGTTATTTCCTATAGAGAGTATGTCTACAGTCATTATGCTACACCACATCACCCTCCATTGGATGTAGAAGAAACTGCAATAAACTACATTATAGCACTTTACAATGCCAAGTCATACTTCCTCAGTTATTTTGGTGAAAGTAACTCAAAAGTAATGCAGGAGTTACAATTACATTACAATTCAGAGACAGTAATACTGTAATGGAACAAATAACGCTGAAATAAAGCCAGACATGACAGCTCAGTGGTTAAAGTCTTGGACATTACAATTTGTTAACCCTATAGAGCTTCCATGAGGCATACATAAGGCTGTCAGGATAGCTCAGTAGATAAAGCCTTAAACTTGTGATATGGCCAATGTTACAGGTCAGGGTTCAAGATCTGATAGACTTAAAATTTTGAAATGTGAGGTAATGACAGGCTTATATTCCGTCTTGCTCCTTCTGCTACACCGACCAACACTGCCTGGATGTGTGTCCCTAAGCACATGGCACACCAAGTCCAGACTGTCGTTGGAACAAGCTGCCAAGGGCCACCAGAACATGTGTATCCTTCTCCATCTCCTCCTGAAACCTCTTATTTTCAGAGAGCACCTCCTCTATTAGATCACCATGGTAATGACTTACAGGGGATACCTTTATCCTCCCACACTTAGAACTTAGCACTTAGTATCCGCTGTTAGTTCTTCCACGGTCCAAAGCTTTTCCTATGTTTTTCCCTATTGTAAGTTGCTTCGGATAAATGTGTCTGCGAAGAGTAATGTAATGTAATGAAATAACAGTAACTAGTAACTTATAATCTACTGTTGAAAGTAACTTGCGCAACACTTGGTATCGGATCGAAATGAAAATAAATGATATCGTTCATCCCAAGTGTCTGCTAAACGCTGTAAATGTTAATATACCTGTAGGCGGGAGTTTACAGGTGTGAGTGGGCGGAGTTTCGCCGCGACCCCGCCCCTCGCGCTGCTCAGCCTGGTGTCTGGCGATGGCGTCCTGCGCTCCACCCGCCAGGTCCAGGATCTCGTCGTCCAACTCCAGTTCTGGATTTTGTGTGTGTTCCGGTACCGCGTCGTCACGCAACAACTCCCGAAATCCGTCCGCCATCGCGAGGAAACCGAGTCTCACTGCACGCGCGCGCGGCGAGAATCCTCTTGGTAACTACGTCGGCGCGACAAAGTGAGCGTGACTTACGGAAACTTACTTCTCGAAACGTGATTGGCCAACTGTGTGGGGGCGGTCTTGGAGAGCGCGTCCTGATTGGCTGGAATCTGCGCTTGTAACTTGGGGTGGACTGCGAGGAGAAGGCGGAAGAGAAGCACCGAGTTGTTTATTAACACGCGGTATAATAAAAACCGCACGGTTGAACAAATACGTTATTTAAAATGTCTGTGTTTCATAACAAGTATGTTCACAAGCTGAATAAAACTAAACATCTAAAAAAAAAAACCTCATTTACACCGAGTTTAGCTCAAACTCCAGGGGCGGGACTGTGACGTCACTAAGTGAGACCCGCCCACTCTGCTGCTCGAAAAATGCGATTATTAAATAATCAAGAAGAACTCATAATAATCTCCCAAATTTAGACATGTACAGATGAACAGTTCGCTCATAATATGCACATTGTCTGTGTAGAGTATTCATAGAAAAACTGCTACAGATATTATGCACATTTAATGCACAAAAGTACACCCCAGTATTGTAATTGTAGTCTTCTCCTCCAGTTGCAATATTTGCTCATATTATTGAAGACTTCATGTTACTAAAATTGCTCATTTAACTTTATACGTCTAGTTTAGTTTACATTTGATAGTTCATTTGTATATGTACATTCTATGTGACTTCTTTGTACTCTATGGAACTGGTGCAACGTCATCTTTTCTCTGTGTATACTTGCATATAGTTGAGATTACAATAAAGTTTACTTTGAATTTGACATGTACAGTTACTGTTTATGGTATAAATCTATTTTGTAAAATTTTCTGTAAATCATTTAAAACATTTCGATTGTTATTCTTTAGGGGTTTTTTTCTGGTAAAGTTTCTTTTACTTTATCTCTTAAGTTTCTCAATTCTAAAAATTCTAACCTTCTGTTTTTAATTTGCACAAAATGATCAGGGTACATTTCACTACATGTAGTATTTGTATACTACTAGTAGCATAGCGGTTAGGCCATTGGCCCCTTGAATGAAAGGTTATTGGTTCAAGACCGGTTAAGGTTCCACTGAGGTATTCGTGAGCAAGGTACCGTCTCCAAGGACTCTTCGCTGGGCGCTGCCAAAAGAAGCTACCCACTGTTCCTTCATGGATGGGTCAAATGCAGAGGTCATATTTGGTTGTGGTGCACTGTGTGCTGTATGGTGTTGTGTTCACTTAAATTCACCTAAATAATTTTGTTTGTGACTAATAAAGAATCTTGCATCCCGAAAACAAGACTCAAAAGGAGCATCAAGTAAAGATAGTTTTACTTCCTTTTTATTGGTAAGACATTTTGCTATGTAAGCTTCCCTTTTCTGAAAGCACTGTAAATCTGGCCTCCTGAAGTCTGCTTTTCGATGCATTATACATCCATAAACATTCACTCTGATTTCAGCAACATTTATAAAGAGAATGTCTGTAATGAATATTCTAAATGCAAATTCATTTTTGATGTACTCCATCATAAATTGTTTCTGTAATACATAGACTGATTTATGGAAATGACAAGCTGATAGTGAATTGAAACTGCAAACTCTGTTTACTAAGAGCATGTAGAGAACTGCTGCATCAAAATTAATAAGAAAACTTTTGTAGGAATTTTTGTAGGAGTTTGCTTAATGGTTTGTAGACATCAGAAATGCACTCAGAGCTGTCAGTTTTGGCATTTAGGTGTTCCGTCCTGTTGCTTTTTTGTCGGGAATTTTATTGATACTTTGCCCCAGTATAAATAGATGACAGAATTCTTTGATGTGCTGTCTTTTATGTGTGTGTGTTTGTTTGGATTTCTTATTCATTAATATTTGTAAGGATATCAGCCATCTACTAGTTAAGAACTAATTCAGTAATCTTAGTGGTTTTGAATAGGTTCTGTTTTATTTCAAGTATTGTCATCAACAGAAGCTTTTGGCTAAAATTATGTACCTACTATCATAAATACAGTACAGTTAATTAGGATTTGTCAGAGAATCCACCAAATAATCTCTTTTGCCATGAGCATTAACCCCAAGTTGCTCTCAGAAAAAAATGTCCCTGAAATTAAGAAAATAGAAGTCGCTCTGGTTGAGAGCATCTTCTTAATGGTGTAAATATTTCCCCTTAGAATTAAAATGCAACAATTCACTGTTGCCAAAAACAATTAAAAGATGATTATTTCCAAAAACATGTGGTGGAATAAACACATCCAGGAGCCAACAAGCAGGGCCTCCTCCAGCTGCTCTCCAAATCCAAATGTCATGGAGGAACATTACAGATATTTTACCTATGAAAATGAGAACATCAGGGAACAAAAATCAACATGCTGGAAAAGTTGAAGAGGCAACTTGTGGTAACAAAAAAGACAGAAAAGAATAAGAAACGGAAAAATAGAAAAACAAGTTGTGCAACATAAACACAAAACTATTTCCTCAAGATGCAAGCTTGACATGAAATTGAATTTGGATTATAGAAGCAAGGCAAGATTTATGTAATATGGAAGCAAGAAGATTTGGATTGGGTAGGATTGGAGATATGTTGGAATTTAAAAAGGGAGACGAAAAGAGAAAGTATAAAAAGGAAAATCACTATGAACAATTTCATAAAAAGAATGAAGGAGGAAGGAAAATAGTGAAAAAGCAGAAGTTGGTGCAGAGAAAAAAAGCTGAAGTAGAGAGTCCCAGCTGTCACTAGGCACAGGGTTTAAAACATTACGGGCAACAACAGTTTGGTTTGAAGAGAAAGGATGAAGGAGCAGGTGAAGAGAAGCAAGTACCAACTGCAGTGGGTAACTGATCTGAGATTCACTGACAGTTTTCATTTTCTCATCTCATTTAGGAGATATGGGCTATTGAGGTTTTAGCCACCAGCACAATTGCAACACATTTCCCTTTATTCAGGTAAAAAAGTAATTTCCTAACTTGGCCATAAGTGGATGTATTAACATTAAGGCAACTGCAAATGGTATCCTCAAAAATATCTGTTAAAAGCCTTTATCATTTCTCTTCTTTTAACGTTTTTATACGCATCTCCTTTTATGCACACCAGTCACAATTTAGGACTTACTTATCTTGTTTCTGTTAAGGTTTCCTGTTAAACTATGCACACATCTCTTTAACCTTACATGTAAGTGATTGTCATTGTGAACACAGCACAGTACACCATGCAGTGTGGCCTCTACCTTTTAGCCATCAGTGAAGGCGCAGTGGGCAGTCTTTTGGCAGCGCCCAGGGAGCAGGGCTTGGAGACATTAGTTTGCTCATGAATCCCTTTAGCGGTCTGGGAATTGAACCAGCAATCTTTTGATAACTGGCTCAATTGGGTGTTTGTGGTTGTCTAGTGGTGTGAGTTGGAGTCTTCAGCACTAACATCATTGGGCCCTGAGCTGCAAGAGTTTCACAAGTTTTAATCCTTCTTATTCTATATACTTATTAAATGAGCTGTGTCTCGAGTTTTGATGAGAGATGAGTTTGTGGAAAGATGATGCGTTCCAGGAGGAGCGGTTGATCAAATCATTTGTGTAAAGGATCAAAAGCAACATGTGAAAAAAAAATGAGTTGTGACCAACAGATTAACCCCACGTTGATGCTCACAGACTTCCATTTCCTGTTTAGCCATAAGCATTGAAATCTACATGAGCCATAGTCTCAAACATTCCCTAAAAATCTGGATAATAAATGAAGAGGAAAACCATGTTCACAGATTATATTAAAACACCACCCAAACAAGGAGATTTTTTTTTAATGCACAAAACTTTAATACTTATTTTTTTGGAAAGGTTTACTGACTTGGTGAAAGCAGTGACAGTTTTTATTGCTTACAAAGGACATTATTGCATTTTTCTAGATTTTGGTCAATTTTCAGAAACAAACAGAAGTAGCTCAGATTATTGCTGTGGTTTTACTTGCACAGTGCAAACTACATAAGTCTTGGTCAACAGGAATGATGAGTGAAGCTGGTTTTCGCTTAATCTATTTTGCTCAAACACAACTATCTGGAGATCTCTCTAGTGTGGAAAAAAAGGCACTTTAAAGCTCCTTGTCGGTTTTAACTCTTACAGAAATACCCCAATCTGTTATATCTTATCCCCTAGAGTTCCCCCCCACTCCTCAGTGCTCCATTTCATCCGTCCTTCATATGCACTTTATTCCAGCTCTTCATGATGTTGCATGGATTCATTAATCACCTGAAACAGCAATGACATAGAATGATTGACAAGGTTACATGGAAAAAAATATCATTGCCATATTTGTCTTGTAAAATATTGATAATGACTTTAAACTAACGCATTTACTTACATGCCCATCTCTTGTTTCTATAGTCTTAATCATCACCTTCTTGGAAACACTCTCAGTCACTGGTCTGCTTTCCAACATGGTTTCTGTTAAAAGAAAACTCCATTTTTCCAATACAAGATGCAGCAAATACATAGGACAAATGTGAAGCTCAAGGGTACATTTAAACATCAAGTTCTCGTCTACATGCTGGGGTCAGCTCAGCACTTTTACTGTTCATGTAGAGTCTGTAGACTGTCTAGTAGCTAATGTCTAGGTTAGAAACTGTAGGACACTGGTACTCTACCTCTCAGATTAAAGACGGAAAAGTTAGGCATTGGTGTGGGGATCCTGCAGAAGAAGCAGAGAGAGGGGGAGAGATTAATCTTAATCGTCCTGGCAGACACTTGTAATCTGCTTATTTCAGAGATCCTGAAGTGCAGAGCACAAGCATGAGAATTTACTTTCGGTATTAACTCATCACTGATCGAGTTAACAATTAGATAGTGACATTTCATTTGAAATGAATTCTAACCCATCAAAATCAAGGCACAGTTAGAGACCCCTTAGGGGCTCGGCAAGATCCTCTACAGTGCATGGCAGTTTTCTTATAGACAAGCTTGGATACACATTACAGATACACATCAAATTTTTAGTCTGCACAGGCATAAAATATGCCTGGCACCTCAACCTTATTCTTTTCAGTATTCTCACCTGCTCTCTTCTCCTTCCAGAAGCTTCCTGTAGGTTGCAATCTCAATGTCCAGGGCCATTTTGACGTTCAGCAGGTCCTGGTACTCACGCAGGTGACGAGCCATCTCGTCTTTCATGTTGCTGATGTCGTCTTCCAGACGAGCAATGGTATCCTGGTAGCCTGAGGCTTCTGCACCAAAGTTGTCCTCCAGCTCCCTCATCTGTCGCTCTAGAGATTCATTCTAAAAACATCAGAGATTTGTAAAACTAATAAATTGTCAAGGAGCCTATTTCGTGTAATGTTTGAAGAAGACTCACAGTGCCCTTAAGTGCTTCCACCTCACAGCTCAGCGCCTGCACCTGGCGGCGGTACTCGTTGGCATCGTGCTTTGCCTGGCGGATTGCTTCACTGTTCCGGGCAGCGGCCTCTGACAGATCAGCAAACTGGGATAAGAAAACAAGAGAGGCTCCATGTTATTACATCAAAAGTCTTGAACACTGGAATAAATGGGGACGGTAAATTCCGAGGAAGATTAGACAATTCAGTCTCCTACATCCCTTCCGGCTTGGAAGAGATGCAGTTTATTTAGCACGGAATGAATCCTTTCTAACAAGGTTGCGCTAAGCCGAGTTTAGGGTCAGCTCAGTTCTTTGTGAGAGTAAGGGGTAATCCATTAAACCCGCCAATATTCGTTTAGTCAGGTCACAATTCGGAAAGCTTCAACGATCCACTCTGCAAACTGCTTTCAGCATTTCAGTGAGTGGCCATCTGCACTCTGTCCATTAAACCTATTTGTTACCAGCTGCTCTGATTTAACCTAATGGACACTGGAAGAATCTGGGTGAGGGCAAGAAGGTTGCATTGGGGCATTTGTGCCCCCTGGTGGTGCCCCATGTTTGGAAAAAGTATTGCTAAAGTGCTCTCTAAAGTTCTATTTATAGACCAATAACCGTTCACACTAACTTTAAAACTAGGGGGTTAAATTACAAGCTTCATCAACACATTTATATTGATTCAAGGGATAGCAATTTGATGTCTGCAATGACAATTTTAGTTTGAGCCAGCAGTCAGTATAAGATCATATATAATGATTTAACAGAATTTCCTTTCACATCAAATCACTGAAATATCATATTTCTTCCTGGGCTACAACCAACAGAAGCATGCCTCATGGCACCTTAAAAAGTTGTGACCAAGCCAGCTGACATCTCTGCTCTAATTTGGCAAGGGACGTTATAATATATACGCTGTCGGATGGTTTCATTTAGGATCAATGCGATGACGGGCGTGTTGATCTCTGAATCAGTGCATCGTTACATACCTACAACTAACCCTGCTTCCCAAAATGAAGACATACCTATAAAGACACATGAAGATACACTGACCTTGGACTTGTACCATTCCTCTGCCTCCTGTATGTTCTTGGTGGCCAGAGACTCGTACTGCACACGGACATCCCTGAGGGCAGCAGTCAGGTCAGGCTTTGCCACGTCCATGTCAATCTGAACATGCTGATCACGAATCTGCTCCTGAAGCTCAGCAATCTCCTGCAGGCAGCCAGAAATAGAAAAAGTAAAAAAGCATCATACACTGATTTACTTCTAAAAGGTAGAATACTGAAGCTTCTTTTAACGAGATTTTAATGCTAATAATGTTATGATTTTTACCACTGTAAATAAATTTACTCTGTTACAAATAATTGAAGTTATCACAGGATTTCTCAGTGAACTGTAACCCGTTTTTCCAGGTTACACTGCTGTAGCTCTTCTAATTAAAGGCATAAATAAAAAGGTTCATGATGTACAATATATCTATTCAATGGATAATGTTTCGATCAGTCTGTTAATTCAGTTAATTTGATGAGACAATATCATATGCTGAGTTAACGTTATCACTTCCGTTCATATCAAATCACAAAAAGCATTTTATTCCTGAGCTCACATATTCAAATGAGATACAATCTCAAAGGAAATAGACATCCTGTTCAATTTACAGTGATGCTGCAATAAGAATGATCTCAAACATCTTAATTTTGGATTGATGCTAAGGGATCATTCATTATTAATTTAAGGTGCATGACTGTATTATTATTACTCCCCTCCTAATTAGAAAGTAGTCAAACAAAATGCATCTTGGTTAAAGTCATGCCACTCTTGCTGCCTTTATCCTCACCAGCTTCATCCTCTTGACATAATTCCTTTACCTCCTTTGAGCATTTAATCTCCATGGTAACGCCCTCCTTGCCAATCTCCTGATCCTCTCAGGGCCTGAAAAAGTTAGTCACATGCAAGAAAGTTCCACCATGCCCGACGTACCTCATCATGAAGTTTCTTGAGGAAGTTGATCTCGTCCTGCAGGGACTCTACCTTACGCTCCAAATCCAAACGAGCCAATGCGGCACTATCAACGTCCTGCAAACATGGTACACACCGACACATTTATAAAAAAAAAAAAAACCACATTGATATGTTATGAAGTTATAAACATTCCTATACAAGAACTTCACACTCTGCCTCAAAATTCTCAGCCACTGTGAATGTGTCCCCAATGGAATCTTCTTAAACTAAAGCAGGTTTGTGCTACTTAACAAAACAAAGGCAAAAAAAATTGGTTTCTGGTAATGGAGCAAATAACATCAATATTAGCACAGGCCATGTTCAGGTAATGGTTTGCAGTTACTATTAAATCAGTTCCTCGCTGTTTGCAGACAGTTGTAGACATCCAGTGTGTACACACACACACACACACACACACACACACACACACACACACACACAGCGCTATGGAACTCTTGTAATTGTACTGTTTTTCTTTATTATTAAGCGTGCATCTCGGCAAAGGCCAAAAAGTGTCGCGATCGGCCTACAATTGGCTCTACAGCAAAGGAAAACATGTTTGTCCTCTAACGCTCAAACAGTGTGGCTTCAGTGAAAATTCCTACTTTAACTGATTCTTTGTCTTAAGCCAAACAACTTTATAATTGGGACTATGAACTTCCCATTTTGGAGTTAATCTGTATAATATGCAAAACAAACTTTTGGCAACTCATCACAATCAAAACTGAGATATGGGAGAGGGAAATATACAATGTTGCTACTTGAACAATAGTGGGGCATTAAAAAAAAAAAAAGCTACAATCAATTTATTAACTCTGATTCGCAGACTCCTTTGAGTTCCTTTCAACACTTGCTGCATGCTTTTTGCCACCTTTGCTTGAACCCCTCATTGCTGCTCGCCAATATATTCTCTCATGTTCATTTGTATTTAATGATCGTCAACTGTATTGGATGGAACTTACTTGCCAGTGTTACCTTACTTGGCCAATAAAACTGATTCTGACCTTCTAAAAAGCTTACAGGTGCCAATGCCAGATGCCATTTTAACACGTCTCATTGTGCATTTTATAACTATTGGTCACTAATAAGCCCCCTTTGTCAAGAACAGCACCACCCACTCAGACAACAGCTTGCTTTGTCATCCACATGCCCCCTGTCCTCACCAGCACACAAACAATGGCAAAGTGGAAGCAGCTTGCCGGCCATAAGTTCCGGGCACAAAGCCTCCTATTGAGCAGCAACACCAGCAAAATAATCCAGTTGTCCTGCAATTCCAGCCAACATTCAGCACACCATTAAAAATATTGTGAATTAAAATGATGTGTCTTTGTGGACACACCATGATGAAAAGCAACCTCTACTTATTTGTGTAGGAGCAGCAAGCAACTGAAATGTGGAGTGCCCGGGCAGCAGTGCTGCTTAAAGACAGTATGACTACCTCAGTGGTACCTTCACCAGTCTGGAATTTGAAACAGTGACCATCTGTTCATGGGTGCAACTCCCCAGCTGTTACACAACCACCACTGCCCCAAATCACTTTCAGCAAGAGATTTAGCCTTTAACAAATGCTGATCTGCAAGAACAGGCTGTTAAACAGGATTAACAGGTCAGTACAAAATTATTTTCTAGTGCCAATTTGGGAAACAAACCTGTCTGAAGTTTTGGAGGCTACCCTCAGCATCTTCCCTCTGAATCATCTCCTCTTGAAGCCTGGAAACAAGAGAAGCGTTATGCCAGTGCCACACCCTTACAGCACTGCACACATACAGTACAAACCATGTGCCAAAAAAACAAGTTTTAGGCTTTGCAGTACGTTTATGAGTTTGGCATTTAATATTTTCTGATTTTATGAAATTTTAAATCTTATACTAATAGTTTGTCTACAGTTTTGTCTTAGTTCCATTGTGTCTTGATTTACAGCTTAGGTTATATTCAAGCTGGTTCTTAACATTCTTCACTATTTATTCAAGAAAACATTTCCTAGACTATCAATTAACATTATTCTATGGAATTTAAACATGGTAAATAACAACTTTGTAAAGTTAAAACCAACTGTTCTTTTACTTCCAAGCCCACTATTCAGCTCAGACAGTGAAGACTCAAGCAGTGATCCAGCCCCTACATCCCTCTCTTTTAACTCTTGAATCGAAAATGTAATTTTCTTGCATTGTATTAAAAAAAAAACCCTCAATTTTCAAAATGTTATTGAGCCAATTAGATGTCACTTGTCAATTCAACAGCAATCACAAACACCTGCTAGTTAAAAATTTGTCTTGGTAATTTTTTTTTTTGTGAAGATGAAGTTTGGCAAAACACAAACAAAAAAACTACGGATAAGCTACTACTGAAGCAGTTAAATAATAAATTAAAAAAAAAAATACATAAATTTAACATACTTTAATTACATGAAAGAAGCTCCAAAAGATTAATCAGCTTTAACTGAATTATTTGAAATTAAGTTGTATTGTTTAAACTAATGCTATATTACATGCACGAATATATTAAATCTTAATTCATATTACAAATGCACAGTATTGAAAGTTTAATGATCATGATGAAGACAAATCATTTAATGGTCCAGATTTATCGAGGATTTGATGGAAAGGTCAAATTGAAATCAAGTTTTTTTAAGTATTTTAAGGGAAACGGGATATACGTGCGCTTACATAAGTAAATAAATAAATAAATAAATAAATAAATAAATAATGTGCCTACTTCTCCCGGAGGCGCTGGAGGTCCTCCCCCAGGTTGTCGCGCTCCACCTCGGCCCGGGCCTTCTCGTTGGAGAGCGCGTCCACCTGGCGTCTCAACTCCCTCAGCTCGTCCTCGTACAGGTGCGAGATGCGAGACGCGTTTTTGCCGCGCTGCGTCTCCAGCTCCGCGGCCAACTGCGCGTTCTGCCGCTCCAGGGCGCGCACCTTCTCTATGAAGCAGGCGAAGCGGTCGTTGAGCTGCTGCAGCTCGGCTTTCTCGCTGCCGCGGCTCGCCCTCAGCTCCGCGGCGGAGGCGACGGCGTCCGACAGCGCGAAATCCAGCGCCGAATCCGAGGTCGAGGCCAGTTTGGGCAGCGGCGCGCTGCGAACTCTGGAGCTCCGGCTCCGGCTGGAGGAGAAGGAGGAGATGGAGGAGGAGAAGCCGCCCGGGGGCAGCGAGAAGCCGCTGAACGACAGCCGCGCCCCCGCCGAGCGCACCGGGCTCCAGCTCCGGTTACTAGAAGATGAGAAGCGAGCCGTCGTTGGTCGATCCCCGCCAAACATCCTGCTGTAAGAGGATGAGGAACGGCTAGAGCTCCGGTTTGCCATTTTGTACTCCCTTAAGTTTTGGGGAGAGGGTTTCTGTCTTGTTTTCTTTCTTTTCCTTTTTTTTTTTTTTAATAAACTTGTTCTCCTTCTCTCCAACTCAGCTCTGCAGCCGCCTCCCCGATGAGATCACTGTGGTGGATGCGCGCTTTTATACTCCAGTCACTGCGCGTACTCGTGACGCGAGTTTTGGGGGGGTTGCTCGGGGTGTTTGGGGAGGTGGGTACAGAGGGTTGTGACACTGGGGACGGACGAGAAGGACAGTGGAGAAATGTTTTTATTGAGCAGTGTCTTATTTCACGCAAAAAGTTCTTGCCAATTCCTAAAATGCAATTCATAGACCTCCAAAATAGAGGAATTATTTTTAAAAGCACGTTATCTATGCTAAAAAAAGGATAATATCTTATTCACACAAATACGTAATATCATAAGCCTTAATGTTGCGTATAATCTCTACTAATAGAGATTATATCTATTATAACTATTAACTGCAATTTCTAGACCTCGAAAAAAGAGAAAAAGCATGTCTCCCTTCTAATATGTGATATCATCAGCCTTTATTTTTGCTCATACCACCTCAAATATTTAAATGATTGGTCTTAGGTCAAAATTGGTCATAGGTCAAAATGCCATATGACTAAGAAGACGTGCCTCTCTTGCCTAAACATTTAAGTGCGCCTCTCTTCTAAGAGGCATCTCCCTCTCTTTCTGTAAAATAAATAATAGTATTTCCATCATTCACACAAACAAGTAATATCATCACCTTTTATCTTGCTTATAGTCTCACCTAAAATGTATAACTTGCTATTCATAGATGTCAAATAAAAAAGCATGTCTTCCAGATTGTACTCTAAAATGAATCTAGTCTTCATTCTAAGCAGTATCCTAATTAGACAAATTAGTCACATCATCCATCACTCATTATCTCCTATAATTTCACCACAAATCTATAAATTGCAATTTATAGACCTCAATTAAATTACAAAGTTCTTTTTTAAAAACATGTCTCCCTTGTAAACACTGTCACTCTTCATCATGTCACACTCCCTGACAAAAACAAAATGTTTGCTGCAAACCTGGTGAGGTGCACAAATTTTGCTAGAAGTCCACCACAAGTTTGCCACAAACCCAATTTGAATGTGAAAATATGAACTTGCTGCAAATTTGCAGCAACGTTGCCAAAGGTTAATGGCAACTGTTTGCCAGAAGCCTAACATTTTTGGAAGGGTTTCTATTCCCAATCTCTCTGTAACCTGAAAACTTTTGAGTTTTTATTAGTGTTACCCCTTTGTTAGTTGTGTTATAACTCAAGAATCAAGATTATTTATCACATATGCATAAAGTCAGTTTTAAAGCACTAAAAACTTTACATATGTCCAAAACATTTAAACTCATTTAAACAAACGTAAGATTGGGATGAGGTGGAAGCCTTGAATCAGAGCAAACACAGGTGCGGGTCATTAGGACGAACTAAGTACAGACTCCAACAAAAAAGACAAGACAAAAGTGGCCACTAGTGGACAAAATGCAGTATGCAATGAAGTGGAAGCAAGTAATTAACAAATATAGTTTAGCAAAATGGATTAAATGCTGAACTAAAATAATGAAATTATAGCCCCCAGAAATGAGCTTTTAAAATCGTATTAAGGTTTATAATCGTATGCATACTTGTAAGAGCATAGAATGTCCTTGTATCAAAGTCAAAGTAAAATTTGTCATCTCTACTGTATGGAAGTATACAGAGATACAAGATGACATGACTCCAGCTTCCACAGTACAAAAAAGACAAAGTAAGGCACATAGAGTAATAGAGTAAGCAATATATAAATACAATTAAGGCACATAGGGTGAACTATATATATATATATATATATATATATATATATATATATATATATATATATATATATATAATATATATATATATATATATAAAATATATAATATGTACAATGGAGTTCAAAAGCATGAACCTTACCTGTCTCTATTCTAAGCACTTTCTGTCTTCATATTTGCACTCCTGACAAAAATCTATCATAACAGTCAAGTGAAGAAGAAACTACAATCAGTGAAATGCGGTAAAAATAGTGTTTTCAATAATATGGTCAAATATTTTAGCAACAGAGATAAAAGAGAAGGGCTACAATTTAGGATATAGTTTTGGATATGGTTTTACCTTTTGCAGTAAATGTACTCCAGATTAGCAGCAATGTACTTTGCAGGGAGTCCATTTGTAAACAGTATTCTAGAAGTTTTGTGTGTGTGCGCAGTAGGCAGTGCATTCCAGAGGTCTGATGAAACGTCTGTTATGATGCCTACATTTTGGACCAAAAGGTTGTGGGTTTGAATCCAGTTCTTTCCTACTACCAGTACAACCACTACTGAGCCCCGAGCAAGACCAGTGGCTCAAAAACTTGTCTTATCAATCCACTAAACACAGTTCACTTCACCCAAAGGCTATTTAATAGATATGGAGCATATATACCCTTCCTGATGCTGCACAATAGACAGAAATTGTTTAGGTTTCCTTTCTTTCTTAATTCTTTTCTTTCTTTCTTCTAGCAGGTTTTATATATAGTTCTTTCCTACTTTCCATATGTCTTTTCTCTCCCTCCAGTCACTCTCTTTCCTCCCTCTTGTTTCCCTCTTTCTGCCTGTCTCTTTCTTTCATTTCTCATAAATACTACATAAATAAGACCAAACTACAAAGAAGTTATCATGATGGAAACAATCATGATGATGTGACAATGATGAAAATCACATTTAATAGCTTAATGATGATAAGAGCATAGATGAAAATGTTCAGGGCCTGTCAGTTGAAAATTTCTCTCCTTCCTCCTTTTTATTATTTATTTTATTTATTTATTTATTTATTTATTTATATTTTTATTTTTTTCTTTCTTTCTTTCTTTCTTTTCTTTCTTTCGTTTCTCCCTCACAAGGAAAGAGGATTAGAGACCCACTAAAAAGGGTCATATCTTATTCTGAGAATAAAGTCAAATTCTGACTTTTATCTCACAATTCGACTTTAATCTCTGAGTACGCTTTTTCTCCTAATTTGACTTTTCTCACAATTCGACTGTCTCTGAATTCTGACTGTCACAATTCTGACTTTTAATCTTACAATTTTGACTTTTCTCACAATTCTGACTTTAATCTCCTGAATTCCTGACTTTTCTCACAGTTAATCTCAAAGAAAAAAGGCAGGGTAGCTGAATAAAGATCAAGATATGAGACAAAATCAGAATTCTAAACTTTATTCTCAGGAATAAGCTATGACCCTTTTTTTGTTTTTTGGTGGCATTTCATCCTCTTCCATACGTTTCATATTTCATTTCATTGAGAGTAAAAAATGATCAAACCTACAAAAGTAGTATTATTGATGAAAATACCGATAATAGTGACGATGAGTAGGAAAACCATATTTTCTAGCTCCATGATCATATTTTTAAAAACAAATGAAAAATGTTCGGGCTTTTTGTTGTCGGAACCTTTGTTCGCAGGTCTTGTTTCTGGACGGAGCCGGACGACTAGCATGCTGGCTATGCTAAGTGTTCTGCTGCTAAACATTTAGTCATTTTCAAACCTGTAAACATGGATAAACTTCGTGTTTTAGAGTTGTACAGCGGGATTGGGGGGATGCACTATGCACTGAAAGGTATGTTCGACTTGTGGTCGAGCTGTAAACACTTCCGTTTCTCTCGCCCTAAACTGTGCTGTTGAAATTTAGAAATTGTTGAAACCAGATTACGGTTGTTAAATTAGTTTAATATTATTTTTACATAAAATGTAGAAGAGAACATCACCAGGTCACGCATGGTGTGGAATTATAATAAGTCTTTATATGCAAAAATACATGATTTTTTTAAATAATAAAACATGCAAAATGAAATTAAAACAAAACTGTCTTGTTGTACATAAAGGACATCAGTCTTTAATCAGTCTTTATTATGCTTATATTATATATATATATATATATATATATATATATATATATATATATATATATATATATATATATATAATATCTTTCATTTTAAATGAAGCCAGTAATAGTTATGTATTTTGAATGTTAAATGAATATTAAAAATTAAACTAAACTAAACTAAATTGTGATATGTTCTCTGTCCGTTAATTCAAGAAATTATAAGCCGAACTGGCAAACCAAAACCCTCAATTAGTTATTCACTGTCTCCTGGACTCTCCTCACACCACTGTCAGAATTCCTTTTTCCTTTTTATGGTTTATATCTGCGTTTCAACAGGTGTCACTGTTCTCTGATTGAGATTAACTGCAGGTAAGGTTTGACAGCTGTAAATATGCCACAGATGAAACTCAAATCTCACTGCAGCTATTGCACTGGTTTTGCAAAACGTATCTTCTCTAAGTCATTTTGTGATATTCACATATATATTCCATCATCAACACTCCTCCTAGATTTAATATTTTAAATGTTTGGGACTAGAAGTCATTAGAAGTTGTTGGGGCAGTCCCAGACCGGAAAAGGTACCACTGATGTACTCAAAGCACTGCCCGAGGCCTCGAACCACCCCCAGCCGGTCCGGTTTAAGTCCCGAGCCGGTTGACGTACTCATGAGCAAGGTACGATCCCCAAGCACTGCTCCCCGGGTGCTGCCGTAACAGTATTTATATGTACGACGCTTAGCAGATCATGTTATCCAGAATGACTTCCATTTTCTAATTTTGGAGACAGTTTCCATGAGAGCAACTTGGGCTTAAATATATTGCCCAGGGACTCAATGATGGTAGAGCTGGAGGTAGGAATCGAGCCCATTCTAACCTCTTGGTAAAGAGACGAATATCCTAACCACTAGACCACCACCACTTCAGGCAAATGTACTTTGGTTTATTGCAAATAGGACTGAACAATATAACAGCTAACCAGCATCACGATTAATTGCCTTGATTACAATTAGAGAACAATTAATTTCGTTTCGGGATTTTTTTGTTTGTTTTTTGCCCTCATAGATGTTTCTTCCTCATGGAAGAGTGCATATCTTTATACGTTTAAAATAACCAAACAGTGTAGTATGCAATAGGCTAGTATGTTTTAAGGAGATATTACATGAACAAAAACTTTGACAATTATTAACAGCAGTATTAACAGACTGTCAGAAATAATTTAAATAACTGATAAACTATGTCTCTGAAAGTCTGTTTTTATGAGTTTTTGATGAATAAACCCAGCCCTTTAACTCATTTTTATTCTTCAAGATTATGTCTTGAACACAGCAAAGTTTGCCTCTTTGAAAGCAAATTATGAAGATCAAGATCTATCGAGACCTTTTTTTGTTTAATGCTGTATATACCGCATGTATATAGCATTACACCATATTTGAAGGTGATATTCATTTTCAGTTGTTTTTAATCTTTTCTCTCTAGAGAGCTGTGTTCCTGCAGAAGTAGTGGCAGCGGTGGACGTGAACACGACCGCGAATCAAATCTACAAACACAACTTCACAGACACACTTCTACTGCCCAAAACTATTGAGGTGAGCATCAAACTTGCCCTCCTGTCCCTTTAAAATTACATTAAATTGGGTTTACACCACGTCCTGGTGCTGTTGTTCCTTCTTCTGTTGCATGTTTTTAAGGAAGCTGTACATGAACACAAACTGGGCACACAGTACACGGAATTTCTCTCTCTTTTTCTCACTCCTCTCCATTATGTACATGTTGACATATGAACGATATCTAACATATTACTATCGTCAGTTTTTACTTTATCTGTTTCTACCTTTACCTCTCTCACCTCCTCTTTCTTTCTTTACCTCTTTCTTTCTCTCTTTTTCTTTTTCTTTCTCTCCCTCCTTCTTTCTCCCCCTTTCTCTCTCCACTTCTCTCAGTTTCTTTATCTTCCTCTGTCTTAGTCTCTTTTTCTGTCTCATTCTTTCCCTGCCCTCCCCCTTTCTTCTTTCTTTCTTTCGTTTGGTTGTTATTAGTGTCTAAGACAAAGTAGAGCAATGATGGCAATAGTTTAGTTCCATTAAGACATTGACAAAGACTTGATGTTACTTTATTTATGTTACTTGGCTGGTTATGTGACTACAACATCCAGTTACTCCTCTCACTGCTTAACATACATTATTTATATATTGAAATAAATTATATTTATTTTAGTTTTTTTTTCTGTATTGAAGACCATATGAAATTTAAACTCTTTTCCATAAATTCAATAATTTCAGTACTTTTCTGTTCCTTGTACTTGATTTAAAATTTGGATTAAGTATTAATCTCATAACCGGAGGTTAGCAGCGTGTTTTGGGTGAAAGTTTAAGCAGGATTGGGCTTGGTTAAAGGTTGTATGCATCGTCAGCGGAGGTAATGATGCACCAGCCGCTGGCCTGCTTTTAACGAGGTGAGTTTAGTTTCAAAAAAAGCTTTGCTCATCACATAAGTGACAATAAACTCAAGAGTGAGGTGTAAAATTGCTCATATTCTGTATTAATAAACAAATCTTAGTTGCTTAAGTTAAAAATAAATAAATCTTCAAACATGGCATCAAATTTTTAAATGATTTCTTTCACATTCCGATTAAAAATTGGATTGTTGATATTCCCTAACATTGATTTTAACTCCACTTACAAGAAAGAGGCTGCATTAGTCTTGGCCTGGCCTGATTAATTATATTTTCGCTTTTTGGCTTTTCTCAGGGAATGTCTTTAGATGATTTTAATAAGCTGGACCTTGATATGATTTTGATGAATCCTCCTTGTCAACCGGGTGTGTAGGGTGTGTGTGACACTCCATGTACTCTACCTAGTGTGTAGAGAGCCATTAAGCTGCAACCCCACTTTTTCTGAGATGCATACTACCACATAGAAAAGTATGATAACAGCTCCTTACCTACCATACTATTTAGCGCGGTCCCTGATTAATCATATTTTCCTCTTTTATTGCTCTAATTCTCTCCTCTTTTTGCTTTTCTCAGGGAATGTCTTTGGATGATTTTAATAAGCTGGACTTTGATATGATTTTGATGAGTCCTCCTTGTCAACCATTCACAAGGTAATCCCAATTTACCACTTTATTTTTGGATTTTTCCTCACTGCTGACTGTACAGATGAAGACTGGTGTGTTTTTGTGTTGTTGCTCTGCAGAATTGGCCTACAGGGGGATTTATCTGACCCCAGAACAAAAAGCTTTCTCCACATACTGGACCTTCTGCCAAGGTTGGAGGGATTTGTCTGATCAAACTGTCTCTCTGCTCTATAATTTGCCTTGTTCATTCCCATTTTTGTGTTTTTCCACTTATTTTGAAATCATTGAAATTTTTTATATATCTTTAATTGTTGAGCATGTTTACAGTACAGACCTTCTCAGTAGGGATGCACAAATTATTGGCCGATGCAGATATCAGGTTTTTTTCATGTGTATGTCTGCCGATGCCGACTAATGAGGAAGGCAGAGTCGACTGCGAGCACGATTAAGTTCCACTGCACGCTCAGAATGTTGGCACAAACGAAACGCCATAGCTCTGACATTTCTAAAACAGCACAGTTTAAGAACAAGTCACTTCCCACCCTATATGGTGTACCAAGTCAAATAGGGTGTGTGTGACACTCCATGTACTCTACCTAGTGTGTAGAGAGCCATTAAGCTGCAACCCCACTTTTTCTGAGATGCATACTACCACATAGAAAAGTATGATAACAGCTCCTTACCTACCATACTATTAAGCGCAGTAGTACGCGGCTCGGGACGCGGCTCGGGACGCGAACACTCAATGTAGTTATTTAAAAAGAATTTCACGCGTGCAGGCGGCGTTGAGTGCGTAAAGGTATAAGATTTTGCCTGTGATCGTTCCACTGCGTGCTCAGAAAATAATGCACAAAATAAGGCCACACATTTTAAGACAGAAGGCACGGGCTGTTGAAAATCCCACCTCAGACTTTGGACGTGCCTGGCACAAGCATTAATATCGAGCAAATATCGAGCCCAATTCCGGTGAGTTAAAAAAAAAACAAAGCAATCATCATTTGATTCCAATATGATTCCGATACTATTGTGCATCCTTACTTCTCTGTGAAAACAAAAAACAACACAAAACAAAAAAAAAGTTCATTAATCATAATTGAGGTAAAATTAATCGTGATATTGTTTTGAGGTCATATCACCCACCCATGGTTAAATTTAGTCTGTGTTTCTGTTTTGTGTGGTTTAAGGCTACACAAGCTGCCACGTTTCATTCTGCTGGAGAACGTAAAGGGCTTCGAGACGTCCTCTGCCAGGTAACCAGGGAGATGGGGCATATGCGGTGGGTGGTTGCTAACAGTTACTGGGCAGGTGGTCAACAATGGGCTTCTGGGCTGGCCCGTTTGGTCCAATTCCAATATGTAGACCTTTCACTAGATTTGTAGTCATCTTGCTTTGGAAGTGACTTTTCGGGAATGGAGACACAAGGAGTAGGGCTTGTAATCTTTGCTTAGGGAATGGAACACTACTCATTATATTATCAGCAGAAAATTTGCTGCTCATTTGTTTTTCAAATGTCACAAACGGCAATTTCCTGGAATGTGAGTTAGAACGATTGAATGATTGGAACTGAAATGAGATATTCAGTGGATTTTTTTATGTGTTGCATGCATATTTATTAAGACATTTATAGCCTTCCTTCTGTGCTGTGGTGTGTTCACAATGACAAATAATCTCTCACTTCCTTTGAGTGGTATGACGGTTAGGGAGTTGATCCTGTGTTGATCTTAGGGTCACCGGTTCAAATCCCGGACCGGTAAAGATACCACTGAGCTACCCGTCCTTCCCTAACCCTAACCCATCCTTGAAGGAACAGTAGGCGGCTTTTTTTTGCCAACACCCGGGGAGCGGTGCTTGGGGATCGTACCTTGCTCATGAGTACCTCAGTGGTACCTTTACTGGTCCGGGACCTTCCGATTATGGGGCCAACTCCCTAACCGTTACTCTGCCAGCTGCCCCACAAATCCTACTTCCAGCACTAGGGTTAGCACTGGCCCTGTTGTGACCCCACGAATAGAAGTGAAATTCCTTTATGTCACATTTTTGGAAGAATGAACATTTGAAAAAATTCTAAATTTTGTGTTTTTGCTTGTTTTTCTCACCCCTCAGAGATGCTTTGGTGAAGACCTTGAAAGAGTGCAAATACCATTTTCAAGAATTCCTCATCTCACCCACTAGTGTAAGTATATTTGAAGTATGATTAGATCTGTGAGATTAATATCTTGAACATCACAATGACTGAATAACAGCTACATGTGGATAATCTCAACCCATTTGAACTTCTTAATTATGTGAGTGCAGTGATCAGTCACGTTATCCGATTTTTATTCCACACACTTTTTCTGACCGCTGTCCTCCTACAATTTTTGTTCTAAAATGTGCGGTCTATAGCAGTGTTGTTTGCTTGTGTGCACGTTTTTGATACTCGCACTTGCTCATGAGCTCTGTCCATTTTTTTATCCACTTTTCCCTGTAAACTAACATGGAGCTTAAATTTCGAAGCTTTACTACGCGGCCACTGTTCTTCACAAAGCCACCAAATTTGACATGATTCAATTTGATTGAATTTCATTTGACTCTTCACATATCTGTAACAGCCATGACCTGCACTGATTCGTTTTCTCCCATTAAAAATGCATGTGAGTTGGGACTCGAAAGCTACCCTCGCCCTGCTTTCACACGGTTCTCATGCAACCTCAGACCGCCTCACTGAACACACACATCTCAACCTGTTTCCACCCGCACCCATCTTTTTTGTGCTTCGATCATCTCTTGTTCTTTCCCCTTTCACTTTAGCGCATTTCAATGAAAGTCTTTTTACTCGTTCAGTTTTCATATCACAGCTACTAACCTTGAGCAATCAATCTTGAAGAAATGCATCTCTAGTAGAGGTCGACCGATATGGGTTTTCCTAAAGCCGATGCCAATGCCGATATTTAGAAGTCAGGGTCAGCCGATGGCCGATATATGCTGCCGATATTTTTTTGGCCAACAATTAGACATTTCCCCTCTGTTTGTGTAGTAAAATATCACACTAATATTAACAAAGGATACACGAAATTTCTCAACTTAACATTTATTTAACACTGACTAAACATAAATAGAAACATAAATAACATAAATAAAACTGTGAATGTCTAAACAATAAATAAATATATAACATTTGAACTTGACTAATAATTTGTAAACAAAACAAAGTTTTCAAGTTACAAACTATTCCTGAGGGAAGATAAAATTGTAAACAGCAGCACAAAAAGGAGAGTGCAAATAATCTAAAGGAGAGTGCAAAACTTCTGGCTGGGGTCCTGCAGAGGCGGCAGCATGGATCATGTGTAGCGCAGCAAAACTGGGCTGTCCGCAGAGATGCCTGAATATCGGCGTACTAAACTCGGATATCGGCCGATATTGTAAAAAAAGCTAAATATTAGCCCGATATGTCGGCTGATTGATACATCGGTCGACCTCTAATCTCTAGTTAACTTCAGTTCGTCCTAATTATCAAATAACATCATCTAGTAACAATGGAGAGTGCATTCCAGGAGCTTTAACGATATGATAGTGAACATGCCTTCAGGGAAAAAAGATTATTATACTAAACATTAGTCATTTCAGTGTTCAGTGTTGATATTATTAGAGCTCTACAGATTAATTGTGTGTGTATGCATGCCCTCTTTTTACAGCTGGGCATACCAAATTCCAGACTACGATATTTCCTTATTGCCAAAACCCAGCCAAGTTCCTTCTCATTCGAGACAACAAACGAGGTAAAAACACACCCGAACAATCCAAACATACTGTACTTTATTTTACGCAGTGTTGTAAAGATGTGTTAGTCTCTGCGTGAGTGCTGGGCAATGAAATGAAAATGAGTAGAGACTGACATTCAGAACCTTCACTGGACAATCTTGCCCATGTCTGTGATTTTGATCATTTTGGAAAATCACAAAGACAAGATATGCATCTGGTTATTAGATTAAATCCCCCAGCTTTAATAGCTGAGCTTTGTAATCAAGGTGAAATGTTAAATAAATCGTGGTATTGATTCAAGTTGTGTGGCCCAGCGCTAATTTTAACAGAAAATAATCGGAATCAAGGTAAAATTTTCAATTAATTGTGATATTGATGTGAGTTCATATCGCGCAGCCCAACTCTGTTCCCATCACAGATAATGGAAGGTTTCCCAGCATCAGCCTCCCGTGACAGTGCAGGGAGTGGGACAGAGCCGGCCAGGGACAACAGGAGCAACGGGGTCAACAGAGGGGTGGAGGGCAGCAGGGCCAACGGGGAGATTCTGTACAAGCTGGAGACGGCTGAAGAGCTACAGAGGAAGAGGAGTCAGGACAGCGAGGAGACGATCAGGAGGTTGGAAGAGTTCCTGGAGGAAGTGGAGGGGGCAGGAGGAGACATGGAGCAGTATTTACTGTCCCCAAAAACCCTGCTGAGATATGCTCTGCTCATGGACATCGTCACACCCTGCTGCAGAAGATCAGTCTGCTTCACCAAAGGGTGAGACTTCACCAGTAGGGACGGGTACAAAAACCTGGAGTTATGAAATAGACCTGGGGATAAATGATTAAAATAGAAGATTAGGTACGTACTGTATGTAGCCAAAAGTATTGGGACACCTGCCTTTACAACCGTGAACTTTATATGAAATCCCATTCTTAATCCATAGGTTTTAATATTGAGTTGGCCCACCCTTTGCAGTTATAACAGCTTCCGGGAAGGTTGTCCACAAGGTTTAGGAGTGTGTTTATGGGAATTTTTCACCATTCTTCCAGAAGAGCATTTGTGAGGACAGCCACTGATGTTGGACAAGAAGGCCTGGCTCACAGTCTCCGCTCTAATTCATCCCAAAGATGTTTAGGGGTTGAGGTCAGGGCTCTGCAGGCCAGTTAAGTTCCAAACTCGCTCATCCATGTCTTTATGGAGTTTGCTTTGTGCACTGGTGCACTGTCATGTTAGAACAGTAAGGAGCCGTCCCCAAACTCTTCCCACAAAGCAGGGAGTATGAAATTGTCCAAAATCCCTTGGTGTGCTGAAGCATTAAGAGTTCCTTTCACTGGAACTAAGGAGACAAGCCCAACCCCTTAAACACAACCTAAATTTAGTTATTTGGAGGAGTGTCCCAGTTCTTTTGGCAATATAGTGTAGGTGGGTAGCTCAGGTAAGTAGTTAAGGTGCATGATGCATATTGTAAACAACATTTTGTCCAAAAATATTGTGATGTAAAGTTTGAGTCATATCACCACGTCACTAGGAACAGCTGTAGTTATTTTACACCTGGCCCCATCTTCAGTCTGTGTGTGTCTGTGTGTGTGTGTTGTTTGTTTGTTCAGGTATGGGCACTACGTGGAGGGAACTGGTTCTGTGCTGCAGTGCAGTGCTGATGTGGAACTGGAGAAGGTCTTCTCATCACTAGAGCTACTGTCTGAAGAGGAGAAGCTGAAGCAGTTGTCCCGACTCAGGCTGCGATACTTCACTCCCCGAGAGATCGCCAACCTCATGGGTTTCCCTCCACACTTCAGTACGCCAAACGCAGAAAAATACCTAAATAAGCTTCAGTGTAATGAGTAACCGTCTTGTGGTGTCTTTTGGACTACATAATGCTGCTGTTATTTAGGGGCATCAACCACAGTTTCAACGCAAGGAGGTTCATTCGGCATAGTTAGCTTTAATTTAATTTCTCACTGGTTGCAACATAGAAACTATTACGTTTTTCTTAGGAGCTCCAAATTAACAGATAGTAGACTTCATTCATCAGCCGATCTTTAGAGGAAATGTGTTCTTTAAACCCACTGACCAATGTTTTGAAATTTGTTCTTAAGACCAGAAGCTACAACTGCTGAAGAGCACTCTTAACTTTTATGGAATGCATATTTATGCTGAACATTATCTTACTGGGTTTTCTTCAATTCTGCAGTTGTATATTATTATACTATTTAAATGTCTAAACTTTATAAAATCCTAAACTTCATCCTAAACTCCATCCATTCATCCATCCATCCACCATCCATCCAGCTACAAACCAACATGGCACATTAGATCTTAAACTTTGAACCTTAGACTTTAATCTTTGAACCTTAGATCATAAGCTTGGACCACTAGACTTTAATCTTGGAATCTTGAATCCTAAATTTAGAACCTAATATCCTAAACTTGGACTGCTAGACTTAAATTTTGGAGCCTTACGTCCTTAGGGACCTTAGATCCCAATCTTGGAACCTTAGATTTTAAACATGGAATTTTAGATTTAAAACATGGAATTTAAGATCCTAAACTTGGACCACTAGACTTTAATCTTGGAACTCTAGATCCTAAGCTTTGAACCTGAGATTTTATACTTGGAACTTTAGATCCTAATCTTACAACCTTAGATTTTAACATGTAATATTTCTGTTTAATTTTCAGGTTTTCCAGCAGATATCTCTGTGAAGCAGCAGTACCGTGTTTTGGGAAACAGTCTGAATGTTCATGTTGTGTCTGAACTCATCTGCCTCATGACAGCTGTGAGAGAGGCAATTTGAGGGACTTTCATCATTTTTAATGTTGATTATGATTGTAAAATGTCAAATAAAAAAGTCATTTTTTAAATAATATAAAAATGTAATTATAACGCAGATCTTTATTTAAGACACATTTTCAGTCTAGCTGAATAGAGATTGTCCTCCTTTAATCCCTCAGTATTTATTTCGAAGCGGGGGGGAGGTGATGGAGTTTTCTAAACTAGGGAATTTTAGGAACTTTTTTAATGTTGATCATGTTTGTAAAAATTTACAAAAGGATTGTTTTTATGTAGGTTACAGCATTTGTCGTTCTATTTCATAATTCAATAATTGTTTAAGATTATTTATTAGTTTAGCTTGACCTAATATGTTCTCATAACATATTTCTAACCATCCACCGGATCCATCCATCCACCATCCATCCACCCACTGTCCACATCCATCCATCCATCCACTGACCACCATCCGTCCATCTACTCATCCACCATCCATCCATCCACCCTCCATCCACCATTTATTGTTGTGATTATTACTATATTTAAAAAGATATCTTACATTTTGTCCCATAAATATACCCAGCTATTTCACTGCAAACATATTACAAATTGAGGACTTCTATAAAATGAGTTGACAATAAATATAATGAATAAATAATTCATATATATATACACAATCATGGGGAAGACTGCTGATTTGACAGTTGTCCAAAAGACCACCACTGACACCTTGCACAAGGAGGGCCAGACACAAAAGGTCCTTGCAAAAGAGGCTAGCTGTTCACAGAGCTCTGTGTCCAAGCACATTAATAGAGAGGCGAAGGAAAGGAAAAGACGTGGTAGAAAAAAGTGTACAAGCAACAGGGATAACTGCACCCTGGAGAGAATTGTGAAACAAAACCCATTCAAAAATGTGGGGGAGATTCACAAAGAGTGGACTGCAGCTGGAGTCAGTGCTACGCACAGACGTATGCAAGACATGGGTTTCAGCTGTCGCATTCCTTGTGTCAAGCCACTCTTGAACAACAGACAGCGTCAGAAGCGTCTCGCCTGGTCTAAAGACCAAAAGGACTGGACTGCTGTTGAGTGGTCCAAAGTTATGTTCTCTGATGAAAGTAAATTTTGCATTTCCTATGGAAATCAGGGTCCCAGAGTCTGGAGGAAGAGAGGAGAGGCACAGAATCCACGTTGCTTGAGGTCCAGTGTAAAGTTTCCACAGTCAGTGATGGTTTGGGGTGCCATGTCTTCTGCTGGTGTTGGTCCACTGTGTTTTCTGAGGTCAAGGTCCAATGGGGTATTATGAAGAGGAAGATGCGATATGCCAGACCCAACAATGCAGAAGAGCTGAAGGCCACTATCAGAGCAACCTGGGCTCTCATAACACCTGAGCAGTGCCACAGGCTGATCGACTCCATGCCACGCCGCATTGCTGCAGTAATTCAGGCAAAAGGAGCCCCAACTAAGTATTGAGTGCTGTACATGCTCATACTTTTCATGTTCATACTTTTCAGTTGGCCAAGATTTCCTTTCTTTGTATTCAACTTCCGGCGGTGCCACGAGCAGGCAGCGGCTAAAAGTGCTCCAAGGAATTCAGTGTTTTTATACTGATTCTCGACCGTTTTGTCTATTTTCCGTCGCCCTGCACAGCTCAAACCACATCATCAAATTCGCCGATGACACGACCGTGGTGGGGCTCATCAGCAACAACGATGAGTCGGCGTATAGAGATGAGGTTCAGCAGCTGGCTGCCTGGTGCAGTGAGAACAACCTGTCGCTGAATGTGGACAAAACAAAGGAAATGATCGTCGACTTCAGGAGAACTCGCTCCACCCACACACCACTCAGCATCCACGGCTCTACGGTTGAGACTGTAAAAAACACCAAGTTCCTGGGAGTTCACATCTCAGACGATCTCACCTGGACCACCAACACCACCTCCATCACCAAAAAGGCCCAGCAGCGTCTCCACTTCCTGAGACGGCTGAAGCGAGCCAACCTGCCCCCTCCCACCCTCACCACATTCTACAGGGGCACCATAGAGAGCGTCCTGACCAGCTGCATCTCTGCCTGGTTCGGTAACAGTGCTGTTGCCGATATCAGGCGGCTTCAAAGGGTGGTCAAAGCAGCTGGCAACATCATCGGAGCATCTCTTCCGCCGCTGCAGGACATCTTCTACAAGCGCTGCATCAGAAGGGCCTCCTGCATCGTGCTCGACCCCTCACACCCTTCACACAGACTGTTCACACTCCTTCCATCTGGCAGACGCTTTCGCAGCATCAGGTCTCGATCCTCCAGGATGCGTGATAGCTTCTTCCCACAAGCCATCAGACTTTTGAACTCACTCCCTGCCATCACACTTCCCCCCACACACACACCTGGACTGTGAGGAAACTGTTTCTGTTGCACCACTGCACTTTACTGCACCTTACTTTACACACCACCGTCACTTTGATGCACAATAACTACTGGTATGACACTGCACTGCTGCCACTTTTGCACAAACATTATATGCTGCTTTACGAATGTTTGCACATACACCTTTCACCTCCGTATTATCCAATGTAAAATGTCAGTTTGCACCTGTTTAAATGTTTGCACAGCATATACTGAATATTGTAATTTGAAATAGTCCGATATAGTATCTGTCATATTATAACCCCCTACCTCTTGCACACCAGTGTAAATGCTTGATTCTCTAACCTGTTAAGAATACTGCATCCTGACTTGACAAACATGTTTAGCTCTATGTCTGTCTTCTCCCTGTCTAGTCTAAAATGTATATTGTATATTGTCTGGTTTAAAAATGTATATTGCTTTAATGTATATTTTAGTATTTTACTTATTTATTGTTTATTCCATGTGCCTAGTCGTACAACTCAAGCCTATTTATTCTCTGTCTTACTGTTCTTTGTTTGTTTGCACTGAAATAACCTGAGCTACTGCCATTCTCAGCTTCTATGTATCTGCACAGTATATAGCAGAGATGTGGACAATAAAGTTGACTTTGACTTTGACTTTGACTATTGGTCTCAAGCAGTGTTTTAATTTTCTGAGATGCAGAATGTTAGTTTCTAATAGTTGTCACAGGAATCATCAAAAATTAAAAGAAATAAACACTTGAAATATATATATATATATATATATACACACATATATATATATATATATATATATATATATATATATATATATATATATATATATATATATATATATATATATATATATATATATATATATATATATATATATACATATACATATATATATATATATATATATATATATATATATATATATATATATATATATATATATATATATATATATATATATATATACATACAGTGCCTTTGAAAGTATTCATACCCCTTGAAATTTGCTACATTTTGGACACCTTTACAACCACAAACTTAAATGTTTTTATTGAGATTTTCAGATAGACTAAATTAATTAGTACACATAATTGTATGGTAAGGAAAATGATACATGGTTTTCAAAAATTTGCCAGTTAAAATCTTAAAAGTGGCATGTATTTGTATTCAGCCTCCTGGCGCTAATATTTTTAGAAGCAACCTTGCTGCAATTAGCTGCAAGTGTTATGGGTGTCTAAATTAGCTTTACACATCTAGAGACTGAAATTTTACCATTCTTCAGAGCAAAATAGCCTGCTCAGCCAGATTGATGGAGAGGTTCAGAACAGCACTATCAAGTCTCACAACAGATGCTCAATGCATTTAAGTCTGGATTTGGACTGGGCCATTCTAACACATGAGTATTCTTTGATCTAAACAATTCCATTGTAGCTCTTGCTGTATGTTTAGGGTCGCTGTCTTAGAAGGTGAATCTCTTCCCAGCCCCAAGTCCTTGAAGCTTCCAACAGGTTTTTCTTCCAGGATCGCCTGTATTTAGGCTCCAGCCATCTCCCATCAACTCTGACCAGCTTCTCCTGTCCCTGTTGAAGAAAAGCATCCCCTGACAGCATGATGTTGCCACCACCATGTTTCACAGTGGGATAGTGTGCAGGGTGATGAGCAGTGTTACTTTTTCCACCACATCGAGCGCCTTGCATTTAGGCCTCCAAAGTTCAACTTTGGTCTACCTGACCAGGAGCACCTTCCACGCCATGTCCCCCAGATGGGCTCCTGGCAAACTGCAAATGGACTCTTTTCATGTCTTTCTGTCAACAATGGCTTTCCTCTTGCCACTCTTCCATATAGGCCAGATTTGTGGCATACACGACTGACAGTTGTCCTGTGGACAGATTCTCCCACCTGAGCTGTGGATTTCTGCAGCTCCTCCAGAGTGACCATGGGCCTCTTGGAAGCTGACCAGTGCTCTCGTTTTGTCTGTCAGTTTAGGACGGCCATGTCTTAGCAGGGTTTGCAGTTGCATGTTTTTTCCATTTTGATGATGGATTTGAATAGTGTCTTGAGATGTTCATAAAGCTTGGGATATTTTTTTATAACCTAACCCCTACAGAAACTTATTCCTACAACTTCTTATCTCTGACCTGTCTGGTGGAAGCCTTGGTCTTCTAAGGATGCTGTTTGTTCACTGAGCTGTTCTCTAACAAACCACTGAGGCCTCTACATAACGGGTGATGAGTAATGAGACTAAATTATAATACAGGTGAACTATATTATCTAATTAGGTGACTTGAAGCTGCAATTTCGATTGCACTGGATATTTAGGGATATTATTATGGGAGGAATCTCGAACACTGAAAAGAATAAAATGAAGCGACAATTCCATAACAGAAAATGATACAGGTGGTTTTTTTATTTTGCTACAAACAGCAAAACAGCAAAACTATTACTCCAACCAGTCTGTGGAGCACACCCCCGATCTGGCTCATGGCTGTATTCTTATACACTTTCTTATCTAAAACACAATCCACATTTTGTTCATCTCCTAGCTTTTCCCAGACACCCGACTTCTCGCATTATCTTGTTTACGCGAAGTGTGCTCAATCCACCTATTGTGAGACCTATCCATGTCTGACTCCTTTTAATTAAAATGTGTATTTTATCAGCAGTGTCTGCTGCTTTCTACACCTCTTAAAACTCAAGGCACCATTGTGTTATATTAATTAGTGCCGACAGCTCTGCCTGTACAAATGTGTGTGTATGCATGTGTTTTAAGTGTCCTTCAAGGCCACAGTGTGATTCAAATATAAGTATTAGTAAGTTTAAGTCATACACAGTAAAATTCCAAGAAAACACAATATGACAGGATAATGTAACAAAAGAAAATAAGATAATGTTATACACTCAAGAATATGCTAAGAAGTAAATAAAAAATATGATAAATGATAATACTCCATAGTATCAGAGTACAGAGCTGAATATAAAGACATCTCTTTCAGATTTTTATTTGCTTTGCAATCTTGAAAACTATCATTTTCAAAATTAATGTGCTACTTTGTGTTGGTCTATCACAGAAAATCTCATACACACACACCAAAGCGGTAAGTATTCATTTATTTAGAATGTATTTCAAATATGTTGGTGTATGGCAATATAACATTTCAGTGAGTGATTATTTGTCATTGTGAACATACCACAGCACAGCACACAGTGCACCATAACCAAATGTGAGCTTTGCATTTGACCCATTCGTGAAGAGCCGGTGGGCAGCTGACACGGGCAGCTCACGAGTACCCCAGTGGTATTTGAACTGGTGACCCTCCAATCATGGTGCCAACTCCCTCACTGTTACACTACCACCTGCCTGAAGGTGACAATTCCACTTGAGGATAAATACCTGAAATCTCACACAAGTGAACTAAAGAACGCTTTCGGATGAGGCGTGAAATGTCTTCAATAGCCTGAAAAGAAGGAGAGGTTGCCTTTAAATCAAACTCTCAACATCGCCATGTGCGACAGTGTCCCCTGTTAAAACCATAAGTGTTAATTTTGGGAGGAGAAGGAGGTGGTAGGGCAGCAGGAGCTTACATCTTTCCATCCCCAGACGGCAGGAGCTGTGTTACTGGATTTCTAAAATCATGCTGACACCTGGCACAAGCACAGCAAAGAGGAGTGAAGTGCAGTGCTGAGATTCTTCGTGTCCACTTTATTGTTGAGGGTGATGGTCTAAGAGGGCTGGCAGAGAGCAAAGTGCATCCTACCTGAGTGTGTGTGAGTGTGTGAGGGTTGTTAGAAGGTTAGTTGGATTCTCCTGCAGTGTGAGGTGTGTGTGCTGAGATGAAGCTATGCCCCTGGTTCTTTTGTGTTTTGCTTTTAGGCAACGGGCAAAATGGGCAGAACAACCATGTCAATGCCGATGTCCGTGCCAGGAGAGAGAGATCAGCAATGCTCAGTGAGTATTGGAGAAATATTGACATTTATTATTTATTATTATGTTGAAAAATGGATTAAATTATACCTGAGCACCAGGAGCAGTTTAAGATGTACATGGGCCCCTAGGCTACGTTTTCTGTTAGTCCCCATGCCAGGCTTTATTTGAAGAATTGATATTTTACTGGCTAATCGGGAGGTCTCTTCTTTGTCTTTGAAATCTATGAGAAGCCACACACATGCCATATCAGAATCATAAGACTTTGAACTTAACAGGCATTATATTCATTTCTCTGTATGTACAATTATTTGTGAGTTATTCTGTGGACAAAAACTGAAGTAATTGCAAAAAAAATGCATAAATAAAATTGTAAACATGTAAAACACATGCACTGTGCGTGAGTGCTCACGACTATCACGTGGAATGACATCGCTGGTAGAAATGTAGTTCTCGCCCAGAAGGTTAAAGCAGTCAGTCAGAGGTGTTCAATGAGATTCAAATTACCAAAATTATCCAAAACTTTAGTGGTTCGTTGTTTTCAATTGATCAGAAAATATGTTTTTCCATTTTATAATGTTAGAGAGTAATCAACAGGAAAAAATAATGTATTGTTCATAATGGTATTACGTAGAGCAAAAAAAAAAAAAAATCTTTAAGAGGCACAGGTCAGTTTTCATCATAGAAATGGGCTGATTGCAAAACTGTTCACATTTACACATCGCTATGACAACTGGAGTAGTGCGGATGTCCTGAATACAACATATGTATGTATATTAACTTCTTTACGTACACACTAGAATTCATTTGCAGTTAAAAGGTATAGAAAATGCCCTTGCTTTCTTAGCTCTGTAAGGGCTATGCAGATATGGTCCGTGTAATATGATATCATAACAGGTTTTATTTAGAGTTTTATCAGAGAAGGAAGCATTACATACAAAATAGATATAAATTGTACCTGAATATTATGAATTATGAACAATGATAGAGGACGTCAATCAACATAATTTTCCTTCTTGTTATCTTGTTTTTTAAGATTTTGATGTAACAAAGGTATGGAGCATCTATAGTTCCATAAAGTGGATTAGGGCTAGGTAACTGGTCGGAACCGCTTTTTGATGCAATCCTGATGATTATTTCGATAATTTTCAGCAAGTAATTAAAACACCAATATTTTGTTAAAAAATACTGCCCCAGTGTGTCTTTATGTACTTTATGTACATACTACTGTGCTGTGTGTGAGTGTGTGTGTCACAAAGGTCATAGTCGAGCATATGAACTCAGGCTACCAAATTTTTCACGTAGACATACCACTTTTTTTCAAAAACACTTAACATATTTATCAAATCCATAACTGTGTCCTAAATTGAGAATACTTGCATTGTTTTTACAACTTTCCAAAATTCATAGATCTCTTTTCCAATGTTCAATTACCAGCAAAATTCCCAGTATAATCACAAATAATATTTAAAGGAATTAAGACCTCTGTTCAAAACACTTAGCATTCAGTTCAAAAGTTAACAAAACTGAAATCACTTTAGATGGAGGTCTGATGCATTTCAACATGAAACTATTGTAATAGCAATAGTATTTGCAGCCATGTTTCCGTCTGTACAATGGTGGTGATGTTAACAGCATAGTTCATATTTGCAGAAGAGATTTTTCGTGCTTTATGGCAAGAGAAAACATGATGTTGAAGCAAGTTTAGTGCATTTTTTACAGAAAGTTAATATTATGTTTCAGGTGAGTAAGGTTTGTAAAGCTCATTAATTGTGAGGTGTTTTGGAAAAGTGGTCAGTGGTATTGAGACACGCGGAGAAAAATGATTGTAAAATAACTGTAAAGGAAAAGGAAATGGTGCTTTTCCTGGCTATGCGGATGAGGGAACTTTCTGCTGGCTGCATTTTCCTACCAGGCCTCAAGATGATTTCGAGAACTATCACCCCACCTTCACCCTAGAAATATAAAGACATCCGACATTTCAGACCTCGGGTTCAAGCAGATTAGTGAAGATCTCACACAGCACATTAACTAGGTGAGACGGCAATACAGTGTTGGTAACACAGTACTAATTGTACCACGTTAATCAATATCATTTTACATTTTGTAGTTGTAGCACTGTGATATGATGTTCTACAATGACAACAACCACTTTTAAACTCAATTCTTCCTAAAAGCTCAGATTCGTGAATTCTCATCAAGGTCTAGTGATAATGCATTTATTTTTTCAAGCAATTACACCTCAAGATAAATCTCTGTGTTTCCTCTATTTTATGTCAGATCAAAGTTAATAAAGCAGACATAGAAACCTTGAAGCACAGTGGCCTCTCTGAAGAGGTCACCAACCAGCTAAACCAGCTGAAAACCAGAGTGGGTACACTTGAGACCAAAGTCCAGACAATAGAACAGGTAAAGTTACTTTAAAAAAAATCGTTTTATTATTAAATCTTATAATATATTAGGATGTATGATAGATGAATTCTAAATATATTTCTAGTTGCTATTTGACGATGCATCATCAAATATTTGATTATTGCACATTGGAAAGGTCGCGCTTGTGTCCAAAGTCCGAGATGGGATCTTCAAAAATGGTCCGCGGCTTCTCTTAAGATATACATTTTTAAAGCAAAATTCTCAGCACGCAGGAAGTCAAGCCCATTAACAAAAAATCTTTTTGTCTTTACACCAAAGGCAGAGGTTTTAATAAAACCAAACTGTTCACCACGAAGCTTAACGCGTGAGCTGCACATGGGTTGCAGTCCCGAGCCGCGATATCACTGCACTTCATAAAGCGGTAGATAAGGTGTTTTAGTCATACTTCTTCTTGGCAGTATGTATCTCTTCAGGAAATAAAGGCTTTGTTCATCTCTTACTAGCTTCTAGGTAATGCACATGGAGAGTCAAATGCGCTCTTTTTGACTTAGTACACTACGTAGGACAGGAAGGGACTTTTTCTTAAAATGTTGTGCACTACACTCAAATGCTCCACCTCGCATCTCTTGCTTTCAAGAACAAGCCATATTTTTGTGCCGGAATTCTGAGCATCACCGATAATTCCCTTATTGTGCATCCCTAATATACTGTAAATAATTGCATTCAGTTGCATTAAGTTTTTTTCTCTAAAGCACTTGTTTGTTTGAATTTATTAGATATATTTATTATATATATTATATTATATTATATTATATTATATTATATTATATTATATTATATTATATTATATTATATTATATTGTGTTTGTTCAGACCATTCAGAGGAAAACGTGCAGCAGTAACCCGTGTCAGAACTCAGGATTGTGTCTCAATCTTCTGGACTCATTTTACTGCATCTGTCCCCAAAACTGGCAGGTGACTGACCTCTCTTCTTCTCACTGAGCTCCAAATGATCATGCTAATGCTGTTTATATGCACAATTTTCCTAAATGGTCAATTAAAAATATATTGTTTTCAATAATAATGCTTCAAAGATTCCATTGGTCTTAATAAACATAAAACCAAAAAGAAATTGTATTTTCTCAGTGAAAAAACGCCCCTCTTAAAAATACAACATAAAATATGACATTTTAAATAAAATCAACAGGTTCTTGGAACTTCATAGACACCTGCAGCACCAAAAACCTGTTTGCTGCTTAGTATTGAGATGGTGGTGGTCTAGTGGTTAGAAAACTCACCATCTGGACCAAGAGGTTGTGGGTCCAAATCCTGGCTATTTTAGAACTTTGAACACTCAACTGTGAAACTGCACTCTTTATGACAGGGTCCCACCTGCGCCAACGATGTCAACGAGTGTCAAATTTACGCTGGAACAACTCAGGGATGCCAGAACGGAGCCACATGTGTCAACACGCCTGGATCTTTCACGTAAGTCTTGATGCCTGTAATATATAGGGGTGTAAGTCGCAAGTTTCGTCAAAATACGATATTATATCGATATTAAGTCTGCTACGATACAATTTTGATTCAGAAGTCAGTGATCGATATGAGACAATGTCATATGATGATTGAACACCATTATTATTCTTCATAAAAAGCAACTAAACCATCAGACTTTTTTCCCCTTGTCCTCTCCTGGTGCATTAGACAAACAGAATGTGGGGTGTGGTCTGAAAAAAACAGACTTTTAAATGCAAAACAATCTTCTCTTTTAATAAAAACACACCTCTTGAATACTTATCGTTACATTTACATTACATTTACAGCATTTAGCAGACGCTCTTATCCAAAGCGACGTACATTTCCTAATTTTAGGGACAGTTCCACTGAGAGCAACTTAGGGTTAAGGGTCTTGCTCAGGGACCCAATGCTGTTAACGCCAGAGGTTACACCCCTAGTAATCCCCTCCTCATAATTCTTTTCTACAGTTGTACTTGTCCTCCAGAATGGTACGGTCCACACTGTACTTCTCGCTATGACGACTGCGCAGGAGGAGGTCAGGAGCTGTGCGTTCACGGCATTTGCATCGACTCTGACAGAGTTACACCTAACCAGGTAATTAATTTCATCAATACTTTTTCCTAAGAATGTATATATCCTTTATATCAATGCTTTTCCCTAAGAAGATATCATAATATATTGAACATTTTACCTTGGTTATGATTAATGAAGAATTATTTTGTTTTTTGGTTAGTTTTTTCAACTTATAGAGCACTGACAAGAGTTAAACTGTAAATATTTTCAATTACTAAAGCTAGTAGTAGAGGTGTCATGTGATAACGAACGTAGTTGTATGTTTTTAAGTGGACAGTACATGAACATATCTTGTGAAATGTTTTAACAGATTTTTTAAAGTATTCTTAAAATAATCAAAACTGATATGTGTAAGATTACATTGATTAGAGGTTTTGATTAATTTTCGATTAACTGCCCAACTCTTGCGAGCAGCACCTTAGAAGTCGCTGAGTTAGTTTTGTGAAAGTTTTTATTTTATTTTATGGTGAGTCATTTGTTTAGTCTCTTTAGAGCACTTTTTTTAAGCTTTTCGAGTGAATTTTGAGGATGTTCCATTTTTGACCAAATTCATGACCGGCCGACTTATGATTTTTGACCAATTTCATGATATCTGGATGTGACAGTTTTTGTCTGTTTTATAATGCAGAAAATTACTTTTCTTTTTTGTTTCAGGCACTTTTGTCTTTATATTTAGTTGCATTATTGCACAGTGGGTAAATATTGTTGAGGGCAGTGGAGTGATATTTACTCTTTAATATTAGTTTCTTTTAAGATTTCGTTATTTAAATCTTTTATTAATTTCTAATTCATGAATTCTATTTTATTAGGAATGATGAGGGTTACATTTTACAACATTTCATACTTGTATAACTATGTATATGACAAATATAGAATTTAGAATTTTGTGGGGGTGTAAGACTCTTACATCTCCCGTTTTGCACCATGCTAGATTTGCCTGAAATTTCCAACCGTGCTTCTCTCCCCACAGCCCAAATATAACTGCATCTGTGAGTCCGGCTGGATGTCTCCCCCTGGAAGTTCGGCCTGCACGGCTGACGTGGACGAGTGCAGTCTTCCCAACAAGCCCTGCTCCACAAACCCTCCTGTGCAGTGCTTCAACACTCTGGGCTCCTTCTACTGTGGCGCTTGTCCGGCAGGTTAGGCCAGATCCCAGGTTGTTCCTCCTTAACCCTACCCCTAGATTTGGAGTGCCCTTCCTCTGAGAATGGCTCTTCAGAACAAAGCCACAAGGGTGAAGGAGTTGTAAAGTTGCCAACTTGTTAAGTTGCAAAGCCATTTTTGTGCAGACAGGCAGGTTTGAGGGAACATATGTTAAAAAGTAGGACTGGGAATGTCAACACGTTAACACACACAAAACCACACTCTGCTAAGGCTTTCGGGCAGTTGGTAGCGTAACGTTTAGGGAGTTTGCCCTGTGATTGGACGGTTGCCCATTCAAATCTCACAGCAGAAGAAGTTGGCATTATCCGTGCCACCTGCAGTCAACCACTAATCTGCGTTTTAAGTGCTTACGGTATAATAAGATCTGAGGATCAAAGATTTGGACTTTGTAGCCATCAAAGAGTTTTCCATAAAAGAGGAGGAATGTCAAAGTCAAAGTCAAAGTCAAAGTCAACTTTATTGTCATCTCTGCTATATACTGTACAGATACATAGAGAGACGAGACGACGTGGCTCCAGGTTATTTCCAGTGCAAACAAACAAAGAACAGTAGAACAGAGAATAAATAGGCAGTGGCACGACTAGGCACATGGAATAAACAATAAATAAGTAAAAATACTAAAATATACATTAAACAATATACATTGGATAATGTCATTGGATATGATGGACTACTGGAGGAAGACGACGAAGAAGCATACTTTGACCAGTCAAAAACAGTGAGGCACTCAGATCAGCCATCAAACATGACCATGATGGCATCGCTATGAGTTGCTGTCAAATCATTTGGTGTATGGCAAGGTGTCAGCATGGTTTCTGATGCTGCCATGACTGATCTGTCGGCAGTGCCTAGGTGTGCGTGTGATGTAATATTGTGTTACCTGTTCAGGTTGGCAAGGTAACGGCTACAGCTGTCAGGATGTAAACGAATGTGACACCAACAATGGCGGATGCTCCACTTCGCCCATGGTGCCCTGCCTCAACACCATGGGCTCCTTCCACTGTGGACAGTGTCCTCCAGGTAACAACACCTTACAATCTTTTATACAACAATAATCACAACCTGCATTCTTGCTTCATAAACCTATTTTATTTATCTATCAGTCTGTCCATCCATACATCCAACCATCTATCCATGCATTCATCCATCCGTCTGTGAATCTATCCATCCATCCATCCATCCATCCATCCATCCATCTATCTATCTATCTATCTATCTATCTATCTATCTATCTATCTATCTATCTATCTATCTATCTATCTATCTATCTATCTATCTATCTATACTCTATGTATACATAATATGACATGTTACCTCTGCTTGTAGGTTATGAAGGAGATGGAAAGACTTGCACTCAGGCTGATATTTGTGCATCCAACAATGGAGGATGTTATCCCCTGGCCACTTGTGCCTCTGTTCCAGGTGTTGAACAAATATATATACACACACACACACACACACACAAACACACACTTTTACAGCAGTTAATCTTCACAGTAGCGCATGACCAGTAGGACTGAGATTAAGATAACAGCAGTTATGAGGAAAATTACAGATCAGCAATTATGGTTTAATTGCAACAGTCATCTGGCGCATGTTCACATAAAACTGTGTTGTGCAATAACTGCTGCATAACACCTTGTTCTCTTCTTATGCTCACTTTTTGGCACTTAACTGCCCACAATTTTAGTCTTAGAAACACTCTTTGAGGTGTAATGTGATTTTTTTGCGGTGATATGTAATATTCATATAATATATAATTTAAGTGAGTGATTATTTGTCATTGTGAACACAGCACACAGTGCACTGCAACCAAATGTGATCTCTGCTTTTGAGCCATCCGTGAAGAAGCAGTGAGCAGCTTTTCTTGGCAGTGCTTGGACGATACACTGGTCATGAGTACCTTAGTTGTACCTTTATGACCTTCTGATGATGGGGCCTAACTCCCCGACCAACTGCTACCAACTGTTCTTGTGGACAGTAATATCACATATTATGTGCGTATTAAGTTAACAGTTATGTTAATTGCACATTACATATAATGCAAAATTCATTTTAAACCATGAACAGTCACTCTATGATATGTAAAATGTAAATTATATGATATGAATGAACATTCTGAGACATTTTCTTTCCATTTGAAGCCTTTTATCCCTCCTTTTTTACTTTATTTCTTTTTTTTTTTACTTTATCTCTTTCTACTTTATTTAATAACACCACAGTTACACTTTTCATTCATTCATTATCCTGGGCAGTTGGTAATGTAACAGTTAGAGAGTTGGCCCTGTGATCGGGAAAGTTGCTGGTTCCAGACCAGTAAAGGTATTACTGAGGTACTTATAAACAAGGTACCATCCCCAAGCACTGCTGCCGGGTGCTACCAAAAAGCTGCTCCTTCATGGATGTGTCAAATACAGAGGTCACTTCTGTTTGTGGTGCACTGTGTGCTTTGTTGTGTTCACAATGACAAATGCTCACTTTATCTCTGGAACCTATGTCAAGACTTCGGGCACAATGTGGGGACCAACCCTGGACTCCAAATCAAACTCACTACAGTAGAATCCGGTAAAAAACTACAGTACTGTGCAAAGGTTTTAGGCAGGTGTGAAAAAATGCTGAAAAGAATGCTTTCAAAAATGGAAGTGTTAATCATTTATTTTCATCAATCAACAAAATTCGGGGAATGAACAAAAGAGAAATCTAAATCAAATCAATATTTGGTGTGACCACCCTTTGCCTTCAAAACAGCATCAATTCTTCTAGGTACACTTGCGCACAGTTTTTTGAAGGAACTCGGCTGGTAGGTTGTTCCAAACATCTTGGAGAACTAACCACAGATCTATAATCCTACAACATTATCCAACGTATAGTCATTATAATATAATGACTATAATCCTACAAAATCCCTGACTTTGTGCAAGTGCACCTATAAGAATTGATGCTGGTTTGAAGGCAAAAGGTAGTAACACCAAATATTGATTTGATTTAGATTTTTCTTTTGTTCGCTCACTTTGCATTTTGTAAATTGATAAAAATAAACAATCATTATTTATATTTCTGAAAGCATTCTTTGTTGACAGAATTTTTTCACACCAGCCTAAAACTTTTGCACAGTACTGTATATTGCCACTCTGTCCCAGACATGTTTTTCTTTATATTCATTTAACATGTTTGTTGCTTTTTCAATGCCGACGTCACAGCACTTACACAGATTTTTTAAAACCCCTTTGCAGGCAGCAATATCCCAACATGCACCTGTCCTCCCGGCTATGTAGGGAATGGGTTCGGACCTGCAGGTTGCACTCAGGTCACAGACACCTGTGCTACTAACAATCCGTGTGTCAACGGCCAGTGTCAGGTGTGTTCTTAACTAAGCACATACAACTATGACCTGCTTGGAGTTTTCCTCGCCAACATCTTGATACAATTCTCAATAATATGTGGAGAAACCTGGGATAAAAAGTATATCTGTTTGTAGTACTGACATAAATGATTTTTTAATGTAAATTCATCAGAATCTATCTATCTATCTATCTATCTATCTATCTATCTATCTATCTATCTATCTATCTATCTATCTATCTATCTATCTATGTCTATCTGTCTGTCTGCCTGTCTGCCCATCTGTTCATTCATCCACCCACCCATCTATCCAGCCATCCATCCAGCCGATTTGGAGTGTAATGAGTTTACAGTAATTTTGTGTTTTTACAGAACACTGCCACCGGCTACATCTGCCACTGCGACCCAGGCTGGACTGGCCAGAACTGCAACCAGAATATCAACGAGTGTGCCAGTAATCCCTGCCAAAACGGGGGCACGTGCACCGACGGTATTAATGGCTACACCTGCACTTGCACGTCTCAGTGGACTGGCCCTCAGTGCCAAACACCACAGCAAGGTGAGTGCACGATTTAAACACCATCATCATTATCAGAGAGAAAGGCCAAAGCAATTCAAAATTTTTAATCAAAGTGCAAATAAAAAATGTCTGCATTGTCATGTATTGTATCATATCATGTCCGCTGACGTGTGTTGTGTGTAGAGTGTGGAGGAGTTCTGGAGGGTGTGTCTGGTACCTTCAGTTACCCCAACACTCCTGGCCATGACCAGTACGATCACCTGGTGAGCTGCGCCTGGGTTGTCCGAACCGAACCTGACAAGGTGAGTCTTTTTTGACTAAAACTGAATTAATTGAATATATCTTGTCATATATTTCATTTTGTTCGTGTTTCTCTTGCAGATTTTACGGATCACCTTCCCGTTTTTCGACCTGGAACAAAGCACCAGCTGCAGCTTCGACTTCCTGCAGATCCACGACGGTGAGAGCGCCTCGGCTCACATGCTGGGTCGATACTGTGGGACTAATGCTCCAGCCGAACTCTTCAGCTCCCACAATTCCCTCTATTTCTGGTTCCGCTCCGATCACATCATCAACCATGGCGGCTTCACCGTGTCCTGGCAGTCCCAAGCTCCCGGTAACCCAAATCACAATTGCATACTGTACCTCTACATTGGTCAATTGGTCAATTGTTTAACAAGATTCATACCATTGGTCATTATTTTTTAATAACAATATAGCTAGAATTATAACGCCTGGCAGTTTTACAGTGTTATACAAAAATATGTAGATAAAGATGCTGGAATGTAGACAGTGGAATGTCAAATAAAAAATTTGCTTTTAAGAATTTAAGATGTTTAAATTCTCCATTTTGTTTTTGTTTTTTTGAAAACTAAGGGATAGCTTGGTAACATCACCTAAAATAAGGAAATAATTACTTCCAAATGTTTTGAGAAATTTGCTAAACTAAATAAGTTCGCATTTATTACATTTACATGTAAGTCATTTAGCAGACACTCTTATCCAGAGCAGCTTGGGTTCAAGTGTCTTGATCAGGGACACAATGATTGTAGTGTTGGAGGTAGAATTCGAGCCCATGATCCCTTGGTCCAGAGGCGAGTGTCCTAACCACTAGACCACAACCACCATCACCAGGCCATGCAGTTTAGTGTTCGCGAGCAAAATCTCTACCTGCGCGCATGCTCGAAGTGCTTTGCGATCGCTAGACTCTGATTTCATGATCATATATTTTACTCGCCAAAGTTTCACTCTGTATTCAGAATATATCTTGTCTTGTCTTTCTCGTCTTGTCCTCAAACTCTGTTTAATATCACGCTCGAGTCTGCTTTCCTCATTTATTGGCACCAACAGATATAAGCATGAAAAACTTCTGATATTGGTATCAGGCTATAATTCTCATTTTGTGCATTTCTAGGCAATATTATTTAAATGACATCTTTGCCAGACAAGTTACCAGACGAAGTGCAGTACAAAACTTAAAAAGAAAAGCAATACAGAAGTAGAATAAAACAGAATAAAGCCAATATCGTACCCAAATCATGTCACTTTATCACATATAATGACAATTTTCTGGTGGTTGGGCAAAATTCCATAAATGAAAATATTCATGTGGGTTCAAATCCTACCTCTAACAACACCACCATAGGGTAAGAGGTTCAACTCCAGTCTGTACAATTAGGAAATGAAAATGGATAAGAGCGTCTGCTAAATGTCAGAATTGTAAATGAAGATGTAAATACAGAACATCATGTTTGCACTACTGTATGACCCCCGTTCATGTTCGACCCTGCAGTCTGTGGCGGTCATATGACCAGCTCTTATGGGGACTTCAAGTCACCTGGTTACCCTGGCAACTACCCGCCCAACCGAGACTGCTACTGGACGTTCGACGTTGGTCCGGGACTGATCATTACCTTCGCTTTTGGGACGCTCAGTCTGGAGCACCATCCCGACTGCAGCTATGACTATCTGGAGGTAGGTGGACGATAATGTTATCTCAACCTGCAAGCCTCAATTTTTGTCAATTTTATTTCCTAATTACAGGAATTGGAAATTAATTATTATAGCAATTATTGTTATTACCAATTAATTAAAGGATTTAATTATACAAATTATTCACAAATTTCTGGAACAACTTGGGGTTAAGGGTCTTGCTCAGGGACCGGTGGTGGTAGTGCTGGAGGTAGGGTTTGATCTCACAATCTCTTGGTCTGGAGGTGAGCAACCTCCTCCTTACTGGTCCGGGACTTGAACTGGTGACCCTCCGATCACAGAGCGGACTCCCTAACCATTACACTTCCCAACACTTACTTACATTTTGGGGAAATTGGCAGCCTAATGGTTGGGGAGTTTGTATGTGATCCGAAGGTTGCTGGTTTAAGCCCCAGACTGGTAAATGTACCACTGAGGTACTCATAACTGCCCAAGGTACCACCCAAGCACTGTGCTTATAGAGCTGTTTATTGCTCCTTAACAGATGCTCACATGTGGTTGTGGTGCACTGTGTACTGTGGTGTGTTCACAATGACAAATAATCCTTCACTTACGGCATAACTTCATATCAGACTTACAATGGGGGAAATAATTATTTGATCCCCTGTTGATTTTTTAAGTTTGCCCACTTACAAAGAAATGAAAAGTCTCTAATTTTTACAGTAGTTATGGAAGAGAGACAGAATAAAAACACACTACATAAAAGTTATAAATTAATTTGCATTTTATTGAGTGAAATAAATATTTGATCCCCTACAACCCGGCCTGAATTCTGGCTCCCACAGGTTGGGTGTGGCACACAGATTGCAATAAATCAATTACAGATACACCTGATCTCATCTCGTTATGTGTGTAAAGCACACCTGTCCACAGAATCAGTTTCTTCCATTACAACCTCTCCATCACCATGGGCAAGACTAAAGAGCTCTCAAAAGACGTCAGGGACAAGATTGTAGACCTGCACAAGGCTGGAAGGGGCTTAGACAATTAGCAAGAAGCTTGGTGAGAATGTGACAACTGTTGGTACAAAAATGGAAGGAACATAAAATGACCATCAGTCGCCCTCGATCTGGAGCTCCTTGCAAGATCTTGCCTCATGGGGTGAGGAAGATTATGAAAAAGGTGAGGGATCAGCCCACAACTACTCGAGAGAAGCTTGTTAATGATCTGAAGGCAGCTGGGACCACAGTCACCAAGAATACCATTGGTAACATACTACACCATACTGGATTGAAGTCTTGCAGTGCCCACAAGGTCACCCTACTCAAGAAGGCACATGTACAGGCCCATCTTAAGTTTGCCAGTGAACATCTAGATGATTCAGAGAAGGCGTGGGAGAAAGTGCTGTGGTCAGATGAGACCAAAATCAAGCTCTTTGGCATCAACTCCAACCGCAGTGTTTGGAGGAAGAGAAATACTGAGCATGAGTCAAAGCACACCATTTCTAAAGTAAAGCACAGCGGTGGAAACATTATACTTTGGGGCTGTTTTTCAGCTAAAGGTACAGGATGAATACACCGCATTGAGGGGCCAATGGATGGGGCCATGTACCGTAAAATTCTGGACAAGAACCTCCTACCCTGAGCCAGAACACCGAAGATGGGTCATGGATGGGTTTTCCAGCATGACAGTGACCGAAAACATACAGCCAAGGCAATAGAAGAGTTGCTAAAGAAGAAGCACATTAAGGTTATGGAATGGCCTAGCCAGTCTCCAGACCATAATCCTATCGAAAATCTGTTGAGGGAGCTGAAGCTTCGAGTTTCCAAGCGGCAGACAAGAAACATAAAGGACTTTCTGTAAAAGTCCTTTGTAAACTTTCTGTAAGAGTTTCTGTAAAGAGGAGTGGGCCAAAATCCCTCCTGAGATCTGTGCAAACCTGGTGACCAACTACAAGAAACGTCTTACCCCTGTGCTTGCCAACGAGGGTTTCTCCACCAAGTACTAAGTTGTGTTTTGAGTGGGGATCAAATAATTATTTCTCGTAATAAAATGCAAATCAATGTATAACTTTTATGTAGTGTTTTTTTCTGGATTTTTTGTCCTGTCTCTGTTCATTAAAATAAAACTACCATAAAAAATAGAGACGGTTCATTTCTTTGTAAGTGGGCAAACTTACAAAATCAACAGGGGATCAAATAATAATTTCCCCCACTGTATTTAATGAAACTCGTCAGATATGACAGGGGTATACTGGGAGATTGGATCCATATATTCTGGCTTTGTCCTTCTATTAGGGCATTGTAGGACTTAACAACTCAAATAGATTTTTTCCTGTGTTTCCTTGTAGTTTAGAGACGGGCTGCTGCCGGAGGACATGCTCCTCAACCGCTACTGCAGTTCAGGCTCCCCGGCCCCCCTGCAGACCACCGGGCCCCTGGCCTGGGTCCACTTCCACTCTGACTTCGTCACCAGCGACAAGGGCTTCCACATCACCTACACCACCTCGCAAGGTGAGCTCTCAGCCTCCACACCTACATGACAAACTCTACATACCTACTAGAGATGTGACAAGTAACTGATGTAAATCCATAATTGGTTTCAATTAAAAACGTGGTGCATCGATGAACACACGCCTGAATCAGTCTAAATGTACTTGTACATTTACATTGATAGCATAAACAATCTTATGCAGAGAGGCTTTCATTTCCTAATTACCTGGACAGTTGCATTTTAGGTTTAATGATCTTGCTCAGGGGCCAAGTGCTTTTAGTGCTGGAGATAGGATTTGAGCCCACAACCTGAAGTAGGTGGTTTTAACATGCCGTCTGTCTGTCTGAGATTGTAGAGCAAATCCTACACACCCTCTCAAATCTCTGACCAATATAGATATTTCCCTACGTTCCTTTATTAGTGTTTCTGCAGTGTTACTGACCTTACAAGATCAGTGGTCTGCTGACTTGCATAAAAATTTTAGTTGTGAATAGCAAAAGTCCTTTATTGGTCATACTAGCAGCAGACTATATACCTGTTCTAGGACTGTATGACTAAAAAAACTCTGCACCCACACAAAACACATTATGCCTATTACAGAAATATGATGTCAGATAATCACATTAGGTGTGATGAGTTTATTACTTAACAGAACTTCTCTTCTATAAATGCACAGTATAGTATATTATGAGTAAATCCCGTAAAAACTGTAAATCTGCACTTTATGACCATGTCATAGCCTCATAAAGCAGTTATAACTCGTTTTATAACCGCCAAAGTTCATTTAAATGTTACATTGATTACTCTTTAGCGAGGTACCGTCCCTAAGTACTGCTGCCCAATATAGATATTTCCCTACGTTCCTTTATTAGTGTTTCTGCAGTGTTACTGACCTTAGAAGATCAGTGGTCTGCTGACTTGAATAAAAATTTTAGTTGTAAATAGCAAAAGTCCTTTATTGGTCATACTAGCAGCAGACTATATACCTGTTCTAGGACTGTATGACTAAAAAAACTCTGCACCCACACAAAACACATTATGCCTATTACAGAAATATGATGTCAGATAATCACATTGTGTGATGAGTTTATTACTTAACAGAACTTCTCTTCTATAAATGCACAGTATAGTATATTATGAGTAAATCCCATAAAAACGGTAAATCTGCACTTTATGACCATGTCATAGCCTCATAAAGCAGTTATAACTCGTTTTATAACCGCCAAAGTTCATTTAAATGTTACATTGATTACTCTTTAGCGAGGTACCGTCCCTAAGTACTGCTGCCCAGAGGTCACAGTTTGGTTGTGGTGCACTGTGTCCTGTGTCGTGTTCACAATAGCAAATAATCAGTCACTTAAATTTGTCGCTGTGTGTGTGTGTTGCAGCTGATCCGGGATGTGGAGGAACATACACCGACAGCCAGGGCATCATTATTTCTCCCAACTGGCCCAACAACTACGCTCATGACAAGCAGTGCGTGTACGTGATCCGCCTGCCTCGCAGCGAGATCGTGACCCTCAGCTTCACACACCTCGACCTGGAGCCACACACCGGATGCGAATTTGACTATGTGGAGGTGCGTGTGTGTGTGTGTGTCTTGGTGTGTGTCCTATTTCACCCCTTGGCCTTTGAAGAACGTGACATGTCATCATTAGTCTCCGGTGAATTTTACGTAGGCAGAGGCGACATGTTTTCAGTGGGTGTTCAACATGCCGTCGTTATTATTTCCATCATGTTTTTTTGCCTCCAGCAAAGCGGAGATGTGTAACAGCGAGTGACACCACACTAGCGATTTTATTCGGTGGTGTTTATGAAGAATACAAACATAAGGCTGAAACAAAGGCAAACCGACTATATACCATTTGTTTTCATTTTAATTTCTTTCTTAACAGAGAAATTAAATACATTTGTATGTCTCCGCTGCCATGTTGCTGATCGTTTTTCGTGGGGCATTCTGAAAAATGAAAAATGAGCCTCGGAAAATCTCAGTTTGAATGGGTTAGTTAGCCCTCCCTCTTCCCCTTACTCCTCTGTCTAAATGAGAAATGGTACACCCCACCCCTACACGTGAACACGCAAAACAGAACGGCAGGGCTAAGGGGTGAAATGGGACTCACCCTTGGTCTGAGTGCTGGGTGATAGAACCATCTCTGTGATTTTCAAAAAACATTTTTCTATGATGACGATACGCTTTACAAAAAAGTATTTTTTGCAATACAGCAATGCTTTGTGGTTTTGCTCATTTTATATTAGATCTGAATTTTTCCATTTGTATTTTTACATTTTCAATTGCACTTTCTCAGCGATGTATATACTGTAAAATCTTTCACTAAATTAAGTTAGTGATATTGGTAACAGAACTGTTATTTTCTGTTTTTATTACAGCAAGTATACCGCATTTGATATTTACAGTACAATACTGTAATTACCAAGTACTGTTAAAGTCGCTATTCTCTTTATTTTTTGGGTAAAAATGGGTTAAAAGAGCTGTAACAGACCTCTGATTTCCCCGTTTCAGGTGCGAGATGGTATGGGAGAAACCTTCCCGCTTATCGGAAAGTACTGTGGCTCCACTCTTCCTGCCCCCATAATTTCCACTGCCAACAGCCTCTGGATTCGCTTCAAATCCGACAGTTCTGTCAGCCACGCCGGATTCAGGGCTGTGTATGAGATCTGTAAGAGACTCTTTCAGGTTTTAACATATATTTACATATACAGTATTTGACCATCGCACCAACAGGTACTTTACAGTATTAAAATTGCATTCAAATACATAGACTTTAATATGGAGTTGGTCCCTTTGCAGCTATAACAGCTTCCGCTCTTCTTGGAAGGCTTTCCACAAGATTTTGGTGTTTTGGAATTTTTCCCCATTCATTCTTTAGGGCGTTTATGAGAAGGTCAGGTTTGCAATCTCCATTCCAGTTCACCCCAAAGCTGTTGGATGGGGATGAGTCAAGTTCTTCCACACCAAACTCATCCAACCATGTCTTTTTGCAGCCATGCTGGAATCGAAAAGATCCTTCTCCAAACTGTGTGCGCAAAGTTGGAAGTGACACAATATCTTGGTATGCTAAAGCATTAAGATTGGCCTTTACTGGAAGAAAGGGGTCTAGAGCCTAAACCCTGAAAAACAGCCACCATTATCCCTCCTCCACCAAACTTCAGTTGGCACAATGCAGTCCTCCTGTTCTCCCGGCATCAGTCAAACACAGACTTGCCCATCTGACTGCCAAACAGAGAATTGTGATTGGTCACTTCATAGAAAATGTTTCCACTGCTCCGCAGCCCAGTGGCACTGTGCTTTACACCTGCAGCTGCTCGCCCATGGAAACCCGTTCCATCAACTTCCCACAGCACAGTTTTAGTGCTTACATTAATGTCAGTAACAGTTTGAAACTCTTCAGCTGTGGAATCAGCAGAGCGTTGGCCACTTTTACGCATCATCAACTTTAGCAGTCGTTGACCCTGCTCTGTAGCTTTATGTGGTCTTCCGCTTGATAGCTTGAGTAGCTGTCGAATGTGTAGGGGTTAAGACACTCGCCTCTGGACCCAGAGGCTGTGGGTTCAAATCCTACCTCCAGCATTGGTTCCCTTAACCCTAAGCTGCTCTCTGGGAAACCATTCCCGAACTTAATAAATGGAAGTTGCTTTGGATTAGAGCGTCTGCTAAATACTGTAAATGTAAACACTTCCACTTGCCAATATTACCACTTACAGTTGAGCGTAGAATGTCCAGCAGGAATGAAATTTCACAAACATGTTTATTGCAAAGGTGGCATTCTATCATAGTACCATGCTTAAAGACACTGAGCACTTCAACGACAAATATAGTTTCACAAATGTTTGTAAATGGAGACTGCATGGCTAGCAGCTTGATTTCAGATAAATGTGGCAATGTGTTGGACTGAAACACCTGAATTCAATAATTAATTCCTCATTAAAGAATTCATATTTATTTTCTTTTGTATGGGCTGTTAGATTGCGGAGGTTTTCTGTCAGGATCGGGTCAGATCCGCACACCGCTTCACCCTGATGCTTATCCACACAACAAGAAGTGTGAGTGGGTGATCACTCAGCCTGAAGGCTACGTAGTCATTTTCAACTTCCTCACGTTTGACGTGGAGGACGGCGGCGGCAGCTGTTTCTTCGATCACGTAGAGGTACCACTTTGCACTTCTCCGTATTGCAGTTGGAATTTGATATATTTGTTTTGTATAGGCAAGGCAAGGCAAACAGAATTATATACTATATTATATCATACACAGAGGTTATTCAATAAAATAAAAAGGGCAGATCAGATATTGATACTGTAACTAGGCCTGTAACTAGATATCATTCCAATTTGACTAAATGTCATTTCAAATGTCATGTTTATTTAAGTACTGTTAAAAACAGTATGTTAAATTGTATACATCAGTTAATCTTAATGATTTTTATGTAGGACAAACTGCATTAATGCACCAAGCAATTGTCTCCTTTGAAATTGTTTTTTGTTTTGTGAATGATTTTTGTGATCTCCTGGGATTATGAAAAGTGCCCTATAACTAAAACTTAATTTTTTTTTTTAACTTTCTTTTAAGGTACGAGACGGTGCTACTGCCAGCTCGCCCCTGATTGGCCGTTACTGCGGCAACCAGGTCCCTGCCACGCTGCAGTCCACACAGAGACAAATGTATATCGTCTTCAACACTGATGCTTCCATATCCAACCACGGCTTCACTGCTGAGTTTACCTCCGCTATGGAAGGTAAGATAACTGTCCTAGAGCACGGTCATATTTAACACTATTTATACAAGTACACAGATTATGGGTGTTTTGAAATAAGCATTTTCCCTCCATTAAATAAAAGCAACGCACCTCTTCTAAGTGCAGCGCAAATACAGAAACAGCTTTATATTTTTTGTAGTTATAAGAAAACTAGAAAACTTGTGTTTGCATTTATTACAGAAATCCTACCTACTCATTTATGGCATTTATGTCACATTTTACATTTCCTTCTTAGTTACAGTTTAGTGATTTAGCATTTACTTGCAATAGAAAAACATGTAGTGTAGTGTAATTTGTAATGTAATTCTAATTAAAAGTTTAGTTGTAGTGCAGAGAGGAAGGGTGTAAATTTGACATTTATGGTATTTAACAGACGCTCTTATCCAAAGAGACTTCCATTTCCTAATTTCAGGGACTGTTTCCCTGGTGCGACTTGGGGTTAATGTTAGAGATGGCACTGATCCAATACATGGATGGGATATCGGTCCGAAAACGACTCAAATAGCAGTATTTCCTTAAGTATTCCTTAAGCATAACAGAATAATCTCAGTCTTCTCCTCACAGAGAAATACACAACTTTCCAAAAAATCATTAAAAACTGGTATTGGATCGGTACTTGGGATCACCTGATACTCAAAGCCCAAGTATCGGCATCAGTATCGGAACTGAAAATGTTGGATTTGCGATGATACCTAATGATGCCAGTCCTCGACGTATTCAAACATACTAAATCTTGCTCCAGAGGCAAGTATCCTAACCGTGAGGCCTCCACCACTACCCCAAATATGACTAATGTAGACCCCTAAAGAGTAAAATGGAGTGAAGCAGTACAGACATATAAGTGAACTTGAAGTGGGGGAGAAGAGGCTTTCTGGGACATTTTAAAACCATTATAAATTCCAAAAAGTATTTAATCTCATTTATTGTTCTAGATGATTTGGGCATCTTTATGATTAATTAATTTAATGCAAATATCTAAAAAATAAGATGCCCACGGACACACTGTGGACAGCTGCAGACTGCTGCTTAGTCTGACTGGCGGTCCCTGAGACAGAACCAGCTGAAAACCCCTGGATTATATCATAATGACATTGCTTGGTGATTTTCTGGCTGTGGCATAAATATTAAAAAGAACATCAAGATATTGCATCGAATTGAATCGTTGACATGATAATCATGATTGAATTGAATCATGAGCCCAGTGAAAGTTCACACCTCTACCTCTACTTCGGCTGGAAGTTGCTTTGGATAAGACCATATCCATAAATGCCATAAATGTAAATGTGGGTTTAAATCCTACCATCCAACTCCACCACTGGGCCCCTGAGCAAGACCCTTCACCCCAAGTTGCTCCAGGAAGACTGTCCCTGTCATTAGGAAATGGAAGTCACTCTGGAAAAATATCATCTGCTAAATGTGTAAATATAAATGTATATCCCTCATCAGGCTGCGGGGGCACACTCAACGATCTCTCCGGCACCATCACCAGCCCCGGGCACCCAATCAGCTACCCTCACGGTGCCAACTGTTCCTGGTATATTTCTGTGCCCCCGGGCAACATCATCCGCCTTACCTTCACCTCCTTTAACCTGGAGTTTCACACCAACTGTGATCACGACTATGTGGAGCTCTACGACAATGGAACTGCACAAACCGGCAACCTACTAGGCAGGTGTGTACGTTAGCAGTGTGGTTTACATGTTAGAAAGACATGTTGTGTGCATTGTTTATTATAACAACATACCTTAATAATATAATATAATATATTTCATTTCTGTCTGGACCAGGTACTGTGGACGCTCGGTCCCGCCCTCAGTGACTAGCACCGACAACCTGCTGACCGTCCTATTCGTTTCAGACTCCAGTCTGTCCAACGAGGGCTTCTCTGCTGATTATGTCTCTTTTAACGCCACCACAGGTAGCTTTTTCTTTCAGATGTGGATGGCAAATCACTGCTAACTGAAACGCCACTAGGCACTTTGGCACACCCACAGTAATTACTGGCCGATATCAAATGTAGAAACCAGGGGTGAAGCATTTCGAGTGTAGTGCAGAACATTTTAAGAAAAAGTCACTTCCTGCCCTATGTAGTGTACCAAGTCAAATAGGGTGCATGTGACACTCCATGTGCACTACCTAGTGCGTAGAGAGCTGTTAAGCTACCACCTGGCCTATTTCCTGAGATGCATACTACCGCATAGAAAAGTATGATAAGAGCACCTTACTTACCATACTATTAAGTGCGGTAGTATGCAGCTTGGGACACAGCTCATGTGCGAGCTCACATTCGCTAAGTGAGGCAGTTAAGTTTGTGAAAAAAATAGTGCTTGCAGGCAGAGTTGAGTGTGTAATGACAAAAGATTTTGCTTGTGAATGTTCTTTCCATTCATATCAAATCACAATAAGCGTTTGCTAGAGCCATACATTTTAATGCAAAATTATAAAACTAAAATAAATGAATAAATAAATGAGTAAATTAAATAAGTGGGCAGCACGGTGCGGTGGTTAGCATTGTCACCTCACAACAAGAAAGTTTGTGCGCTCTCTCTGTGTTTGCGTGGGTTTTCTTCGGGTTCTCTGGTTTTATCGCACAGTCCAAAGAGCATGCACTGTAAGTTGATTGTTACTCTAAATTGCCCCCTTAGGTGTGCATTTGAACGTATGTGAACGTGTGTGCCAGTCTTGTTCCCATGATCTCGGGATAGGCTCCGTTCCTTAAGTGGGTCAATTAAGGAATAAATGTATATTTAAGTATATATTCCAGTTAATGACCGGGAGATAACTGTCTGCCATGGTCTTGTCTCCAGATTGCGGTGCCCTGTTCACGACCCCCACTGGGGTGCTGATGTCCCCTAACTACCCAGATAACTACCCCAACAGCCGCGAGTGCATCTTCCGGATCATAGTACAGGTTAATATGCAGATCATGCTCACCTTCACTGACTTCCAGCTGGAGGGTGGCTCAGGCTGCCACCATGACTACGTGGAGATCAGGTGAGGGCCAATGTTATTATAACATTACATTTTTACATAAATGATAAAATATATTATATTGCCAGGACTGCTTTAGTCAAGGGGTACTCTATATAAATAGTAATAAATATACATATATACTTGTAAATATGAATAGATATACAATATATATTCATTAATACATTGAATATTGCATTACATATGTCATTACACAATTTATTGTGTATATATATATATATAATATATATATATATATACATATTTATATATATAATGCTAAATAATAAAAAATAATGCCTAAATTAATGTTTAAAATAAAAATAATTATAAATTATAAAGTTATAACATTATATATATAATGCACAATATACTGTAATATTGTAATTCGTATTTATAAGAGATGGAGGCTTCGAAACATCTCCGTTCATCGGCCGATACTGCTCTACAGAAATCCCACCAATTGTGATCTCCCATAGTAACAGGCTCTGGATTAAGTTCCGATCCGATCCTGTCACTGTCACCTTCAGGGCTTCTCCGCTGGGGACGGCACTCAGACAGGTCTCTGCTATGTCTCTTTATTTGCTGTGTAGGCCTGGGCGATAGTTAGAGCCACCCCTCCTTTTATTGTTTTACTAGAAAAATGGGACAATAGGTGCAGCGATCTATTGCAGTATGTGCAAATATACACATTTGCTGGGTTTTGGCAGGGATGTGTTGGTAGTGTAGTGGTTAGGGAGTAATCAGAGAATCAAATCCGGACTAGTATAGGTACCACTGAAGTACCTGTGAGGGGTATGGGGTGGTGTAAAGGTAGGATACTCGCCTCTGGACCAAGAGGTTGTGGGTTCAAATCTTACCATCGTTGGATACCAACACCAACCCCAAGTTCTGTCGTTCTGGAGGTTGTTCTGGATAAGAGTGTCTACTAAATGCTGTATATGTAGTGTAGTGTCCCCAAGCACTGCTCCCCAGGCGCTGACCACTGCTCCAGGTGAACTATGTTCTGTGCTGTGGTGTGTTCACAATGACAAATAATCACATGCTTTAAGTACTACTCCTCAAGACTACTTAAAAAAAAACCTACAATACTTATTGGCTTTTCAAAAACAAGAGAAAGTGAAGCGAGTGCTTATTTGTCATTGTGAAATGGGCAGTGGGCAGCGGCTGAGAAGCAGTGCCTCGGGCGGTACCTTTCCATCAATTGTATCTTTACTGGGTTTAGGAATTGAAGGTTGGCTGAAATGCACTGTACTGTGTATATATGGATTCCAAGACAGGCTCTGCCACACTAATAGACAGCCACACTAATAGTGGTTCTGAAAATGAAAGAATTTCATTTTTCATTGAGTTCTAACAGTTCTGACACTTCCAATTCCATGCCAGGTTGTGGAGGAACTCTGACAACTAGCGCTGGTAGTTTCACCTCCCCGAACTACCCTCTGCCCTACCATCCCAACGCAGAGTGCTACTGGCACATAAGAGTCAACTCTGGCAGCCGAGTCCAGCTTGCTTTCGACGATTTCCACCTGGAGTCCAGCTCCGACTGCTACTATGATTACCTGGAGGTGAGAGCAAGTGCTGATGTATAGTGTAGTGTAGTGTAACAGTTCGAGAGTTGGCCCAGTGATCGGACGGTCACCGGTTGAAGTCCCAGACCGGTAAAGGTACAACTGAGATACTCATGAGCAAGGTGCTATCACCAAGCGCTCCTCCCTGAACCGTGCTGAAAAAAGCTGCTCACTGCTCCTTCCCGGATGCGTCCAATGCGTCAAAAGGTCACATTTCACTGTGGTGCACTGTACTGTATTAGCAATGACGAATGTCACACACTTTAATTGTTTTCAACCTTAGTTGTGATCAAACTATGTTGAAAAAATGGGTTGTTATACATTTCAATTTGTATGATAATGTCAAGGTACGGCTGAGAACGTAGGCGAGGATGCACTTTACAGGTGAAACAACAGAGTTTATTGGAGGAAGCAGGCGTGACAAAAGTAGGGCAGCGAACAGGACCAAAAAAAATACACAAAAAACCAGGAACAAAGTAACAAACGAAAAGCGGAATAGTGCTCCCAGTATTACGCTTCTACGGATGGCTTGAGAAATCCTCAAGTGATGTAAACAGAAAGAGTGATATCCTGATGCTCTAGGGCCTGACAAAACTGAAGCGATCCAGACTCTTACGACACTGCAGCCTGATCAGAGGGGTTTTACTGGGAGACACAAGCCTGGGGAGAAACACAAGAGAGGTAAATGAATGACATGAATCCAAACCGAAACTGAGTCCAAGATAATCCACGGGGATACAGAGGTGAAAATAGCAACATGACAAGCAAGAACAAAAGCCAGCGTAATCCAAACCACACATAATAATGAGGGTGGCAGACAGAGGGAAGATTCGGACTGACTGGTTTAAATAACAAATTAATAGCAAATGAGTCGTGACCCAATCCCAAACCGAAAGTAACGGCGACAGCTAGTAATAATAATAACAGCGAAGTGCTCTATACAGATCTAACATACTCTAAGCGAAATTGAACTACTTTCATGAGACACAGTGAAGACAATGAAACACGGTAGTGGGGGGGCAAGCTAGCGAGAAAAGCTAAAAGCTAACCAAAGAGACATGAGGGAGTAGCTGACACAATGGGAGCGGCACCAAAAGTTAACTTGAGAGGACAGAACAAATACCCCCAGGTGGAACTCCGCTGATTGTATGGGTGTCTTTTTGACGTGAGGGGCAACGTGACAGATAAATAACCATCAGAGTAAAATATATGATATATATTTAAATAATTCAGTTTAAGTGGATTGTTTTTTGGCTTTATAAACTGATGCTGCCAGTGTGCCTCCAAAAACCTACGCAAAGCAATACTTGTTTACATACTGTACTGTACTGTATTATTCTGTTGCTTATTTGCACCTTTTGTCCTGTTGAATGTAATGTTCAGTGTTGCTATATGTTGCACCGGGGCCATGGGGAAACGCTGTCTCATCACATTTTGTACATGTATAAAGCGACTGATGACAATAAAGGCACTTGAACTTGAAACTATATTTGACATATATATGACAGAGTATAATCTAAATGCACAAACATTTTTTATTAACACAGTAAGATTTATTAGAATGTATTTTATATACATGCAATTTGGGAATATATAATATGAATATTTCATGTGTGTGTGTGTGGGTGTATGATGGTAACCTTTTCTTGGCACAAATCAATTGGCCAAGCTGTGTGAAACACATCGCTCCCATCAACTCCTTCAAAACAGCTTTTATGTTAAACTGCGCTGAGCATACGTCGTCAATGCTGGGGTTTGTGGCCCGCGTACATGTCGGTGGTGATCCGTCTCATTTTATCCCACAAAGAAAATAGAAATATATTATGGAATATTGTTAGGTGTGTTGTTGAAATGCCTTACGAAATATATTCACACCACATATATTTCTAGATTAATGTGCATACATTGCCACATTGTTATGTTTTATAATATACACGTCTTCTTATCCCAGAAAATATTGTTAGTGTAACCATTAGTACATGCATATCAGTAGGGCAGTTGGTAGTGTAACGGTTTGTGAGTTGGCCCTGCGTTCAGAACCAAACCTGTAAAAGTACAACTGAGGTACTTACTGTATGAGCAAAGTACCATCCTCCAAGCACACTGCTTCTTAGGCACTGTAATGTCAGCTGCCCTGCTCCACTCTCATGGATAGGTCAAATCGGAGGTCACATTTTGTTTGTGGTGCACTGTCCTTGCTGTGGTGTGTTCACAATAACAAATACTCACTTAAAATTCACATAAAAAGTTTTAATGTACAGTTCACCAAGCTGGAGTATTATCCAGGTTGTTACTATTGCCCTACACAGATTGGCCGAGCGTTGTGATTGCGAACCAGACAAGTGGCGCGATAGAGTCTGAATTTCCCCAACAACTGCCCCCACGGCACCTCCTGCAGCTGGACCATCCACAGCACCATAGACGCACCATCAACTACCTTCACACTTTGACCTGGAGACAGTCTCCTCCAACTGTGGTTTTGATTACCTGGAGGTTGGTAAAAATCCATCAGAATATTATATCAGTTCAAAGGACGAAGATTCGACATCTGCAGATATCACAAACTCTGCTATAAAACGATTTCCATTTCAGTTCAATTCAGCAGCCAGTGATCGATATATGAGACAAAATAGGTTAGACATATCTATCTATTCTTATATGCAAAATAACTTCCTGTTCAGGAAAGTGAATTTACAGTATGTATGATGTCTGATTCATTTTGGATCAATGCTTTGGGCTCATTGAATCGATGTAGATCGATGTATCACATTACACCCTAGTTTCTGGATGTTTCCTCTATCAACTTGGCACTGGTGTCAATTTGGAATCAGTGCCATGATTTTCTCACGATCAGAGCGCTTAGCTCTTACTTAGTTTGGTCGTTACTATGGTGATCCAAACTGCCATGACATCATGGGGCCTGGGGTGAGGTGAAGGTATTGTGAGGAAAGAACTTTTCTGTTTCCAGCTCCATTTCCTTCATCCCTCAGGCAGGCCCCTGCTGGCCTTCGTGTTTTGTTCGCCTTCCACCAATCAACCCGGTGTTTTCACGATTTGTTCCATGTACTTTGTCGCTGTGGAAACTGGAAACAGCAGCAGAATTTCTGTCAAAATGATGTCATACTTAAGACAAAGTCCAAAATGCAGTGTGTGCTGTGTGCAGTTACATGTTGCAAAGTAATAGAGATTTTAATATATTAGACATTATACATAGTGCAGGGCAGTTGGCAAAGGGATTAAGTATAATTCTTCAAACTTAAAACAAAAGGCTGCTAGTAACCAGACAGATGAAAAAAGAGGTCAGACATTTGCATTATATATATTATTCACAAAAGAAATAAAGTCAAAGTCAAAGTCAGCTACAGAAACAAGTATGCAGAGAAAGCGAGATGATGTTAGCTCCAGTACAAAGAGGCACACAAAATATACATAAACAAATAAACTGTACATATAAATTCTAAGCTAGAAATGAAAATGAAAATGTGCAAATATTTGCAGCAGCAGTCCAAGTGGAAGAAAAACTGGAAACAGCAGCATGGATTTAATTAGGAAATTCTGTAAAAATGACACTGTATTAACCTAAACCCAAAAGATATCGAGATATGTCATTACCTGCTAGGGCACCTGTTCTGCCCTAGCACATTTACAATTTTTACATTCTCAGGTTTGCCTACTTTATGTTCTTATTGTATAATAATATAGTTTATTTTGTCCTGTTACCCCCAGCCTCCGTGTTAAGTTAGTATTTATGTTTGTAAGTTTGTATTAAATCTCTATCTTCCTTGTCTATTGCACAGTTAAAGGCGGATCAGGATACATTCACTGCCTGTTGTACCTGTATAACTTGCATGTGACAAATAAAGAATCTTGAATCTTGAATCTATTATTATTATTATTATTTTATTTTATTTTTTTTATTATTCTATGCAAACTTGCTTTAAAAATATTGTTAACCTTGTATAGTCACAATAAATACACATTTTGTGTCTTGTATCTGGTAACAAACAAGTGCTCTAAGCCCAATTTGTTCTGAAAACCTGCTTAAAACTCACACATAATAATTTAGAATATATATAATTATAAATAAAAATATATAACGTGTTATATATTGTGTTTTTATTTTTTTTGCATATCTTTTGTTATTTTTATCATCTTGCAGTTATTCATATTACAGTTTCACTTCTTTTACTTGTTTTTCTTTTTTCTTTTTTTCACAGTTGTATAATGGCCCAAATGCCCAGGCTCCCCTGATTGGTCGGTTTTGTGGCAACACGCCCCCTCCGGCCAATACCACCAGCAGCAGCAGCCTTCATGTTATTTTTTTCTCCGACATTTCTATCGTCCATACGGGCTTCCGCATGCTCTGGTACCATAATGGTAGGATCACAAAGATGACAAAAGAACTGTTGCAAAGTAACAGTTACATGTTGCAAATTAACAATTTACAGTATTTAGCTACATGTTGCAAAGTAACAGTTACATGTTGCACAGTAACAGTTTACAGTATGCAGGTACATGTTGCAAATAAACAGTTTACAGTATGCAGTTACTGTAACTAGCCAGAGGAAATGTGTTAAAATAGCTTTTGTTTTATTTAATGAGTATAAATGTATTTTATTTTCTGTGGATGTTTTGTGTTCCTCTGCTATTTTAGTGTGTTTCTCTAGTTATTTTAGTCTTAGTTGAGCTAATGTTCAGCATTAGTAGATTTTTCTTGTGTGTGTGTGTGTGTGTGTGTGTGTGTGTGTATGAGTGTGTGTGGCTATATCTGGAAGCCAGTTCCCAGTTCCAAAACTTTAGCACACTTAAGTCCAGGACAAGCACTGCAATATCCTGCTGTGATGTAATCTGCTGGAAAATAGTCACAAATTCCATAGTGTGTGGGAGTGAACAAACTGAGCTTATTATAGAACATCTGGAACTTGAAGAGCGGCCAAAAATATTTTTGTTAAATTTGTGCTACATTTTGGACTGAGGGAAATTTCTGCTGTTATGGTTAAGTCAAAAATGAGCTAATAGTCTCTACTTCCTTTAGATGTCTCAAATAATTTTGATAAAAAACATTAAACCTGGAAAGTAGCATTAATTTAATGCATGAAAGTTTCCAGATTAATTGCATGCTCTAATGTTCCTGATAAAGACATGTAGTTAAAAAAAAAAAACCCAACAACAAAACAAGACAATAAAATGAGAGTAAATGTGAAAATATAAAATATGTTCCTGAGAATTTAGGTCATTCTTAATTAACATTTACTGTTTATGTGCATAATATGGAAGATTGTATTTGTAGTGGAGTGTGCATTTAGTTGCAAATGAGCAAATATGTATACAAGTCCTTAAATGGTCGGTTGGTCACATATAAGCATAAAGCATGCATAGTTATCTTGAATTTTGACTCATCATCATTGTTGTTGCCCCCTACAGGTTGTGGTGGGGACCTGCTTGGTCCGTCCGGCTCCTTCAACAGCCCCGGTTACCCCAGCAGGTACCCCGACAACCGCGAGTGTGTGTGGTACATCCGCACTAGCCCCGGCAGCAGCATCACCATCGTCATCCATGAGTTTGATGTGGAGTACCATCCCAACTGCGACTATGACACACTGGAGGTATATATAGTTTAGTAACTTTCACCAGCAAAATCTGGCATCTGTATGCACTCAAGCCTTTCTTCACGCTCGCTCCACTTGGTACTGCGTTAAAAAAACAGCCAATCACAGGCCTTGAGAAAGCTGATCGACTGATCTGGTCTCCAATCAGGTCTCTGATATGGTCAGGGATCCCAAGTCTCCCGGAAGGTCCGTGAGTCTCCCGCATAATGAGAGCGTCTCCCTGATGCCTGCAAATTGAAGAAAATATAGAGGAAATTAGAGCAAGCAAACAAGAACCTGCACACGAGACAGTAGCGTGTACATCGCGCACTTGGGAGAACTGTAAATCGTGCACCTGACGGAATGAGAGAGTGAGAGAACGTGCATATGTGTGGATCACTGCGTTGGACACCCCAACCCCAACCCCATGTTACATTATAATGTACAATCTGATGATTTTGTGAGATGATTTACACTTCAATTAGAAGTTAGAAGCTGATGCACAGTAATGGTGTGAAGAGATGCATGAGGAATCATACCATACCACACCATACCAACTTTATTTATAAAGCACTTTATAAACCCACACTGGAGCAAAGTGCTGTACACAAAAGAAATAAAATAGATAAAAGACATAAAAACTAAAAGGCTTAATGAAAAATAAAGGAAATAGACAAAAAAATACCATGAAGCACATAGGAGCAGCAATTATAAAATAAGAGCGAGTAACACAGAATAAAATAAATAAAATAGAACAAATAAATCAAATGCTAACATCTTACAAGTTCTCAAAGGCCAAGGGAAAAAATGAGTTTTAAGAAGAGATTTAAAAGCAGGGAGAGAAGAGGCTTGTCTAATGTGCAAAGGCAGTTTGTTCCACATTGTTGGAGCTGCAACAGCGAAAGCCCGATCCCCTCTAAGCTTACGCTTGGTTTTTGGCACACACAGGAGCAGCTGATCAGCTGACCTGAGAGAGCGGGTGGGCGTATAAGGGTGTAGCATCTCAGACAGGTAGGGCGGGGCAAGACCATTTAGTGCTTTAAAAGCAAACAGAAGAATTTTAAAATGAATCCTCAAATGTATAGGGAGCCAGTGGAGTGAGGCTAAAACTGGGGAAATGTGCTCATACTTCTGGGTGCCAGTTAAAAGATGTGCGGCAGCATTTTGTACCCACTGAAGATGAGCAATGGAGGAAGCACCAGCCCCCACGTAGAGTGCATTATAGTAATCAAGTTGAGTAGTGACAAAAGCATGGATTACTGTTTCAGAATGCTCTCTAATTTTATTTTGGCCAGATTTCTCAGTTGAAAAAAGCTTGATTTAACAACTGCCCTAATCTGACTGTCAAATTTAAGGTCCGCATCCACTTTGACCCCTAGATTTGAGATAGCTTGTTACAAGAGAGAGTCCAGTCCAGTTCAGTGCACTCAATACACTGCACTTGCACTTGACTTTTGATGTCTTTCAGTCAAAAAAGGTCATCTTCCAGTCACGTGTCATCAGTAAAGTTTTCCTTAAAATAGTGTTAAAATTGTGTCAAAATTGTATAATTTGCGTCAGTCTAAATTTATTGTAATGTCTCATCAGCTGAGCACACCCCTAATATCTATCAACCTATCTACAATATAAATGAATGCAAAATTGGCACATGACATTAAGTGTATTTTATTTGATAGAACTATGAATGTGAAAACGGTGCATTCCAACAATCAACAATCAACTAGTGTGTGTGTGTGTGTGTGTGTGTGTGTCTGTGTGTGTGTGTGTGTGTGTTTGTGTGTGAGAGCGTGTTGGCACAGACTCAGATTGAGTGTGTGTGTTGTGTAGCTCAGAACTTTGGAATGCTGACCTGCGCTGTAGCAGTGAATGGGATCAGCAGAGTGGAAGAGAAGTGGAAATCAGAGCTTAGAGCACAGCCTTTATCTGAGGCTCATTCACACACACACACACACACACACACCTCAACCCACCTCATGGAAACCTCTCACTGTCTCTGACCAAGTGGATCCCAAACTTTTTTCTGCAGGGTCCAACTTTTCAAAATAAGAATAATTTCAGCAACCGCTCCCTCTTCTTCTCTTTTCATTTTCATTCTCTTGCTTTATAATGACATTTATATCTCAACTCTCAGCATATAATCCCTAATTAACCAGGCAGCAGTCAGAGAAACATCTGTGTTGGAGATAAAGGCAGATGTTTTGGCCAAACTACTTGTACGATTAATTTGCATTTAAAATAAAAATAATATTACATGTTAGTTTCCATTTACATTTAAGGCAGATAGAGCAAGTTCCATTTCCTAATTTCAAAGACAATTTCCCTTAAATCCAATTTAGGGTTAACCGTCTTGCTCAGGGACCCAGTGGTGGTAGTGCTGGAGATAGGATTCAAACCCATGACCTCTTGGTCCAGATTAATTACACATTAACATTAATGTTTCGGTTCCTACTATTTAACATGTTCTTCAATAAAATTACTTCTCTGCATAAAAATGATTTTAAAACTTAACCAGCTCCCTGAGAGGCACAACATGTGTTCAAATTGGTCTTTGTTTTTGATGGCGTGGGTTTTGTTCAAGTGCTCCAGTTTCTTCCCACAGTCCTACAGCACATGTTGTGGGTTGATTGGTTACTCTAAATCACTCTAATGGGTGTTAATGTGAGTGGGTTTGTGTGAGCCCTGCAGTTTAATGGTGCCCTCCAGGGGTTGGCACAGTATGAAAGTGTGACACAATTTCTGCACATATAACAATGTAGAGCGGTTGGCACAGTTTTGCAATTATTAGCAGTGCCGCCTCGCAGCGAGAAGGTCTTGGGTTCGATCCCCGGGTCGGCTATAGGGTCTTTCTGTGTGAAGTTTGTATGCTCTCCTCGTGTTCGCTTGTGTTCTCTTAGGGTGCTCCGGTTTCCTACCACAGTTCAAAAGCATGTACTAACCACCTTATTACCTTATAAACAAAGATGGTGTACCCCGTGGTATAACCATGGAGAATAAGGTGAATAGGTTGATTGGCGAATCTAAAGGTGTGACCGCGAGTGTGATTGTGTGAATGTATGTGCCCTGTGGTGTGTTGGTGCCCGCCCAGGGTTGGTCCACATAGTTCTGCGATAGGCTGCAGTCCCTGCGACCCCGACAGGGTCAGAAAATGAATGACTGAATGAATAACTATGCACAATTAAATAGAATTTTTCACTCACTTGTTTCCACCTTTAGTACCATACAACCAAAAAGCATGTGACCTCTCAAAAACAAGACTCCTGGAAACGCTTGTGTTGTATGTGTTTGCAGTGTTTGCCTATGTTTTGTGTATTTGCAGTGTGTCAATGAGTGTGCAGCGTGTGGGTAAAATGTTTTATGATTTTGATGAAAGTTTTTTGTGAATTTGTGTTTGCGTGTGCGTTATCAGCTTGCTTAATATGTTTGTTGTTTTGCAGTGTTTGACTTGCCCACTGTAGTTTGGTCCCCACTTCGCCTCTTTGAAAATTGTTGCGTGTGAGAGAAAATTGAGTGATGGTTGTTGAATGTTGTTGGTGTGCAGGTGTACGGTGGTCCCGACCTGAGCGCCCCCCGACTGGCCCAGCTGTGCACCACACGCCCCCCCAGCAACCCCCTGCAGGTGTCCAGCACCGGCAACACCGTTACCGTCCGCTTCAAGAGCGACGAATTCATCAGTGGCCGAGGCTTCAACGCCAGCTGGCAAGAGCGTCCAGGAGGTGTGTGTGTATGTGTGTGTGTGTGTGTGTGCATGCCAAGAGCATCTCATTCACCATTCACCATTCACCATCCACCATCCACCACCATTCAGGATGTTATACATATATAATATATTATATTGTAATATGTTCAGGATGTGGAGGAGTCGTTATTGCCCCCAGTGGAGAGATTCACTCCCCTAATTATCCCAGCAACTACCCCAATAACGTGGACTGCTCCTGGGTGATCAGCGTGGATCCAGGACATCGCATCCTCCTCAACTTCACAGACGTGGACATTGAGAATCACGCCAGTTGCATGTGGGACTACGTGGCTGTGAGTAGAGCTGTAACAATGCATCGACCCACATTGATGCATCAATTTAAGGCTCAACAAACCCCCGTCATCAATCCAAAAAGGAAAACAGTGGTCAGACATATTGTAACGTCACTTTATATTGAACACGAAGTGACACTCTTATTCTGTTTTATCTAAATTTATTTTTCAAAGATTTTTCTACTCTTCCTTTATGGTATTTTCTTTTTATTCTTCTTTTTTCTCAGAATTTTTCTTTATATAAACTTTTGTTACACAATCACTGTAAAACACATTGAATTAGCTTGCTTTGGCTTTCCTTGCCTATTCACAGGGATACTAACTTGGTTTTTCAGGATTTCAGAGGCCCAAATGTGGTTCCTGACACTATATTAAATTCTAATTTATGGGGCAGTTATTAGCATTACGATCAGGCTGTTGCCCCGTGATCGGAAAGATGCCGGTTTAAGTCCCAGACCGGTAAAGGTACCACTGAGGTACTTATGAGTAGAGGTGGGAATCTTCACTGGTGTCACGATTCGATTTGATTATGATTACCAGGTCAACAATTCGATTCAATGCAGTATTTGATGCATCACAATGCTTCTCATCAGTTTTTCTACATTATTTCACATTGCACGCAGATTGGATGCGGGTCGCAGATCGTGCAGCCATAGTTACTTTTTAACTAGACTTTTTAATGCCATAGCCAGAAAATCACCAAACAATGTCTTTATGATTTTCAACTATTTCTGTCCCAGAGACCACCGCTCAGACTAAGCAATAGTTTACCTTTTTTTTAAATTACTTTTTGGATATTTCCATTAAATGCATTCATAAAGATGCCCAAATCATCCAGAAATGTTTTTTTTTAAATGAAGTAATAATAAAAAAGTGATTTCAGTAGTGAAACTGGAAGGCATGTCACGGATCACCTGCAATATGCCGTGGACCACTAGGAGGCAGCGGACCACTGGCTGAAAACCCTGAATATGAATACCCTCGATTATAGTCTGCCACTGCATCGTGATGCATCGTGATGCATTGATTATGCGATTAATTTCAAGACCCCTACTTATAAGCAACATACCTCCCTAAGCACTGCTCCCCAGAATGGTACATATCAGCTGCCCACTGCTCCTTCCCAGATGAGTCGAATGCAGAGCTCAACATTTGGTTGTCATGCACTGTGTGCTGTGGTGTGCTCACAATGACAAATAATCACTTGCTTTAATTAGAAATCAACAGAAATCTATATTTTCTCTCTGTCCTACAGATACATGACGGAGCAGAAGAGTCGTCTCCTCTCTTGGCCACAGTGTGCGGTTTCTCCCTACCCGAACCCATCACCTCTACCAACAACGTCATCTACGTTCGCTTCCGCTCCGACCTCAGTAGCAACCACCGCGGCTTCAGAGCAGAGTTTTCAGAGGGTCAGATGTGATGTTATTTGGAAAGCATTTCAATTCATGTCATTTCACTGCCAGTGATGATGGGATTTTTCAGAGCTGCACTATCTACCGTAAAAAATTTTTCAATCAGTGTCATTTTAACATGCTTCTTTCATTTACAACTTGATGCAAAAACAAATAATTATACATACATTTATGAAAATCAACTTGAGTTGTCATGTTTAAGAATGAGCATGTTAATATGCCATACAGGACCTGTATAGAAAGAAATATATGAAATTAAAATAACAAAATATTGATATTGTTCCAATAATAGACCACATTTTACATATAAATCAAATAGAACATCTTTGTACAATGTAAGGACTCACTAAAGGGGAATTAAACAAGGAATACAAAGCCAAAACTAGACTTAAAATAATGAGATGAAATAATTACTATACAGTTTGATTTTACTTGAAAATAGCAAGATATCGTGGCTCATTCCAGTAATATACAAAATCTTAGAGAGAGGTTTTTAAGTCAAGTCACAGAAATGAACATTTGAAAATTTCAGAGTAACTTAAGACTGTAAGTTGTAACTACGGCTGTGTTTAAGAGTAAAAGTGTTAATAAACCACACACACTGTAATTTTTTTTTTTAAACTTAACGATTTAAGTTCAATTGCCCTGAAGTCTGAAGTAAATTTAAATTGGATATAGTAATTATTTCAACTCGATTATTTTAAGTCTAGTTTTATCTTTGTAATGCTGTCTTTCTAAAAAATAATATAGAACTTTACATTCTACGTGAACGTTAGGGGTGGGAATCTCTAGGCACCTTACCATTCAATTCAATTATGATTCAGAGTGGTGTGATGCGATTATAAATCAATGACTGAGATTGAGACTGCTTGTGCATAGGGCCTAGAATTTGGTGCTACACCCCTGACTGTCAGTGCAGTAGATCTGCAGCAGAACAGGTGGTTTGAGATGCACTTTCAAAAGGCAAGACGTTGAAATAATCAATGTACATCTGTACATCTGCACATCTGCATAAAATTAATGTTAGTGGTTAGTAACGTTATTGTAAATTTACCAATCACAGACTTAAAAAACTTCAGAAAACAGATTTGCTTTGCTTTTCCTCTTTTCCGTCAACAGTACGACCAATTTAAATTGATATTTAACATTTCCCGCAAATCCTGCATCGCAATGCATCTAAGAATAGATTTTTAGTAGTCATTATATTTGATTTATCAGTAAGATGTAGTATATTACTGAAAAGAATCACAATACATTGCTATTTCACTTGCATGGCGTATTAACACATTCACATGGCCATGAACACTCATAAATGTTAGTTGAAATTACAAAATTGATATTTCAGGTTGAAGTAAATGATGTTAACATGACTTACTGATCAAATTGTTTTTTAAAGTGTATTTCTGTTTTGTTGTGTTTTCCTGCAGCGTGTGGCTCCACCATTGTGACTGACGCTGTTGGGGGTGCCATTGCCTCACCCCGGTACCCCTACTCCTACCCCAACAACCAGAACTGCGTCTGGATCATTTTGGCACAGGAGCCATGTACGTCAACTTAAGCTCAGCTTTTTCCTTTACATTGTATTGCTATATTTTTAAAAGCACCCTCATTAGCATGTTCTTTGGTCATTCTGCTGGGATGGAACAATGCTTTTTAATTTGTGCTTGCATCCAACCCATCAACAGTCAATCACGTGACTTTGTCCTTCACTGACTTTGAGCTGGAGATGGTGAACACCAACTGTTCCCACGATGCGGTGGAAATTTTAGATGGTGACAACGTCGGCGCCCCATCAGTCGGTAACTAAACAATCCCAAAAACTGGTCTATGTAAGGTTTTGTGCTCAAATCTTGTTTCAAACTGGCTATGGAAACTTTTGTGTTTTCCTTTTTTGTTGCAGGTCGCTACTGTGGATCTAACGTTCCTCATCCGGTCACCTCCTTCAGCAGTGCGCTGGTGGTGAAATTTGTCTCAGATTCATCCGTGACCAGAAAAGGATTCCATGCTACATACGCAGCATCAACATCAGGTAAAGCTTTCACTGACACTACAAGTTTTGCTGTTGCAAATAGTGTAGTGGTTAGTCAGAGTCAAAGTAAACTTTATTGTCATCTCTGCTATATCCAAAAATTAGAGAGACAAGACAACATGGCTCCAGTTTTTACAGTTTTCACATTTAGGATACTCACCTCCGGACCACTGGAGGTACTCTTAACCAGAGGGACTTCCATTTTCTTACTTATAAGGACCATCTCCCTTGAGTAACTTGGGGTTAGAGGTTATGCTCAAGAACCCAGTTGTGCCTCTTCAATTCAACTGTGGTTAGAGGCAGGATTTAAACCCATGATCTCTTGGTCCAGAGGCAATTATCCCAAAGCACTAGACTACCACCACAACCCCATTATCAAACTGAAAAAAAAAAACAGAGCCAGTTTCCTATGATTAAGCCTAGACTATGCCTTGACTTGCTTTGAGTTTTAATAGTAAATCCTCATTAGTAGTGCAATTTAGTTGAAGACTAGGCTTAATCCATGTTTAAGAAGCCAGAGCAAGAAGATGCTTTGCACAAATACACGTTCAAAGATTCTGTTCTTACCTAAGGCCAAATCACAAATAAGGAAACTTATCTGAATGTCAGAAATTTGGTGAAAACTGGGTAAGCAGGTTTTAAGGAGAGATTTCTTTTTGAGAATGGTTGATGAATGTGCTCATTTGTGCATTTGTGCATCTGGAAGTGGATTAAACTCATCTCTTCTTCTCCTTTTTTATGCTCTCTCTCCCCTTTAGCTTGTGGTGGTAATATACACTCCGAGTCCGGCGCCTTTAACAGCCCCAATTTCCCCGACCCTTACCCGGCCAACAGCGAGTGTGTATGGACCATCATTAGCTCTCCTGGTAACCGTGTCCAGCTCTCCTTCACGTGAGTACCAGTATTCCTCAAATTTCAGAGCTAATTAAGTCAGTTTTTATGATGCACATACTGCTACATGCAGAAACACATGCATTCTACATTTGTATTTGTATTTACATACTGTCGTAGAGATACTTTTCTTTATAGATGGTCTATATCTCCATATTAAACTGCTACTGATCTTTTGCACATATAATGCACAAAGTGACATTCCAGTATTATAATTGTAATTTTTGCCCATATTCTGAATACCTCTTGTAGCTAAAATTGCACATTTATTTTACTTCTAGTTCAGAGTTTAGATTTATAGTTTATTTTTATATGTATATTCTATGTGCCTTCTTGTCCTCTGTAAAAACTGGATGCGTGTTGACGACATGAATGACAAAGTTTGCTCTGACTTTTTGCTTTTGAACTGACTTTTGACAGCACCAGCACTGAAGGACTCAGTACTCATCAGTACTCAATCCTCAACCGTTCTTAAGTTAGGCAAACCCCTCTTAAGCAGTTTTCACCCAGTTAAAAGAAAGCATCAGCTAAAGCTCATCTCAACCAGGACAACAAGTTTTTAAGATTTTTTGGAAAATCATTTATGTCCAAAGTGATTTTCCTCACCTAAGAAGCCATTTTTAAATCCAGAAGTGTTCTTAACAATGAGTGCATTCACCAACATTTCTTAAGGGGAACCACTTACGCAGTTTTCACCAAGATTGGTGAGAACAGACTCTACCACTGCTGAGGAGCACTCTTATACACATTTCTACAGCTGTATAATATTATGCAGTTTAAACATTTTTAAATAACTGTTCATAGTTTTTTAAATTATTTCACAAAACATGTTCATTGAAACTAAGTACACAACATTAACACTTATGCTCAGTGATTGCAGCAGAATCTTTATTTCAGAGCTGCTAATTTCTTATTTTGGAGTCCAGTGATACACTGTCTTTATAATGATATCCCATTTGGTGTGAATGTGAACACAGTCCTACAAACTTATGCCCTTTTATGAGGACTTATGGGGTGACTTACCTACGCTAATTAAGAATAATTTTCTTACATTATCAATTTAGCATGACAGGGGGCTTCATCTCTATTAGTGCCAACTTGGCCAACAATTTGGCAGTTAAAGAACACTCCACGTCTCCCACATAGACTTTTCTTAGTAACTCTCTTAAAGACAAATTAACAAAACAATTAAGAAGATCCTGGTAAATTACTGTCTACTCTCACGTTTTCTTCATCTCTCTTTTTCTTTACTGCAGTCTTTTTGAGCTGCAGCAGAGTAGCGGCTGCAATAATGACTATCTCGAAATTCGTGAGAGGAACTCCACTGGTTCTCTGGTCGGCCGTTTCTGTGGAAATTCACTCCCATCGAATTACACTTCCATCCTCGGCCACATCCTCTGGATCAAGTTCGTCTCTGACTCGTCCATCAGCGGAGCAGGCTTCAGGGCCATGTTCTCTCATTGTGAGTTTAAGAATTAATTCTTGACCGCTTGAATCAAAGCCAACTGGACTGGAAACTGTTTCACATCTCATGTGAAAGCCTTCTTGAGCTCTCAGAACTGAAGAAGCCTTTCAGATGAGAGGTCAAACATTTTCAAGAACTTTGAAAAGAAGCCTAGTTACCTTTGATTCAATCTCTCAAGATTACCATTGTTCTGTATAACCTACACATGAAGTTCTAGCTTTAAATCTCATTTGTTCTTTGAATGTTCTTTGAACTTTTTCCTCATTGTCCTATTTCCTGTCTTTTCAGTGTATGGAAATGACATCACGGGTACATTTGGCCACATTGCTTCCCCCCTGTACCCTCGCACTTACCCCAACAATGCAGACTACAGGTGGACCGTCACCGTCAGTGGCGATTCCTATGTTCAGATACGCTTCCTAGAAATTGACATAGAGGACCTGTCTGATTGCTACTATGACCAGCTCAAGGTTTGTACTGCTCTGTAAAATTTGTTCTAATTTGCTATTATTGGTTTTCTTCTTTATCTTCTTCTTCTTCTTGTGTCTTTACCTCCTTTCACAGTTTTGTTGTAGAGACACTGTTCACGCTGTCAATTTCTTGTCGATAGCCCAACTGCAGTCCTCTTTCCCCCTTTGTGCAAGACAAAATCATTGTCATTCTCTATCTTGGTCAAAAGGTGGCACCAACATTAGGGTTGTCATTCTATATTTTTACCACAAAGTGGGGCACTATTTAGAATAACTGTGCTATTACTTTTTTGGTTAGCTTGTTCCTCATGTGAGTTTAACATGAATTTAGCAGCTCACAGTTTACTGGCAAGCTCAATTATAATCAGCAGAAACATTTGTAAGCAACTATTACCATTTGTCTTCGTTAACTTTTACACCCTTTTATCCCTTTCTACACTTTGTTGCAAATAACAATCATACAACATTTTTAGGAATGGCCCAACTAGCAATTATTTTTATTTTTCATACATATTCATGTAATGATCTGTCATGTAATGTGGGTTTACAGTGCAGGAATCAAGAACCTTTACGTCATATAAAAGTGTTTTTGTATCTGCTTGCGGTGAATGTGATAATCCAGAGTTATGTATGATCAACTCTTGATGTCGTTAGATATTTGATGGCCCCAACGTCCATTCTTTTCCACTGGGAGTTTTCTGTGGTATCCAACTGCCCGATTTGGTGAGGAGTTCCGGCAGCTCCATCACCCTGGAATTTAAATCAGACAGCGTCACTGGAGGTAAAGGCTTCCTTTTGGAGTGGATCGCCATCCAGAGCTCTGGGCCATTGCCCACTATAGCACCAGGTCAGTTCAAGCAGTGAGAATTTTTTCTCACCCATTTACCTTCTGTGAGTTATATGTATTTTGTTGGAAAATGACCTTTCTTACCATATTGTCCATCTCATGATTTATAGGTGCTTGTGGAGGGGCTCTCATGCCAGAAGACAAGCCCAGATTCCTGTTCTCTCCTGGCTGGCCTGAGAACTATGAACCCAGCCTGGAATGCTCATGGGTAATCCGTTCTCCTGGCTCTGTGGTAGAGCTTAATGTGCTGTTTATGGATATCGAGCCTGAAGTCAACTGTTTGTACGACAGCTTAGTCATCAGGGATGGTGAGACTCCAGTTGTAACATCCCATTCATGAGATTCCAGTGAATTTCAGACCTTGTTCTTGCCTCTCCAGATCATCACAAGGCTTCTGTTTTCCCCAGGTGAGACCAATTTGTCCCCAGAGTTGGCCAAGCTTTGTGGTCGGGAGCTACCTGGTACTATACACTCAACAGGAGAAGCCATGTTTCTACGTTTCAAGTCTGACAGCATCATCAGTGGTCAGGGCTTCAATGCTACATATTCTAAAGGTGAGCTTCTAAACTCTCTCAACGAGAACTCATTTTTATTCACAGAAATTAGTAGATGCTGTTATCCAGAGAGACTTCTGTCTCCTAATTACAGCGATAATCTCCTTTGAACAATTTGTGATTAAGGGCCTTGCTTGGGGGTACAATTGTGGTAGTGTTGACATTAGAAAAGATCTGGATTTGAACCTGTGACCCTCTTGGTCCATAGATGAATTTCCTGCCACTAGGCCACCCCCAACAATAGTACTAGCATTAGTCTTGCTATGCTGTCTGTCTGTCTCTTTACCTACTAGGTGCTCCCCCAAATCACATTTTCCAATCTATTAAAGACTCTGAATTAAATTAAATATGGTTGAATTAAATCTCCAGTATTTCTACGGTGTAAACTCTATTCCATTTAGCTGTAGTGTTCTGATGATTTTTGGAACATTGAAGTGGTGATGTTTGTGTCAGGTTGCGGAGGCCTGCTCCATGCCGACAGAGGAGTGCTCAGCTCCCCTCGTTACCCTCAGAACTACAAACCCAACCTGGACTGCAGCTGGCATGTGATGGTCACTCCTGGCTTTAGGGTGACTGTTACCTTCCTGAGTCCCTTCCAGGTGCAAGGCTATGGTACTGGCTGTAGCTCTGGAGACTACCTGGAGGTGAAGTCTTGTTTGTGAAAGCACTCCCCAAATAATGACAATGCATATATAATGCATAATAACTCATTTGCCTTAGACAATGAAGGCATCTTCTGTCTTATATTGATCATCTTCATTAAAATTCCATTGTTATTTATAGTTGAAGAATGGACCAGATGGTAATGCACCATCTCTAGGTGGTCGACTGTGTGGAGCCAGTCCGCCTGCTGTCACACAGACTACTGATAACCATCTTCATGTGCACTTTGTGTCTGATGCTTCAAATGAGGCCAGTGGCTTCAAACTGCTATTTGAAGCCCACAGTACAGGTATGGATGGATTTCATTAATTATTGAATTACCTCATTGTTGTGTTATATGTACTGATGTGGTGATCTGATGTGTTTAGCTTGTGGTGGGACTATCACCTTGCATGATGGAGATCCTCCAGGATATATCACATCACCCAACTATCCATCCAACTACCCTCAAAACTCAGACTGTGTCTGGATTATCATGGTGCCCAATGGTGAATCTGTGCAGCTGGACTTTGAGGATTTCAACATTGAGCCAGTCACTGGGTGTGAACACATTTCTTGATGAACCCATAATTTCTCATGAGGTACATTTTTTACTTGGCAATCACTAAGGCTTTTTATGATCTCTTCTTCTAGATGCTTCTATGACTACCTGGAAGTGCGTGATGGTGTCAGTTCAAATGCTGATCTGATTGCCAAACTCTGTGGCAGTACCAAACCATCCACTCAGCACTCCACAGGCACTGCAATGTTCCTCCGCTTCCGCACTGACCATGCCGTCACACACAAGGGATTTAAGGCCAAATACTCCATAGGTAATTCACTTTTAAGACACTTTTGTTTTCTGACTTCTCTGATGGGATGAAGAATGTTGACTTGTTCTCATCAACCAACAGCTACATGTGGTGGCACATACATTGGCCAGAGTGGTGCCATTAGAAGCCCTGGATACCCAGGCTCAAATTACCCAGACAATTCTAATTGTGAATGGTACCTGGAAGGTCCCACTGGACACTATCTTACTCTCAGCTTCACAGCTTTCAACTTGCAAGCCTCTACTAGTTGCACCAGTGATTATGTGGAAGTGCGTGAATACAATGCCTCTGGTGAGCACCAATACTACCACACATTAAAACATTTATTATGATTCACACCAGATGCTAGTCAGAGCTTTGTTGTTCTCCAGGCCGTCTGCTGGGAAAGCACTGTGGAAGCACAGCTCCTGATCCTGTGGACACAGGGGACAGCTTTGCATACGTCAAGTTTGTCAGCGATGGCAGTGGAAATGCACCTGGATTCAGTCTTTCTTTTGAGGCCAGTGTAGAGGGTAGGTGTCACTTTTAAACCTGCTTTAAACCATTTCTAAAAAAATATTTTAATCTCACTGTATTTGACAAATATTTCAGAATGTGGAGGGGATCTGAATTCCCCCTTTGGGACCATTTCCTCTCCCAACTACCCCAATCTTTACCCTCACAACCGAATGTGTCGTTGGAGGATCACCGTACCTCAGGGTCGCAGGGTCACCCTTACCTTTAATGACCTTCGGCTGGAGGACCATAACACCTGTGTCTTTGACTATGTGGAGGTGAGTGCACTCCTGCTGTTAGCTTTTGGTGTGAGCTGACCAGAGATGGGAAGTAACATAGTACAAATACTTCACTACTGTACTTAAGTAGAATTTTCGGGTATCTGTATTTTACTTGATTATTTATTTTTTTGCCAACTTTTAACTTTTACTACATACATTTTTAGCATGAATATCTGTACTTTCTACACTTTACATTTTTCAAATCAGGCTTGTTACTCTTGTTTCGTTTAATTTAAATGACATTTATTAGGCCATTGTGCCATGCATTTTACCTATTCTGTATCAATAATGTTCTCCATCCAGAAAACTTGACTGATTTGTTGAACTTAAAAATGTAGTAAACACGTAAAGAAAAGACAATATCATTGGTGTGAAACTAAAACCAGGTGGCAACTCGTTGGGAAATGATATTGTGATTATGGTGGCAGAAAGAAACTTAGCTTGACAAAATTCAGTTCAGTTTATTTATATAGCGCTCTTTACAGCGCTATGATATTTTTTGTATGATGTTTTTAGGATAGAGGTGATCATCATGTATAATGATGATAATGGCCAATGGAGCTTTATGTATTCATGTCACTGTATTTTTCTCTGCTTATGCACTACACAACGCTTGAACATGGAGTCCAGTCAGCTTTGCCCTAAAATGGTGGTTTTGTCCACTGTATTTTATACTTTTATACTTTAAGTATGTTTTAGAGCCTGTATTTTTCATTTTAACTTGAGTAAAGAAGTCGAGTCAATATTTCAACTTTTACTAGACTCTTTTTAAACACGTATCTATGCTTCTACTTGAGTGAAGAATCTGTGTATTTTTGACACCTCTGGAGCTGATCAGTGAACCAAAAGAACCCACAAAACTAGTGCAGTTTCATCTTGACCAAAACAGGTTGTTATAGTGCTTTAACCTTCCGTTCATTTTCTCAGGCTATCAACGGCCTAATGTCCAATGCGCCTCGACTGCAGCGCTTCTGTGGCTCTGTACCAGCAGGGACGCAGGTGAAGTCGTCCGGCAATACCATGACTGTAGTTTTTGCCACCGACTCGTCCATCTCCAATGGTGGCTTCACTGCAGACTACTCCTCTGAGGAAGATGCAGGTGGGAAGCTACGGTTTCTTTGGGAGCACATGACATATAGTGAAACATGTATGATAAATGGTGATAAATGATAAATGGTGATGATTGCTTTTTTTAGTTTGTGGAGGAATTCTCAGCACCCCAGGGAACTTCACCTCGCCTGACTATGGAGTTGGTAACTATAGCAACAATCTGAACTGTGAGTGGTTCATCCAGAATCCAAAACACGTCAACTCCTCCATTGTGGTGCTGATAGATGCATTGCATATTGAACAACACCAGTCCTGTGATAGAGACTACTTAGAGTTCAGACTGGGTGAGTAACTGCCGAGCAGCAAAAGAACATTCTTTGCTAATACATTTCTAGCATCTAATAATAAGCCAAACATTTTGTTTCTTCTCTAGGTGATGTAAATGGTGAACTTCTTGCCCGTTTCTGTGGTAAGAACATTCCTCAAGTGCCTATTGTGGTGTTCACTCCGGAACTCTGGGTTCATTTTCTGTCTAATGAAGCCCTGGTCGACCTGGGTTTTAAAGCTACGTATTACTTCTCTGGTAAATTCATCTTCTCATGTATAATAATATGAAAATATGTGAAACTCTGGCTGAGGGTTATTGAGTGCGGGTCTGGTGAAATAATCTGTCCCCTATCATTCAGATTGTGGAGGTTTACAGACTGGTAGTGGAGGGGTGATATCCAGCCCTGGCTATCCAGATCTCTACCCGAGTCTTAGTCGCTGTGCCTGGCTCCTGGAGGCACCAGAAGGCCACACTATCACTGTATGTTTGTCCTCACACATCATATTTGATTTCTTCTTGATGTTTGAGAGAATTATTAATATCTGTTTATTATATCTAGTAGGGCTGGGTGGTGTAGCATATTATATCCTGGTTCAGCATCACATATCTATCATAGCTTTAGATGATATCTAGAATAAATACAAATTTATATCACTCAGCACATGATCCTATCCAGAGTGACTTCCATTTCCTATTATCCTGGGGCTTGATAGGGTATATAGCTAGATTTGAACCTACTTCCTAGATACAGTGGGAGTGGGAGTCCTACCACTAGTTCAACACTTCCCAGGTAATTTTAGTCCAGGCAGTTGTAGTTTGTTCTAGGTTTCTTAGAAAGATGTGGTGTCTTTCAGCAGTAGATGATGTGTTGTGCAACTCAACGTTAATATGAAGTGTGAATAATGATATACGCTTCCTTTCTCCAGTTAACATTCACATACTTTGAGGTAGAAGACCACCCCCAGTGTTCCTGGGACTCTGTGTCGATCTTCAATGGCGGCTCCCCTGGTGCTCCCCTGATTGGACAGTACTGTGGTCACAACTCCCCTGGTACAGTTCGGTCAGGTTCCAACAAGCTAGCAGTGTTGTTTCTGGCTGACCACGCTGTGTCTAGAGGAGGGTTTATTGCTACCTGGTCCACAGACTCCTCAGGTATGGAATTAAATATGGTGTTGGAACTAAAAGATTGTCCTTTAGGTGAGATTTTTTCTAATTTAAAATTGTTTTTTAGGATGTGGTGGTTTCATACATGCTGACCTTGGCACCATCAAGTCTCCCAACTACCCTCAGAACTTCCCATCCAACTCTGAGTGTTCCTGGACCATCATTGCTCATGAGGGTAATCATCTAGAGATGGGTTTCGCAAGTGACTTCCAAATACCTGACAGCAGTGGACAGTGCCAGAGCAGCTATATCAAGGTAGTATTTTAAAAGAAATTTATGTTTTTCACCTTTCACTGGAATGGTATAAGCTTACCAGTACCAGTTTGGGTTTGTCTTTGCTTTCACATGCTCAATGTCCTTTTCCTGTCAATCTCTCAGGTGTGGTCTGGTAATAAACAGCAGGATACTGCACTCTTGGCCAGCGCTTGTGGCTCCACAGCACCTCCTGCCATCACTGCTCCCTTTAACATCATGACCGCCCGTTTCCAGTCCACTGGAACACCTGGAAAAGGCTTCTCAGCCTCCTTCTATACACGTGTGTACCCCAGGGATTTGTAATAGGGCCTGATGGGTTTACTCCACTTTTCTTCCTTTAATTTTTTAAAACTCATTCTTTAAGCTTGTTTCTGGCGTTTCCTGTTTCAGGATGTGGAGCGAACTTCTCTGCCCCCGCTGGGCGTGTGGTATCCCCTAACTATCCAGAGCACTACCCCTACAACTCAGACTGTGACTACCGCATTGACGCTGGAGACCAGACTGTCATCCTTCTCCAGTTTAGAACTTTCCAAATAGAAGGTAGACCTGGTGGAATAACATCCCAGATGTTTTAAGGGAGTGGTTTTCAAACCTTTTTTGCCCCACAACCTCAATTGTTATCATGCCAGCTTGGTCATGACCCTACACCATGTTCATGTCTGAATTAACATCATGCTTACTACAAATTGACAATTGACAAATTTTTCATGGATCAGCAATTAATATGATGTTTTAACACGCTTACATTTCCAACTTTGCCTCACCACCATTTCAGAACTGCCACCCAAATTTGGGATGTGACCTACTTGTTTCAAATAAATCCAGGAATGTCTGAACCTAAACCATTGTATACTTAAACTGTACTCCTCTTTTAGCTCATTCAGCATGTTTCTATGATGGACTGAAGATCTACAAAGACACTGCTGATGAAAACAACCTTCTGGCCACTCTATGTGGTGACACCATACCGGGACATTTCTCCACTTTTGGTCCCATGCTTCTCAACTTCTACTCTGACTTTGTTGTCAATGACAAAGGCTTCTTGGCAGAGTATTCAGTCTACCGTAAGTGAAATGTATAGCTAATCTGCTTTAAGTTTTTTGGCAATTCAGTTTTGGCAAGGATCAGGTGCAGCTGCTGTAGTCTCAGGGCAGTGGGTTGACAGGAGGCTCAGAGGACAGTGAGTGTTCATTCTGTCCTGGCTGTAACTTTGGCACTGCCCTTTGGTTGAGGGCCTGGGTTGTTTACCGTTGGCAGGAATGTCACAGCCGTCCATTGAGCCCAAAAATGTGGAATGAATGGAATGGAAGGACACTGCAATTTTCACACAATCAGGGGGGATTTTAGGACGAGCGTCCCTAAGACCAGCAAATATGCACTTGCAGGAGAAATTCTGCAGCAGAATCACCTCTCCCTCTTTCACACATACTCTCTCTTTCCGCCTCTCACACACAAACACCAACACAACAGATTTTCTGTGAATGAGTGTGTATTTTGTGCTGAACATGCGGTTCAATCAGCTAAAGACTTTAGGAACTTTGAGCTATCTATCTGAAGGTTTGCCTTTGTGATGAAAGTAAGGTCTTGCAAATTCAGTTTAGAATGGATTCAGGTGTGTAATGTGTAATGAATGTTTTTTCCCCCCAGCATGTGGAGGTGTTTTTAACAGCTCTTCAGGCACGATTAGCAGCCCGGCACTTTCCATAGTTGACTACCACCACAACATGAACTGCACCTATCATGTTTTTGTGGCCCAGAATCGTATCATTGAGCTCAAGTGAGTGTTATTTTATTAGTTACTTGTACACATTTTTAATGGCAAGGACATATTTAACGCTACACAAAGTGGACACTGCTGCTATACGAGCAGTGTTGACTACACTTGCACACATACATAGTCTTGAGGGTTACACATACACTCCTAACATGTTAGAGCTCTAACACACAACATGGACAAAAGAGTGTTAAGTAAGTGAGTCTAAGAGTGTGAAGTGAGTGGATGATTATTTGTCATTGTGAACACACCACCCAGTGCACCACAACAAAATGTGACCTCTGCATTTGACCCATCCATAAAAGGGCAGTGGGCAGCTGACGTTCACTGTCAGGAGAGCAGTTTCTTGGGGACGGTGTCTTGCTCTTGAGTACGTTGGTGGCAGCGGGACTTGAACCGGCGACCTTCTGATCATGAGGCCAACTCCCAAACTGTTACGCTTCCAACTGCCCCATAAAGTTCAATAGAGTTGATAACTTCAGCCTAGTGAACAACCACGCAGACCTTGCCTACCAAAACCTGAACACTTTGCCATCCCAAGAGTGCGAATAGTGCTGTTGAAAGACATAAGATATAGAGTTAATATGCTTTAGTATATAATATCAGACATAGTGGCTGACTGGTTAAGGAGATTTTGTTATGCTCTGCCGATGTGGGTTTGAATTTCATCAGCATTGCTCATACTCTTTAAGGTGCAATGGTGGTGCAATGATCTGAAAGAGTGAAAACCTGAAGATTGGGGGTTTCAGTAACCATGATTTGGCCCCTGAGCAAGGCCCTTAACATCAAGTTGTTCCAGGGACACTGTGATTATGAAATTGAAGTCTACTGATAAGTGTGTCTTAAAATGTACATATTAAATGAGGAGGTAGAGTATGTGTGTGGGACCTTTGGTAGAACCATTGTCCACACATCCTGTATATCAGGTGTCTTACAGACCATAAGTCTGTTCACATAAGCTTGTGGTCAGTGTTCAGCTCTCCTTCTACATGTTCTCCATTATTAGTTTTTGACTGAGATATTAGTCTACACAACAAGTTAAGCTGCAGGATTCCTGCATTCCGCCTTCTGTTCCGTCCGCTGTACTTTGTTCCTACATAAAGGCATCCAGCTGTGCTATAAGAAGAGTAGCAACATCGGTTTCCCCTCAGGTGCTATAGCCTTTGGATTTCCATCTCTACTGTGAAGAGGGACTTAGTGTCTCTCTCTTTAAAGGAAGTGTTCCACATGTAGTCACTCTTAAAAACATATCTTATGCTACCAACACTTCAACTCTGAGGAGAAAAAGTTGACAATGCTTTTTATATCCCACTCACTGCCAGGTGCCATTGTAACCAGTTAATCAGTAATGTTCACCTCATCTGTCAATGCTCATAATGGTGTTGTTGACTGGTGTTCTTTTTTCCTGTCCTCCGGCTGCCAGGTTTAACAGTTTTCACCTTGAAGCCTCGTCGGTCTGTGCCTACGACTACGTGGCTGTGTATGACGGGGCAGACACGCTGGCTCCACTGCTGGGAAAATTCTGTGGCCGTGAGTTGCCCCCAAAACTCCGCTCCTCCAGCAATCAGTTGTTCATCGTGTTCAAAACAGACGTGTCCGTGTCCGGTGAAGGCTGGAGGGCTTCCTACAGAGAAACACTAGGTACTGGCTCCTGTTGCAGCTCCACCAGTTCTGTTGATTTGAAAAAAAGCTAATCATAACTAGAGTGTTTCATTCACCGTTCTCAGACCAATGCTGGGCAATGCTGCAGATCCTCAAACGTGGATTAGTGTTGTTAACCCTAATTTCATTCAGCTCATATCAACTTCGACTGGGGCAGTGATTCTCATACTTGGCCTTGTCGGCCTCAAACTGTAAAATGATGTTTATACATGTCTGTGAACTCTCCTTAAATTATTTTTGTGCTTTAGACTACAGACCCTCAACAGTAATTCCACCAACATCTCCTTGATCAGTAATGTTTGAGTGATTTCTTTGTTTTTTTTTCTGACTTTTGCAAAGTTCTGCACAGTTTCAGGTTTCCAGACCACAGTACATCTGAGAAATGCTACGTTGGGGCAGCTATCGAAAACCCAGTGTATTATTCTAACATCAAGCATTTACATTTGAGTTTACCTTTAGGCCATTTAATTACAGGGACAGGCTCCCTGGAGCAACTTGGGTTAAGGGACCTTGCTCTTGCTCTTGCTCTTGGTGAGGGGTCCAGTGGTGGTAGTGCTGGAGCTGGGATTCAAACCCATGACCTTCAGAGGCAAGCATCCTAACCACTAGACCACCGCCCTAGCGGGCGATGAAATTTTATAACACTGTATACACAATCCAGCACTAGGAATCCATAAGCATCATTCTGATGCAGCTTATGGCTCCCTAGTGCTCTTTAATTACAAAAAATTTCTAGGAGTTTATAGAGTGAATTGAAGAGCATCTGCATGACTGTTTGGAGTTGATGGCAAAGCGCTGGAGTCAATTTTTGATTCAGAACTACCTGGAAATAAGGAAATAATTCTTTTTGGAGTTGACTCCTAGTGGTAGCACTATTATTTCTTAATCAGTCCTGGCAGGGCAGCAGGGTGGCTTGTGCAGTGGTAGTTTGAATGTGGCTTGGTGATTGTGGGGCGGAGAGGCGGACTAGAGAGGGCACCAGCCAGCAGCCTCAAATGTGCTTTTGTTTCTCAAACACTGCCATGTGCCAGATTCTTTAGAATAAAGAGAGCACATTGAGCAGAAGTGGAGATTTAGGGACTGGCTGGGTCTTTGTGAGAGAGAGTAAACAGGCGGGTCACACAGTCTGCCACTGTTTACCCAAAACCAACCACATCCATCACACAGCGCGGGGTTTACAATCTGGGCACTGCTTCAGGACACAGAAACACCGAACCGAGTGTCTTCTGGCTTCTTCACTCAAATCAGACTCAAACTGTAAAATGATGTTTATACATGTCTGTGAACTCTCCTTAAATTATTTATGTGCTTTAGACTACAGACTCTCAACAGTAATTCCACCAACATTTCCTTGATCAGTAATGTTTGAGTGATTTCTTTGTTTTTTTTTCTGACTTTTGCAGTTGTGTGGCTAATAAATCTAAATGATGTGTTCAAGGTTTAGGGGAGGATATAGGAGATGTATCTGTGCACAGCTACTGCCACCTGCTGCTTATTTGTATAAATATGGACCCTTTTGGAAGCTTCCCTGCACTTTTTTTTTTTATTAACTGCTTCTCTTCACTTTATTTTCTCAGGGCCTGAACAGGGTTGTGGGGGCTACCTCACCTCATCCTCAGGGTCGTTTGGTTCTCCTGATGTTGACCTTAACGGAAAGTACGAGTCGCTGATGGACTGTCTGTGGGTCATTGCCATGCCCACTAACAAAGCCGTCAATCTTAGCTTCAGCAGCTTTGAGCTGGAGGGAGCCACAGATTCCACCTGTAGATATGATTATGTCAAGGTATGCTGAATTACATTTACAACATCTACAGACACTCTTATCCAGGAACTTGAGCAACTAAGAGTTAAGGGACTTGCTCCGAAACTTGGTTGTGGTAGTGCTGGAGGCTGGACTTGAACCTGCAACCTCTTGGTTTATAGGCAAGTCCAGCTCAGTGGTGGTAGTGCTAGAGTCAGGACAGAGCTGGACTTGAAACAGCAACCTCTTGGTTTGTAGGTAAGTCCTGCTAGGTGGTAGTAGATGATGGAGGCAGGACAGAGCTGGTTTGTAGCAAGTCTCCTTTTAATAGATCACTGCCACCACAACACCATGTCTTAATTAATGTTTGAATTCATGAAGGATGTGCAACACATATTTTAAGATGATTCGCAAGTAAAAGCTTACAGTGTCCCACCATGTGAAACGGCTTTGGAAAATTAGAAAATTAATCAAAACCAACATTCAGAACCTCTAATTGGCCTAATCTTGACAATTATTCCAATAATTATATATATTTAAAAAAAATACTTTCCCTAGTGTGTGTTCACATATTGTCCTCTCGAAAACAGTTGTGATTGTAACAACTAGGCAGTTGGCTCCTTGATCAGGATGTCCCAGCTTTGTTAAAGGTTGTTGGTTCTCCGCCCTCTCAGGTGTTTGATGGTGATAATGTGAATTATCCGCTGGTTGGAACCTTCTGTGGAAACACAGTGCCAGCCCCCTTTGTGTCAGCCAGCAACTTCCTAACAGTGCACTTTGTCACCGACTCCTCCGTGGCTTTCAGGGGCTTTAACGCCACCTTCAGTGCAGTGGACAGTAAGACTTTCTTCTCTTCTACACCACTTCTCCTGCAGTGAAGCCACCACCATTGTGTATAGTCAGTCTTTATCATTTTTTATTAACATTTTTTAACATAAACAGTTACATAGCTTCTTTAGACATTTTTGGTATTTATCCAGAGCGACTTCCACCTTCCTAATTTTAATAACACTCTCCCTAGAGGAATTTGGAGTTTAGGGTTTTGGTCAACTGAGTGATGTGCTGGAGGTAGGACTCGAACCCATAACCTCCTGGTTAAGAGATGAGTATCCTATCTACTAGACCACCATCACTCCAGACTTAAGTCTCATGGCACTTGGTAGGGTTGGCCACATTCCAAGTCTAACCACTTATCCACTGAGTTATCATGTCTGGAAGTTCTTTAGGAATTGCCTGTCACCACTTTTACCTTCACCATTTTACTTATTGGCAGTGTAAATACTTATTGCCCAAACTAACACTCATTTAAATCTACACAGGAATATGCGGAGGAATATATAATGCCACGTCAACACCTCAGACCATCACCTCACCCTATTACCCTAACGCCTATCCCGCCTTCACCGTCTGTCGCTGGGTTCTGGACGCTCCCGCTCAGGAGGCGGTGAAGGTGGTGGTGCAAAACTTCCACCTGCAGTCCGGCCAGAGCTGCTCCACCAACTTTTTGGAAATGAAAGACTGGCCTGTGGTGAGAATCAGCTTTATTATCTCTGCTTCTTATGAAAAAATCCATACTTTCTGCATCACCATCTTGGATACTGAGAGATTTTGTTCGGGGTTGTTTTGCCCCTGTACAGAAGACCAGCTACGTTGGGGCAGTAGTTATGAAAACCGTTTAAGGTATCCGATAAAGATCAATGCAAAAAAAAAATTGTGACTAACAGAAAAAATAAATGTCAAAACCACAAAGCATATTATTCAACTTCATGTCCAAACACTGTGTAATTCGGTGGACTCTGCACAAATTCAGAACACAGTTCATCAAACTGATAACACGTGTGCTAGAGCTAATCGGAAATTAAACTAAACCGACATTCAGAACATAATCATAACATAATCTATACATAATCTACAGAATCTGACATAATCTATAGATTATACCTACCATTAAAAATATACCAATAATTATTTTAAATACTTAAAAACATACTATCCCTTGTGTGGCTGTGTGGGTTTTCTTCAATTGTTTTAAAATCACAAAGACCATAGTTAAGCAATGAGATTGTAGTGCAAACCTTTTTGAGCAAAAACAAAAAAAAATGTTATTGAGGTAAAATTTTCAATTAATTTCACAAATGTTTATACTTTAGATGCCCTGCAAATAGCCAAATGCGTTCCTGTGCGACACTTTTCATGAAACAAATGTAATACAGTTGTTTTCACAAGCTGTTCAAATAGAAAATAACTTTTCACCTCTAAATAATTAACTTTGTCACCATTTTTAAAGTAATCCAGGAAACACTTCCGCTGTGTTTTGGCTGTTTGCAGCGCACATGTGTATTTGCACATGTTTGTGAAACATGGCGCGTTGTCATTTGGATGCAACTGTTTTCTGAATTTGTGAAGTGTCAATGTATTTGCATGTGCATCAAAAATTTGAGAATAATATGCTTTGTGGTTTTGTGGTTTGCTGATTAGACACTCTTTTTTATTTTGAAATGTATAGGGCTTCCCGGCCACCAAATCTGTCTGCAAAGCGATATGAAATTGTGTAAAGTTTTTTTAGACTGACGCTAACAAGGCAGTGCCGTTATTAGCGCTGTCGCCTTAGAAGGTCCTGGGTTTGATCCTCAGGTCGGTTGTGGCCTCTGATTCCTCCCACAGTATAAAAGCATGCGCTGTAGGTTGATTGGTTACTCTAAATTGCCCCCTTAGATGTGAAAGTGAGTGTGTTTGTGTGAGTGTGTGTGCCCTGTGGTGGGTTTGCTGCCCATCCATTGTTGGTCCCCACCTCATGTCCACAGTCCCAGGATAGGCTACGGTCCGCATAACCCTGATTGGGATTAATCTTAATTGGGATTAAGCCTCACTGCTGTGTTGTCGTGCAGGGAGACTATGGCCAGGCACACAAGTTCTGCGCTTCGGACTCCCACATCCCTGACTTCTACAGCTATGACCGCACAATGCACCTAACCTTCAAATCGGACAGCTTCGTTAGTGGAAACGGCTTTTCCTTGACCTACCAGGTTGCAGGTACACATTTACATTTACAATTATGGCATTTTTACAAACTTAAACTACCTAATTACAGGAACTTAAGGGACATGCTCAAGTGGGCTTGGGCTTAGGGGTCAAGGACCCAGTGGTGGAAGTGCTGGATGTAGGAACTGAACCCACAACATTCTGGTGTCCTTGCCAAGAAATCCAACTTAGCCTTACCCCTCCATTGTGCACATTCCTGGTTAATTGTTTGTCATTGTGGACAAACCATACAATTATGCAGTAAACAAAAAAGTGTTGAACAAACCGGAATATGTTTTTAGATTCTTCAAAGTAGCCACCTTTTTCTTCAATGACAGCTTTGCACACTCTTCAGAATCAGAATCAGAATCAGAAAACTTTATTCATCCGGAAGGAAATTGCTCACATCACGACTGCACAATTCACAAGACACATTGACAGAACAATAAAGAATAATACCCAAAAATAATGTTAAAGCTTAAATAAAAATACTCAGATAAAACCTTAGTGCAATAAGTTTGGCATTCTTTCAATGAGGTATTGTCCTGGAATGGTTTTTAATAGACAGGTGTGCCTTGGCAAGAGTTAATTGGTGGAACTTCTTGCCTTCTTAATGTGTTTGAGACCATCAGTTGTGTTGTGCAGACATAGGATTGGTACAGAGTGAATAGTCCTATTTGACTAGTGTTCTACTCCAGATTATGACAAGAACCACTCAGCTAAGCAAAGAGAAATGACAGTCCATCATTATTTTAAGACATGAAGGTCAGTCAATCCAGGAGAATTCAAGAATGTTAAATGTATCCTCAAGTGCAGTCGCGAAAACCATCAAACGCTATGATGAAACTGGATCTCATGAGGACTGCCCAAGGAATGGAAGACCAAGAGGTTACAGAGGATAAATTCATTACTTGTCTCAGAAGCTGGTAACAGCACCTCAGATTAGAGCCCACATAAATTCTTCAAGTAGCAGACTCATCTCAACCTCAACAGTTCAGAGAAGACTGGCCTTCGTGGTCGAATTGCTGCAAAGAAACCACTACTGACGAAGAACAAGAAGAAAAAGAAAATTGCTTGGGCCCAAGGAATAGACATTAGACCAGTGGGAATCTGTATTTTTGTCTGATGAGTCCAAATTTGATATTTCTGGATGCTCCTGCCGTGTCTTTGTGAGACGCAGAAAAGGTGAGCGGATGGTTCCTACATGTGCGGTATCCACCATGAAGCATGAAGGAGGTGGTGTGACGGTGTTTTATTGGTGGCACTGTTGGTGATTTATTCCAAATTCAAGGCACACTTAACCAGCATGGCCACCACAGCATTCTGCAGCAACATGCCATCACATCTGGCAAAGCATCCAACAAGTGCTCAGCGTCTCTGGGAACTCAAGACTGTTTCAAGACTGTTGGAAAACCATTTCAGCACAATACCTCATGAATCTTATTGAAAGAATGCCAGGAGTGTGCAAAGCTTTGGTCAAAGCGAAAGGTGGCTACTTTGAAGAATTTAAAATATAAAGCATACTCTGGTTTGCTTAACACTTTTTGTTCACAGTGTAATTTCCATATGTCACTGCGTAATTTCATATGTGTTCCTTCATCATTTTGATTATTAAATAATTAAATAATATAAACAAAGAAAAATAAATGAGAACGTGTGTCCAAACTTTTGACTGGTGCATATGTTCCTACGTGGGGTTAAGGGTCTTGCTCAGGGACCCAGTGGTGCTACTGCTGGAGGTAGGATTCGAACCCACGGCATCTTGGTCTAAAGCCAAGCATCTTAACCACTAGACCACCTCCCCTACGTGTGCCTTGTCGAAGTGTGCCTTTGTGAAATGAATAAATAAACATACAATTCTTAAATGACAATTTGATGATATATAGTATGTCATTCATTCATTAATTCATTCATTCATTCATTATCTGAACCGCTTAATCTCTGCGGTATATATGGGGAAATTGGTAGTGTAGTGGTTAGGGAGTAGGCTCCGTGATCATGATGGTTTCCAGTTCAAGTCCCAGATCTGTAAAGGTACTAATGAGTCCCTGCCAAAAAGCTGCCCACTGCTCCTTAACAGATGGCTCAAAGGCAGAGGTCACCTTTGGTTGTGGTGCACTGTGCGCTGTGCTGTGTTCACATTGACAAATAATCACCAATTCACTTCAATTAACCTGTGTGTGTGTGACCTCCAGGATGCAGCCGTGTGTACGAGCAAGCTTACGGCTACCTGAAGAGTCCAGGCTGGCCGCAAGTGTATCCTCGTGACCTGGACTGCTCCATCGTTCTCCGGGCGCCTAGCAACAACTTCATCTCCCTGTTCTTTGACACCTTTGACGTGGAACATCACTCCAACTGTGATTTCGACTACCTGGAGGTGAGCTTAGAAGCAGAGTTACATCGGTACATTGATTCAATGATCAACAAGCCCACGTCATTGATCTAAAATGAAAACATTGATCAGACATCGCACATATTGTCACTTTATATTGAACAGCACATTTAAATATCTGGTTGAGCTCAGGAATAAAACTTAACGATAATATTTTAGTCAGGTGGCAAGGTGGCGCAGTGGTTAGTGCTGCTGCCTCAGAGCAAGAAGGTCCTGGGTTCGATCCCTGGGTCAGCTGTAGGGCCTTTCTGTGTGGAGTGTGCATGCTCTCCCTGTGTTTGTGTGGGTTTTCTCTGGTTGCTTCGGTGTCCTTCCACAGTATAGGTTGATTGGTGAATCTAAATTGGCCCCATAAAGTGTGACTGAGAGTGTGTTTGTGTGAGTGTGTGCCCATGGCATGACGGCGCTCACCCAAGGTTGATCTCCGCCTCCCATCCGTAGTCCTGGGATAGGTTCCGGTCCCCGTGACCCCCGAAAGGGATTTAGCGGGTAATGAATGAATGAATATTTTAGTTGCCATTTTAGAATGGTGAGGTGTTAAATCAGCATATGATATTGTTTCACCCATCAGTGGATGCTGAATGGAATCGATTGGAAATTGTATTGTAGCAGACTTTGTGATATCGGCAGATGTCAAATTGTTATACTTTGAATCAATGTGTCATGAAACTTCTCATTAACTAAGAAGCTCCTGATCCTAATTTAAAATATACGAGTGTGTTTGTCTATGTGTGTGTGTCAGGTACGAAACGGCAGCAGCAGCTCAGCCCCGCTGCTTGGGAAGTACTGTGGGAGCACGCTGCCCAATCCCATATTCCCCAAAACCAACCAGCTCTTCCTGCATTTCCACAGCGACTTCTCCGCCAGCCGAAATGGCTTTGAGATCACTTGGACCTCCTCCCCGGGAGGTAAGCACGCACTGTCCTGCTGATCATAAAAGTAAAAGAGCTACAGATTGTATATCTACAGTCATTATGCTACACCATACCGCCCTCCACGGGATGTAGAATGAACTGCAGTAAACCACATTTTAGCATTTTACAATGCCAAGTTCTACTTCCACGCTTATGTTGTTGAAAGTAACTTAAAAGTTAATGCATCGTTAATGAGTCGTGTAACACATTACAATTCAGAGACAGTAATATTGGAGCCCATTTCCTTGAGTAACTCATAATTTTTAATATATTACCTTTTGGCATCTCAAAAACCTGGAATATTTGTTAGAAGGCCATTGGTTCTTTTTGGTTCTTATGCCACCTCAGACCACCTCACTGAACACCAGAGGTGGGCAAAGTACCTAACTTCATTACTTAAGTGAAAGTACTGATACCACTAGTCAAATATTACTCCAGTAGAAGTGAAAGTTGTACAGTCAAAATTTTACTTAAGTTAAAGTACTGAAGTACTTGTTTAAAAAAATACTTAAGTATTAAAAGTACATCTTCTTTCACCGCATTGTTGCATTATTGCCACAACACTTATAACAGAAGCTGCAGAATAAGTAAGTGGTAGAATGTTATAGAAGATTCAAGATTTTAAGATTCAAGATTCTTTATTTGTCACGTGCAAGTTATACAGGTACAACAAGCAGTGAAATGTATCCTGATCCGCTCTTTAACTGTGCAATAGACAAGGAAGATAGAGACGCAATACAAACTTACAAACTTAAATACGGAGGCTGGGGTAACAGGACAAAAATAAAACTATATATTATACAATAAGGAACATAAGGAACACAAAGTTAAATAAAGTTAAATGTGCAAACCTGAGAATGTAAACATTGTAAAAATTGTAAATGTGCTAGGGCAGGACAGGTGCAAAGAGATGATTTTTTAAAGTGCCAAGTGCAGCTGCAGCATTGTACATAGCAGAGTAGAGCATGTGACAATGAAGTGGCAACCAGTATAAGTTATCGTAACAATAAGAGGTATGTATTAGCAGCATATAATAACATGGACAAATTTACAGTATAGTTATCGTAACAACGATATGAGGTATGTAATAGCAGCATGTAATAGCATGGACATGTACAGTATAAGTTATTGTAACAGCGAGGTATGTATTAGCAGCATATAAAGAACTGAGACCTAGAAAGGCATGTCCTGGTTAAGGAAACGGATGGCCTGAGGATAGAAACTCCTCCTGAGTCTCTCTGTTTTGGCCATGATGGTGCGGAACCTTCTGCCTGATGGCAGAAGATGAAAAAGCCTGTGTCCTGGGTGAGAAGAGTCTTTTAAAACCCTGATTGCCCTGGTCTTACATCTCTTGGAGTAAGTGTCCTGCAGGGTAGGGAGAGGTGACGTGCAGCAGCGCTCCGCTGCCCGGATCACTCTCTGGAGGGCTTTCTGGTCCTGAACACAGCTGTTCCCGTACACAATAAAACACAATCTAAACTGAAAAAAGAAAACCAGTCATTAGTTTATTTTATTAATTGATTATAAGACTATACACCCCCACAACAGGACGGTAGTGTTCTGACCCAGCCCTGGCAGTGTGTGCACCCATATATGTATATGTTAATCAGGAGGACAGGGCAGTAGCTGTAAACACAGCCTGCTCAGAAAATAAAATCAACATTCCAACCTGCTTAAAACCCAGCTCTACACCTCTAGCTTCATCACTTTCTAACAGCAACAATGTTTTAATCAAGACAGAAAATGGCAGAACTGTCTGAACTTGGTATTATAGCTACAGTCTACAGGCGTGTTACCTGCCAAACCACCAATCAAATTTTAGAAAAGGGGGAATAACGTTCACTTTATCCACAGATTTGAAAGTGATAAGTAACGAGAACCTTGATAGAAATGTAGTGAAGTAAAAAGTACAGTATTTTTCTTTAAAATGTAGTGAAGTGTAAGTCATAAGTTTCCAAATAAAACACTACTTAAGTGAAGTACAGATACTCAAGTTAATGTACTTAGTTACTGTCCACCTCTGCTGAACACACATCTAAATCCGCACTCTGCACTTTTCTTGCTTTTACCATCCATAGGTCTTTCTACTTAGCCAGTTTTCATGTCACAGCCACAAAACGTGAGCAATGGCATTGGCATTTTCTTGCGGAAATGCATCTCTAGTTGAATATTAGATATTTCCTGATAAAGCCAAGAAGAATCAAACCACCACCCTGAAGTTATTGAGAAACGTTTGGTAGTTTATCTCTTAACTTTGGTAGTTTAAGTTGATATATATTCCCCAAAACTCCAGAGAGGTGGGTTCTTACTTCTCGTCATTGTTTTACCGCTTTACCTCTGCAGCGTGTGGTGGGAGGTTATTCGGGGACCACGGCTCCTTCACCAGCCCCAACTTCCCCGGCACCTATGCCAACGGCTCTCACTGCGAGTGGAGTCTCCAGGCCCCCAGCGGCCGAGTGGTGACCGTCACCTTCAACCAGATCAGCATCCAGGACCCCGGAGACTGTCAAAACAACTACCTGAAGGTGCACGACGGACCGGACGCCAGCGCGCCCGCTGCAGGACCCTACTGCGGAATGGTACGGGGATGTAGTCAAGATGACCAGGTTTTTGGCCAGAAATGAGTGACCTGAATTCGTGCCTGAATTTGTTGTCTGTTAACTGCAGGAGACCAACATCGCCCCATTCAGAGCCTCCTCGCACCAAGTCTTCATTGTGTTTCGTGCCCAGTCCGTCGTGTTGCCCTCTGGATTCAGGCTCACATGGAGTAGCTGAAGACAAGCAGAGAAAACACACATACACACACAACAGTTTACAAGCATTACTTTGTCAATCATGTAACTGGAAATTTCTGAGTGCAATATTCACACACTGATTGTATACAAAAAGATTAATGTCTTACTTAATCGCTGCATTTGTTTGTAAATTGCCAAAGAAATCTAATCTGAAATATTGTGTATCTGAAATATATTTTTGAAAATAAACATATTGTTTACTATACTGTATTCTTGTCCTTGTTTAATGTATTAATGAACTAGTGTTGGGTGTTGAATTAGTGTCGGGAAGTTGTTAACAACAATAAAGATGCTACTAACTTTACTTCTTTTCTGCAGCTCATCAACAGTGTTGGGAGTAACATGTTACAAAAGTAACACAATTACAGTTATGTATTACTTTTTGCTGTAACACAGTACTGTAAGGCATTACTAATACATTTTCAGTAATATTATACTAGTTACATGTTTCGGTAACACGCATTACAACACATTTTTAACCCAAAATTCTGTGCTGTTTTGTTTTTATTTAAAAAATCCTCAACACCTTTGGCACAAGAGAAAAATAGGGAGAGTGCAACTTTTACTCACCATGTTATCAATTATGGCCTTTCATTTAGTGAGCATGGACAACCTGTTCTGAGTCGAAACACTGCCGAATCCGTTGTCCGAATTTTTGGGAAGTAGAGCAGGTAGAGCAATGTTACTGCCTATACCAACACATATTGCCCTGTTGGCAGAACTCATTTATAGAACCCACAGGCGACTACAGAGGTAAGATTTTTAGTCATTTTTAGTTTCACGCTAATTGCTGTATTTTATATTTTGTTGTCCATTGTGTAATGATTGACTGGAAGAGTGTATACATTTGGCTGCAAGTTGTGTTGTTTGAAGGCAAAATTAGCTTTTTTTTTTGCATGTTTTAAATGTTTAGGCACTGTTAGAGCCTTTGGTAAACAAAATGTCACTTTAGGCCTGTGTGTTAACTGATTTGAACATGTGGAGTTTGAGTTGACTGCAGCATCAAAGCTATTGAGAAGAACTGTAATTGCTTCCTCTATTAAATTGAAGACATTCGTTTCAGGTCAATAGTGCAGACTAACCGAGCAAATTTGAAAATATGTGAAGTGTACTACAGTTCATAGATTGTGGGATGGATGGATGGATGGATGGATGGATGGATGGACGGATGGACGGACGGACAGACAGACAGATAGATAGACAGATAGATAGATAAGGTTGTGTAATATAAGCATTCTTGTGACTGAGAGTTGATCACTTATTACTGATGTCTTGAAGCAATGTTGTTCTAAATGAATAGTGAGAATAACACGATCTCTGCTAATTCACAAGCTCAGTACATCCAGGGAAATGTGGAGAAAAGGGTTGGAGTAAATAAGAGGTCAGTGCTGTGAGAACTATGCCAATGTAAAACCATTATGTCATTCCAATAAATGTCTGAAATTAATAATTTAATCAATTAAGTCGCTCTGGATAAGAGCGTCTGCTAAATACTGTAAAAATTAAGCAGGCTTCATTAATCAGTTAATCAGGCTTTTTGTTTTGCATTTGTTTTGTTTCTATATTGTTTGTGTATGGTAGTAAAATGTCATGAGAATGTCCCAGGTGTAATGTTTCAAGTTCAAGAAGGCCAAAGCACAGAAAGAAGAACAGATACACAGCACCAGCTTTCTATAAACCTATACATGCTGAAAAATGCATATTTTCCCCATAAAGTTGCTGGTTTACAGCTAATTATTGTGATATATTAACCTTTGTGTTCAATATATTTATATTCACCTTTTTTTAAATAAGTTGTGTTTGCAATGTAATATCATGTGTAACATTTATACATGTAATGTAAAAATATATATTAGAAATATATGTTATGTGAATCCACTGCATATTTTACAAGACATATTTTATTGTTAATTTCAAATAACTTACAATATACTGTGTGATATATTTCATTTCTTTGTTGGGTTAAAATAAGCATTACTACATTCTCACTATCAATAACCATCAGGTAAAATGTGTGACTATTGCTGTTGTTTTTGTCATTGTTGTTGTCTATATAAAGTTCTCACAGCAGACATGCAGATTCCACTTTCAGTGAAGCAAAGTTCACCCTATAAATGCTCACTCCAGGCATCTGTTGCCCCTTTGCCACTCACCAAATATAATCAGGCCCAAAAATAGAGACCGCTGTGTTTCAGGGCCTGTTGTAATGATCAACCAAACGTGAGACTGGAGGTGATTTAAAGCTGCTGGTCCGGTGCTGGCCCTTGCAGCGCAGTCCAGACCACTTCACAATACTGCAGGAGACTGAAGAGACTCACGTTTCTTTCGTGGCCCCCAAACCGCAGACATCAGGACTCTGGCCTAAGAATGTGTCTTTCACGCAAGGTAAAAATAATCCTAAACTTAGAGAGGCCATAATGTGGATTAATGTGACGACAACTGCAGACAGACACCTGCTCAAAGATCTTTAATAGAAAGTGATTGGGTTGGATTGAAGTGGGTTGGATTTGCATACGCTGTAGAAATACTACTACTAGATAGATAGATAGATAGATAGATAGATAGATAGATAGATAGATAGATAGATAGGGCAATCGCAGGTTGTGTAATACAAGCATGCTTGTGACTGAGAGTTGATAGTCACTTATTACTGATGTCTTGAAGCACAGACAGACAGACAGACAGACAGATGGATAGACAGAGAAAAACTGGCACATGGATCAACAGAGAAAGAGGCTGAAAGAAAAAGAAAGAAGGAAAGAGAGTGCAGAAAAAGGGAGAGAGAGAGAGAGAGAGAGAGATGGGGAAAAGAAGAAAGAATGACTGAAATACAGAAAGAAAAGGGGGAGAGAAAGAAAGAAAGAAAAGACATAAAGGAGAACAGAAAAAGAAAGAAGAGTGAAAGACTGTGGGGAAAGGGGAGAAAGAAATACAGAAACGCAGAAAGAAATACAGAAAGCAAGCAAGCGAGCAATACGTTATTCTATTTATTTATTTATTTATTTATTTTTTAAAATATTTTTAATGCTGTAGGGAATTATACAGAACAAAAAAACAATGCCAGGGTGAGTACAATGAGAATACAAAATACAGCTTACAAAAATCAGGAAAATATTACGGAATGACACACTGAGACAGTTTTAAGGGCTTTGAGTTAAGGATGTAAGAAGAGTGTCCAGGTAGGATTTAATGTCCCAGCAGAAAACGAAAAAGTAGGGCTTAGCACCTTTTGACACTTATGCATTTTGTAAAAAAAAATTGCAAGAAAAATAAATAAGTTCGGCCAAATAATACGATCTTGACATGCTCACTGAATATAAACCTCCAACAGACCGTCAGGATCATTAGATCGAGTCAGTTAGAAATACCAAGGGTTCACAAAATGCGAATCCGCTTAGTCATTATTATAAGCGTCTGCGAGTTGGAATCAGTTTCCAGAAGAGATCAAACAAAAAACATTAGCTGAAGCATTTAAATTCCAATCAAAACTCATCTGTTTAGCTGTATTTACCAATGAGCACTGTGTCATCCAACTGACGTTGCATTCTGTTTTTAATCGTCTTGAACTTATTTTAAATCAATTTTTAAATCATTTTTAAATCATTTTGCATTGTTTTTATGATTATTGTTTTTGGGATTATTGTTTTTATTATTGTTTTATGATTATTCTACTTCCTTTTTGGCGTAAAGCACTTTGAATTACCTCTGTGTATGAAATAAAGTATATAAATAAATTTGCTCGTCTTTGCCCTTTGCCTTTTGTCTTCTTTTTAGAAAAGCTATGAAACCAAATCAAAACATCTCTATATGACAAGAGCGCATGTTATTTACAGTGAGTGAATTCAGGAGGCCCGTTAGAGCTTTGAATTGTGATTGGTTGTTACTGTCGTGACTTCCGCAATTCCTCCTGACTGTCTGTGGGCCTGATTGATAAAGCAGTGACGACTAAAATCCTTCGTGACGTGTCCGGAACCGTGTACCATGTTTCAAGTAGTACGTGAAAACCGCAGCCCTGTGTTAGTCTTGTACTATTTAGTAAAGTAGTGTGCGTTGGGACGCCGCCTGCTTGATGGTGAAGTTCCTTTATGGAATGAGGACACCGGGTTTATAGTGTCAACTTCCGGTTGGGTGAGGCGTTCGTTCGTCGCTGTTAGGAAACGGCAGAAAATAGCGCTCTGGAGGTCACAGCTATTACACATTTCGCCACATATTGCTTTTAAGCGAGGTAAAAAAGAGTAAGATTTGCCCCGGCCTTTTTGTTCAGCTTAGTTAGCCGTGTTAGTTAGGTTAGGACGCGAACTGACACTTCACTAGCTGCACTTTCTTGTTCAAACTTGGCGTTTACTCCTCTCGCTTTCCCCGCCACTTGCAGAAAATGTCCAAGTCGCTAAAGAAGCTGGTGGAGGAGAGCAGGGAGAAGAACCTGGCCGAGGTGGACATGTATGACAGAGGAATCTCCAACCTTCTGGGACATTCCGGCTTAAGGAAACACTGAACTCTTCTTCTCTGTCTCTTTTTCTGTCTCTCTGTCTCTGTCGTCAGCCGTCCTCCTCCTCAGCCAGAGAGAGTTTAACTTCCCTAAACACACAAAACCCTTTTGACAGAATTGATAACGTTGGTTCAAAGGTTTCTTGGCCCTTTGGCTTCTAAAAGGTCAGAAGATATTTCTTTACAAATTTGTAGGAACAAAATAATAATTCCAAGCTACCGTGCCCACACTGGAAACTATAGAATGTAAGTAGGGTAAAATACAGATTATGCTATTTATTTTTTGCATGTTTTAAATAAGCCAGGCACTGTTTAGGCACCTTTTGCAAAACAAAAATGTCATTTTGACCTCAGTGCTTCTGTTCAGCCTGTGTGTTAACCGATTTGAACATGTGGAGTTTATGCTAGACTGCAGCATCAAAGCTATTGGAGAAGAACTGTAATTGCTTTTCAATAAATTGAAGAAATTCGTTTATATCATTAGTGCAAATTAATCCAACAAATGAAAATATGTATGCCCAACAGTTCATAGGATAGAGGGATGGAGGATGATATAGATAGGTTGTGTAATATAAGCATGCTTGTGATTGAGAATTGATAGTCACTTTTTATTGATGTCTTGAAGCAATGTTGTTCTAAATGGATAGTGAGACTAACACGATCTCTGGTGTCCAAAAGTTAAGTTCTGGTGTTGGCTTCCTGAGTTTCAGGAGATATTTTCTGGACAAATTTGTAGAGCAAAAATACAAACCAGGCCAACCAAGTCACACACTTAGCTAATGTGAACGAAAGGTTTATATATATGATACTGTACTGTGTTTAAGGTTACAGTACTGTGCAAAAGTTTAGGCAGGTGTGAATGTTAAACAAAGAATGCTTTCAAAATGGAAGTGTTAATCATTTATTTTATCATTTATGAATAATAGGAATTAACAATATTTGGTGAGATCTACCTTTTGCCTTCAAAATAGTATCAATTCTTCTAGTACACTTGCACAGTTTTTGAAGGAACTCGCTGGCAGGTTGTTCCAAACATCTTGAGAACTAACCACAGATCTATATAATCCCATAATCTCACAAAATAATATATAACGACTATAATCCTCTACAAAATCCCTGGACTTTGTGCAAGTGTACTTATAAGAATTGATGCTGGTTTGAAGGCAAAAGGTAGTAACACCAAATATTGATTTAGTTTTTTCTTTTGTTCGCTCACTTTGCAATTTGAAAATTGATAAGAATAAACAATCATTATTTATATTTCTGAAAGCATTCTTTGTTTACATGCATAAAACTTTTGCACAGTACTGTGTATTATTTATATATGTATATATATTAGTGGTGTGCTGTTATTGGCGTTAACGTGCTGCGTTAACGTGAGACTTTATCGGCCATAAAAAATATCGCCGTTAATCTATTCAACAAAGTTAAGCAGAGTTGGGTCTATATTGCCAAGTTGCGGTGACTTTCACCTGGATATTTTAGCTGGATGTATACCTAAATAATGTACCAGGGCGAGAACTAGTCTTTAACCTGTGTGTATGCTCTACTGTGAAATGTTTAACTGAGTAAAACAGTTAGTAAACACAAGTACATCTTATTGAACATAATTTATTTCAATACCAATTATTACAGAACAGCTTTCAAGCAGTTTGTGATGCATTTTGGAAACAGGAGATGAGCCCCTGGTCTAATGCGCCACCTGGCTTGAGAAACGCGTTCTCAAAGACTTACTTTTAGTCGTTATTTGGGTAGCACACATATCCTGAATGCCTTCTACAGAATTCAAATGAGCCATTTTATCTAGATTAATCTTAGATTAATCTCCAAGATTTACAGTGAGATTAATTTCAAGATTAAAAAATTAGGCTCTATGCCCAACCACTCAATATATATATGTGTGTGTGTATATATATATATATATATATATAGAGAGGCGTATATAATATATATATATATATAAAGTTGGGGATAGAAATAGAGAGAGGGTAAGAGGTGAAGAGAAAAAGAAAGAAGGAAAGATGAAGGGGGAAAAGGGGGAAAGGAAAGAATAAAAAGAGAAACAGAAAGAAAGAAGGTCAGAAAGAAAGAAAAACATAAATACAGAAAGAAAGAGGGGGAGAGAAAAAGAAACAAAGAAAGAAGTCAGCACTGTAACTTTTGTTGGGACGTAAAGAAAGAAAACACATACAGAAAGAGAAGGCTAGGAGAGTAAAAGAAAGTAAAGAGAGAGGAAGATGGGAAAACAAAAAAGGAATGGTGTCACCACTGAAAATTTTGTTTCTTTTATACGAAAAAGTGTAAGCACAGATTATACTCAAATATTAATAATAAAACCTGTGTTTTCTCTTGTAGTCACCTTGTCCAACATAACGCAGCTTGTCTTGAGCCACAACAGGCTTACGAGTAAGTACAGTTATTTATCTCAATTTCAGTTTATACTTGTTTGGTTAAGTAACTGAGGTCACATGGTTGCTTTTTCGTGCTCAGTGATTATAAGAGCTAAGTGTGATACTATTTATGAACTGTGTTTTTGTGAGAGGGTGTGTGTGAGTGAAAATATGAGGTGCACAATTAATATGTTTTGCACAAAAGTGTCTAGGCTTCACATCAGCTGTGACGATCTCTCACCAGCTGAGGGAGCCACTTATCTGAGAATAAAAGTGAACTCGGAGCTGAAGGCAGTCTAAGAGACTTATTGTTAAAAACTGTCACTGCTTAATGACAAACCTCAGTCGTGTGCTGTGGGCAGCTTTTTGGCAGCGTCCAGGGAGCAGTCCTTGGGGACAGTACCTTGCTCATGAGTACCTCATTGGTACCTGTACCGGTCTGGGACTTGAACCGGTGACCTACTAATCAAATCGTGGGGTCAACTTCCTGAACGTTACACTATCAACTGCCCCAATTTATACTAATGATTTATGTAAATGATTTATCTGGTCTGTTCAGGTGTATTTTCATAGTTTGGGAAGCGACACTATTGTGGAAAAGTCTTAACATTTCTTTACCTAGAAAGATAGAAATACAGAAAAGAAAGAAAAGAGAGAGAAAAAAGGAAAGAGAACAAGCAGAAGAGGGAAGCGGTTTTGGCGGGGGCATGGGGGGTATGGTCGAAGAAAGAAAGAGAGAGAGAAAGAGGGGGATGGAAAAAGAAAGAAGAAGGAAAGAGAGTGGGGGAAAGGAAAGAAATAGAGAAAGAAAGGCCCAGAAAGAAAGTAAGGCCCAGAAAGAAAGAAGAGAGAAAGATAGGGAGAGAAAAGGAGAAAGGAAAGATAGAAAGTAAGGCCCAGATGAAAAGAGAGAGAAAGAGTGGGGGGGGGAAGAAAAAGAAAACAAGGAAAGGAAAGAAATAGAGGAAGAAAGGCCCAGAAAGAAAGACAGACAACGAAAGTAATGCCCTGAAAGAAAGAAAAAAAGAAGAGAGAGAGAGAGACAAAGAGAAAGACAGAGAGAGAAAAGGGGAAAGGAAAGATAGCAAGTTAGGCCCAGAAGGGAAGAAAGAAAAGAGAGACAAAGAGGGGGATAGAAAAAGAAAGAAGAAGGAAAGAGAGAGGGGAAAAGGGGGGAAATGTAAGAAAGACAGAAAGGAAGGAAGAAAGAAAGCGGGATAGAAAAAGAAAGAAGAAGTAATGAGAGTGGAGAAATAAAGGAGTCAGCAGAACCCATGCTGAAACCTCAGTGGTACCTTTACCGGTCCGGGACTTGAACACTCAGACCGCGGGGTCGTCTCACTACATGTTACACTGGCCCGAGTTACCTGCGACCCTTACAATAAATACCGTTCCTCAGAATTACATTCAAACACAGTAAAGTCCGGCCCTTTGAGGACATGAGGCTCAAGAGGTTTGCACTCTACATATACTTATTATGAATGTATAGTGCGTATGTCAACAGATCATGCTTGTTTTACTCTGCCGTCTGCAGAACTTTACTGTCACGCTGAAATCTGCATATTTATTGCAAATCCTTTAAAAAGACGTGTTTGTTTGCACTGGAATCATGCTAATCTCCATGAAGATCTCACAGTCTGATATTGCCGGTGTTTGTCAGTTTATTTTTAGTGCCGATCAAAGCTGCTTAATTGGCTTGAGTGTGTCCGTGTCGTTTCACCTGAAGGAGCGATTCACCACTTTTACAGGTTTCGATTTTCACTTCTCACTTATATCGAGTCATTTGAGTGAGTGATTATTTGTCATTGTGAACACATCACAGCACACAGTGCGCCACAACTAAACAAATGTGACCCATCCGTGAAGGAGCAGTGGGCAGCTGAAACGGCCAGCGCCCTGGGAGCAGTGCTTGGAGATGGGAACTTGCTCATGAGTATCTCAGCAACTTTCCGTTCGCGAACACCCCGAACCATTACACTACACGCAGCTGAGTGTTTTAGAAGCACTTAACGGCAAAGTAACTGCAGGGCGCGCTAACTTACTAAATCTTTAGTTTCATATTTGGCTGTGCCAGCCCCTCAAATGTGCGCAGACGTCAGTCTCTTTTCCTCCAGTATATCTTCCGTCTTATCATCGCACATCTTTTTTTTTTTATTCTTCCTCCACGCTCAAATCCTCCATTTCCCCAGCGCCTGTCCTCACATGAAGTGTGGAGATGTAAAATGCGCTGTCTTTTTGAACTTTTCAAGTTAGTTTGGATTTACAGTGACATTTGGAACCCTTTCATTAGCGAGGGCGGTGAGTAAAGTGTCCAGTCCGGCGGTCCGGAGAGAGACAGCGCTGCTGCCGGGGTAATGAGAGAGAAAAAAGGAGTGGAGAAAAAAGAGGAAGGATAAGAGTAGGGGCAAAGGTTTGAGTCTTTCTCTAGCCTCCAGTTTTTACACCGCTCCTCTCTTATTACTATCAATCACCTTTATCGGTGGAGCCGCGGCGACTGGTTTCATTTAGAAGCTGATGGAGCGTTCCACTTCCTAAACTTGTGTGATCTCATACGCTTATAGACCAGAGATGGCTACAATCCGATATGCAGATCGGTATCGGTCCGATGACTCAAATAGTGGGATTGGGTATCTGTGGCGTTGAACCGATCTATGGAGATGATCTGTTCAGTTAAATTAAATTAAATTAAATTAAAACGATAGACACCAGGCAGGCACGTGGATATAGATACAAACAATACTATGGTGTTATATTTGTGCCTTAAATCTGAGCGTGCAGTGGGACTTACACAAGCAGAATCTGGTGTCTGTGTGCGCTCATCTCTGCCTCAAAACACTCCACACCCTCACGCTCACATCTATGGGACGTCAAAGATGTCATAATTGCACTTTACTAGAGCACAGTAAAAAGCAGTACCATTTACAGAGATTTTTTACTGCGTGTTTGACCACAAGAAGGTACAGAAATTGTTCTCTATTGTGAATTATACGATTACCATTGTTAGGATATGAAATGACATATTGGGACATGAGATTTTGGTCACATCGCACAGCCCTATAAGAAGATATGTTACATAATAAATTCTAGAAATATATATTAACATAATAATATTATATCCACGTCAGTGTTGAGAACTTGCTTACATATATATATAAATTACGTATAAATGCGAGAAAAGGTGCACCAAGTAAAAACTTTAATGAAATCTAGGTCCAGATCTGGTCCACAGTCCGCCTCTTCTCTACGCTCTTCTGCCCGTCTTTATATCAAAGTAAAATGAAATAATTGATAAGCCAGCGATCAGATCTGTGTCCTGTTTTCCTCATCGATCTTGGTTCTCACATTGCCGCTCGGCCGCCTGCCGACACGACTCTCACCCTCAAAGTGTCCCTCGTTAAAATGTCAAATCTGCCAAAGCTGGGCAGGTAATCCTAATGGAGTCATTATTAAAATCTCATCATTAAAGCCGGTCAGAAAGCCATGCTCTGGCCCTCAACACCTTCTCAACTTCACTTTTACTCTAAATTTTCATTATTGTTTCCTTTATAGGTCCGGGCGATATCACCGCAAAGTAATATAAGTAATTTTACCTTGCTTATTCTCTTTGTCATAGATGACTGACAAGGCTTGTACTGTAAATATGCTGAACTATTAAAGCAGTGATTTTTTTTTAAAGGAAAGGGGCCAAAATTGAATAGGCTAATTGAAGAAGGCTGTCAGATGTAGACTGATGTAGACATCAAGACTCTTTGCAGTGGTGGAACCGACTTCCTCTTGCCATAAGGAGTGCTGAGTCCCTTGCTGTCTACAAACGTCGTCTGAAGACACACCTCTTCGAAGAGTATCTAGGGGATTAATTTACCCCTTACTATTTAAGTTGTCTTACCCCTCAAGGAAAAAAACAAAACAAAACAAAAAAACGCCCACTAACATGCACGTCTGTCTGTGAACTTTCGTTTTCTCTAAGCCATAGTCGGCGGCAACTTGGTTTAACCACAGTTATTGATTTTAAACATAGCTTTACAGATCAAAGAACAGTCGTGGACTACGAAGCGTTGTTGTAAGTCGCTCTGGATAAGAGCGTCTGCTAAATGCTGTAAATGTAAATGTAGTGGCAGACAGTACTGATGCCGATACTTGGGCTTTGGGTATCTGCCGATCCCGAGTACCGATCCAGTACCAGTTTTTAATTAATATGTTGTGTATTTCTCTGCGAGGAAGAGACTGAGATTATTCTGTTATGCTTAAGGAAATACTAGCTAAAACGATGTAATAATTACACACCCATATGTATATGCTAAATTATTTATTATTGAAATAACATCTGAAAAATTCTTTGTTTAAATACAGTTCTATCATTTTGTGACGGTCCGTTAGACTGCGAGTGAGAGCTGGTGTTAAGGAAATTAAGCAGTATAATCGTGTGATTTCTTTTGGGGTTGTAGTGTGCTGCGTGGCTTGTTCTGCTCATTGTCATATCAGTATGTAGGATGTAGCGTGAATGTTGAACAGTAAACCAGCTTTACCGTGTTGCCACTTACCATGCATAACCAATTATTTGCACGTGCGTACATAAACATAGAAAAACCTACAATTTAACTGAACAGTCTCCATAGATCGCCCCAATGCTGCTGATACCTAATCCAGCTGTTTGAGTCGCTATCGGACAAACATCCAAGCCACGTTTCGAATCGACGTCGCTATTTTAAGGGGACAGTATGTTTAAAAAACAGAATTTTATAAGTAATCGAAAGAATCATTATGGACAAGATTATGTCGATTAGAGGTTCTGAATGTTGGTTTCGGTTAATTACCAAGCCCTATTTTTTGGCTTAAAGAGAATTTATTTTTGTTGATGGAGTTAAAATGTTTTAATGACTTCATTCTTTACGTGTTCTGCGTTTTCCTCTCCGTCAGCGGTGCCTCCAAACATCGCCGATCTGAAGAACCTGGAGGTGCTTAACATGTTCAACAACCAGATAGAGGACCTGCCCACTCAGATCAGCAGCCTGCAGAAACTCAAACACCTCAACCTGGGGTAAGAGTCTCCTCTCACCACTCAAGCAACACACTGCTAAAATGAACTTTTCTTTTCATAAATTTATTTTCCATCATTCAGTGCGTAAATGTTATCCGTATCATACATAGATGTAGGGCTGGTCGACCTCACATCGGGCCGGGCAATTTCTTGAAAAATTCAGTGTGCCTTCGATTTAAATAAATAACTAACTGCATGATTCGTACAGCAGCAAATCTGCACTTCACCCCACCACCTCTACATCGCCTCTGAGACTTAAGCAGCACCCTGGACATTTTGGGCTGTAGGTAAACGTGTTTTTGCCGTGGGCCAGAGTGAAACATGCTGAGATGAGAGCAGGGAGATGAGTGTAATAGTGTTGTCCTTTAACTTTCACATTGCACAGCTGACATTTAGCCTCACTGCGCTGTAGCATAAGATACAGGGACTATGGGAAGTTGGCCTCCTCCACAGTTTTTGCTTTTGCTTACCTTGCTGTATGTTTATTTCTACATGCACAATAATGCAGGTCCTACTTGACCACTACTCCTCATGAAGGGGAAGCAAACTCATTCTGTACTGATACACCAGATGTGTGGACTTAAAGATAGAGCTGGACAATTCACTGAAAACCAGTTAAAACCACCATTAAGAACCAGTAATCGATGTACTCTTGTCAATAATAATGCTTTTCTAAATTTTGTTTGTCCAGTCTGCTACTACATCTGTGTGTGTTTGTGTGCGTTTATTATGATTTTGAAATCACAAAATGTGAGAATGTGTGATATGTGGAATATGACTAAATATGTCGGATGATGAAATTAAAACGTCTGTTGTTTGATTTTATATTTTATATTTTGTGGGTGGCAAAATACTGTTTATAGCAGTTTGGCTGAGGGTTTGCAGTAGTCACCACAGCACCACGTGGATGTACAGTAGGTACGGAGAATACTGTGGTGTTATATTTGTGACCCTCCACGGCAAAACCAGTCGCTTGTCGCAACGGAGGTTTCCGAGAAAAACGAGCGTTTATGTTGCGTGGGGTAAAATGTTGGATTTTTTGTTTGTAGTGTTTTGAAACAGTGGAAGGTCTATACTGTACTGTTGTGAATAAATTTGGCTGAAAAACTTCCCCTTTCCATCCTAAAAACGTGACTTTCTTGAGGTGAGGAATTCAATTCCAGCAGAATGTGAAAAGTTTCTGTTTTGACCGCTCTACTTCAATATTCACGGTAAATCCACTCGTTGACTAGCGTGAAGATATTTCTCCGGAATCCATCTCCGTCTCCCGACTTCAGTTAACCTAACGCAGGTAGGCTATCCGTGTGGCTGTGAATGCAGCGTAGGCTAGCGTTAATACAAACGTAGCCGCGACCGCACCAAGCGTCTGAGAGTGCTACGGCGATAGTCAACTTCAAAGGCAGATTTCTCCGTTTCTCACTTGGCGTGACAGGAGAAAGCTCATTTGAATGTTGATATCTCAGTCATATGTCGTCCGATTCATTCGATGTAGGTATCGTTTTGAAGCTTGATTTATGCCCTTTCATGAAAACATAACTCAATTTTGAAAATTTGCGACAAGCGACTGGTTTTGCCGTGGAGGATCACATTTGTGCCTTAATTCTGAGTGCGCAGTGCAACTTTCACAAGCAAAATCTGGTGTCTGTGTGCGCTCAACTCTGTCTACACACACTCAAAACAATCCCTACTAGGGATGGATATGGTTAAGATTTTAACAGTACCACTACTCTTACCGATGTGACAGCCCAGATCCACGTTAACACCAGCTACTATCTTCTGTCAATATAGTTATGTACTTCATGCATGGAAAAGGGAGGGCGTATATACTAGCCTAGCCCACGTCATACCTTGGGGTATAAACTGGCCGAGCCTAACTTATACCCCAGGCATGAAACAGCCTAGCCTATAATAACTATATTAATATTCTGGGCAGGGGGTAAACTCTGGGCTGTTATACCTGTACTGCTGTACCTGTACTGTACTACTGGTTCAGTTCTTTAATGATATTTTTACTAGTAAAAAAATCAAATTACCAACATAATTAAGATTGCTTTATTTAATAAATCACTTATTATTCAACAAACCATCGACACAGTAAGCTGACAAATCCTCCTCTCACAGAGTTGCAGTGTTACTAAAATCATTATAATAAAATAAAAACTTACACAATGATTTTTTTTTTTGGATTATTTCTAATGACTTCTCAGTCCACATCAAGCTGGTGTGCATTTATTTAAGTGTTTTACAATATCACTTAAAATAAAAAGCTGTGTATCTGCCTATAGGCGGTCATATACAGTACTGTGCAAAAGTTTTAGGCAGGTGTGAAAAAATGCTGTAAACAAAGAATGCTTTCAGAAATATAAATAATGATTGTTTATTTTTATCAATTTACAAAATGCAAAGTGAGCGAACAAAAGAGAAAAATCTAGAAGTATCAAATCAATATTTGGTGTTACTACCTTTTGCCTTCAAGCCAGCATCAATTCTTATAGGTACACTTGCACAAAGTCAGGGATTTTGTAGGATTATAGTCATTATATTATTTTTGTAGTCATTATATTATTTTTGTAGTCATTATAGGATTATAGATCTGTGGTTAGTTCTCCAAGATGTTTGGAACAATACCAGCGAGTTCCTTCAAAAACTGTGTGCAAGATGTACTAGAAAGAATTGATGTTGTTTTGAAGGCGGTGGTCACCTATCAATGATTTAATTTAGATTTCTCTTTGTTCATGAAAATAATGATTAACACTTCCATTTTTGAAAGCATTCTTTGTTTACAGCATTTTTTCACACCTGCCTAAAGCTTTTGCACAGTACTGTATTTCAGTGTGATTGAAGAATCATGTAATTATGCGATGTGCTTTGATATATCTTACAGCGTATTAAAATGTAATTTAAAGTTAATTTATTATTGCCTACTCTGGGCGTCGTCGAGCGGGCTCCACCCGGATGTAATCAGTTATAAATCACATACAGCCATAAGCAGAACAGAACTTTCTAACGCATGCAGATCAGGCAGCAACTTTATGTGCATGGCAAAGAATGCTCTAGATTATCCAACTTTTTTAATCCGTAACGAAGCTGCTCAGATAGCCTGGGAAAGATTTTTTTTTGCAGAAACAAAAAATTCTGATTGATTAATTTCTCCAGAACCGAAAGCAATACTGTTAACGTCAGAGCTTATCCATTTAGTACCAGGTTTTGGTACCCATCCCTACTCCACGCCCTCACGCTCAGATTAGGTATATAGGGCCGAATTACGCCTTAAAAACCGGTTTTACAACTCACAAAAAGTCACTAGTGCGCAAAAAGCGTGTTTCCAGCGACATAAACATATAAAGCACCAGTATATCAGCGTATAATATGGAGATGTTGGTGGTAATGCACAGCCCTCGTCAATGTCGTGGAGTTAAGTTGTGAGATTAGGTTCCATTAATAGCCCAGCCCTACGTCCAGGCTAAATAGACTTCATTCTGATTCGGAGGTGGAGGGGAGAATTAGAGCCTCCTCAATGTCGCCCGGTTACAGAGGTCTCCCCTCCCCCTGCCCCTCGTGTCCCACGCTCTTATCGATTTGCTGTCAGACGCGTCATTTCCAGGCATAATCTTCAAAACATAAACTTGGCGTTAATGGTAATTAGGTAACATCGTCTCCCCGTCTAAACACCCCTCACCCCTTTCAAACCGAACACACGCTCTCATTTGTTCAAAACAATTCTCCACCTCTTGTAATTGCTTCCCAAACACACAGCAGAATCCGTTTGTTTGTCTTTTTTAAATCCGTGGCAAACTAATGTAACTTTTTTTTTTGCAGCTGTCATGAATGCTGAAGTGGGGCAGGCGTGTAGAGTCGAGGAAGGAAGAAAGCAAGTGGCCAAGTTCATCAGCCCATGATCTCGGCCTCTTTCTCTAACACACACACACTGCAGCCTTTACTTACTTTACTGATCTCTTTAGCTCATTGTCGAGACCTTCAGCTCTTTCCAACCAGTGCTCATTTAGGTGTGTTGTCTGAAAACGAGATTTCTCCCGTCCATCTGCCGCAATTAGTTTTCCATTTTGGAGGCGATAGCGAGCCTGAATATGCCAGAATGATGTGTGTGTGTGTGTTCCTGATAAAATGTGACTCTGCACAGCAAAACCAGTCGCAATGAAGGTTTCGAAGAAAAACGACCGTTTGTGTTGCGTGGGGTAAAATGTTGGATTTTTTGTTTGTAGTGTTTTGAAACAGTGGAAGGTCTGTACTGTACTGTTGTGAATAAATTTTGCTGAAAAACTTCCCCTTTCCATCCTAAAAACGTGACTTTCTTGAGGTGAGGAATGCAATTCCAGCAGAATGTGAAAAGTTTCTGTTTTGACCGCTCTAGTTCAATATTTACGGTAAATCCACTCATTGAGTAGCGTGAAGATATTTCTCCGGAATCCGTCTTCGTCTCCCGACTTTAGTTAACCTAACGCAGGTAGGCTACCGTAAATGCAAACGTAGCCGCGACCGCACCAAGCGTCTGTGAGTGCGACGACGATAGTCAACTTCAAAGACAGATTTCTCCGTTTCTCACTTGGTGTGACAGGAGAAACCTGACTTCTTTGAATGTTGGTATCTCAGTCATATGTCGTCCGATTCATTGGATATAGGTATTGTTTTGAAGGTTGATGTATGCCCGTGGAGGGTCACGAATTATCAGATTTTTATTCCACACACTTATTCTGGCCGCTGGCTTTTGTTTGATTATTGACATGAACATGTCTAACATAATTAATGAGGGCAATTAGTGTTAAGGAGTTTATATCTAATCTCTTTTTAAGAAATGGATCTAGGACTGCAGTACGACCAAATTTTCATATCCTGACATGTCATTTCATGCCTACGCAGACACTTGAAACACCCCACCCGATATGGAATGCAGATGATGCCACAATTCTCCTATATTTTTATGGAATTGACATCAAAACACCTGTTTTTTATGCGGTTTAGTTTGTAAAAACTGGTTTTTTTTGAGGCGCTCTAATATACCAGCGTTTTTTACACCGTGTTACGTTGTTGAAAACGCAGATTTTTGAGGCGCTCCAGTGGCTTGTGGTCGGACGCCGCTTTTTCCGCCATAAAATAGCTGTAAAAGGCGTTGCTTTTTATTGATACTCCAGTAAGGTGCCTTTCAGGTGAATTGTGACACCTTTGGCGTTCCATAGATCTGAGCGTGAGGGCGTGGAGTGTTTTGAGCACATGTACGCTGAGGTGAGCGCACACAGACACCAGATTGTTGCTGGTGAAAGTTCCACTGTGTCTTCAAAATTAAGGCACAAATATAACATCATAATATTCTCTGTGTCTACATCTACGTGGTGCAAACATATTTTTTGCCACACCACTTTTAAACGATAGAGTATGATATGAAATCAAAGACGTTTTAATTTCCTCTGTCCTCCGTCCACTGTATTTCGTCATATCGCAAAGCCCTAAATAGCATCATCTTATGATAAAGCAGTTTAATGCACTTAATGTTGTGGAACATTATGAAAGTGTGGAGTGTGAACCAAAAAGTGGGAACATAATAATAATAAAAATAAAATAAAAATAATAATAATAATAATGAAAAGCATGAAAATAACAAAGGGCCTTATTCACTATTTTATTTTATTAAAAATTAGTTCTTAAGAATGACATTTTAAATAGTACAATACTTCATGTAATTTCTTTTTTGAGATCCAAGGTGGTTTTTACCCAGCGATCATAATAACTCACATAAAACTTGCATGTTTAGTGTGTACATCTCTGGCTGTCCTGTATATTGATGGTTACATCTAACATCAGTCTTAGTTAGTGACTATTGATCATTGTTTTCTCTGTGTGTGTGTGTCTGCGTGTGTGTCTGCGTGTGTGTCTGCGTGTGTGTCTGCGTGTCTGTCTGCGTGTCTGTCTGCGTGTGTATGTGTGTAGGATGAACAGGCTGAGTTCGCTGCCCCGAGGTTTTGGTTCTTTGCCTGCGCTGGAGGTCCTGGATCTCACTTACAACAACCTGAACGAGTCCTCACTTCCCGGCAACTTCTTCTACCTTAGTGAGTCTCTCTCTCCCCCTCTCTTTTTTTTTTTTCCTCTCCTAGGGCTGTGCGATATGATGAAATACACTGGATGAGGACATGAAAAGGTCTATCGTTTCATATTATAATTAATATTTGTTCATGGTTCGGCTGAGAGTTTGCAGTAGTCACCATGGCACCACATGGATGTAGAATACTATGGTGTCTTATTTGTGACTTAATTCTGAGTGCACAGTGGAACTTTCACAAGCAAAATCTGGTGTCTGTGTGCGCTCAACTCTGCCTCTATATGCAGGCTTGAAACTATCCGTGCCTATGGAACACCAATTCACCTTAAAGGCACCTTACAAGAGCGCTGTAAAGAGTGCAGCCTTTTACAGACATTTTACTGCATAAAAAGCAGCATCTGACTTCAAGTCACTACGGCGTTACAAAAACTGACATTTTAAATGAATGAAAATGTGCATTTTACTGTCAGTTGTTTTACAATTTATGCAAATTGAGGTGCCATTGGCATATGGGTAGACGATATATTGATTACACTGGTTATATCTCGGCTTATTCTACATGCGATGTAGTAAATGACTGTGCAGGTCCATCTGAATAAATTAGAACGTCATGAAAAAGTTAATTTTTTTCAGTAATTCAATTCAAAAAGTGAAACATCAACATGAGGATTTGTACTCGTTGTTCACAATACAGATGCATCTCAAATCAATTAGAATGTCATCAAAAAGTTAATTTATTTCAGTAACTCGATTTAAAAAGTGGAGATCATATATTATATAGATTCATTACACACAGAGTGATATATTTCAAGAGTTATTATTTTTTTTTATTTGGATGATTATGGCTTACAGTTAATGAAAACCCAAAATCTCAGAGAGTTTGAATATTGCATAAGACTAATAAAATAAGGGTTTTTAATAAGGAATGTTGGCCTATTGAAAAGTATGTACAGTTTATGCATTCAATACATGGTCGGGGCTCCTTTTGCATGAATTACTGCATTAGTGCAGCTTGACATAGAGGTTATCAGCCTGTGGCACTGCTGAGGTATTATGGAAACCCAGATTGCTTTGATAGCGGCCTTCAGCTCATCTGCATTGTTGGGTCTGGTGTCTCTCATCTTCCTTTTGACAAATCTATGGAGTTTAGGATGGCTGGGTTTGGCACAGTGACACCATGGTCATTAAACGAGGTATTGGTACTTTTGGGAGTGTGGGCGGGTGCCAAGTCCTGCTGGAAGATGAAATCATCATCTCCATAAAGCTTGTCAGCAGAGGGCAGCATGAAGTGCTGTAAAATATCATGGTAGACAACTGTGCTGACTTTAGACTTGATAAGATACAGTGGACCAACACCAACAGATGGCATGGCTCTCCAAATCATCACTGACTGTGGAAAGTTCACGATGGACCTCAAGCAGTTTGGATTCTGTGCCTCTCCGCTCTTCCTCCAATCTCTGGGACCCTGATTTCCAAATGAAACGCAAAAGGGTTTTGGACCAGTCCAGTGGGTTTTCACCAAGACGCTTCTGATGTAGGTTGACATAGGGGATACAACAGTTGTAGCACACGTCCCGGACACGTCTGTGTGTGGTGGCTCTTGAAGAACTGTCTCCAGCTGCAGTCAACCGCTTGTGAATCTACCCCACATTCTTGAATGGGTGTAAATGCGCGTGCACCTTTTTCTACCAAACTTTTTCCTTCCACTCAACTTTCCGTTAATATGCTTGGACACAGCTCTCTGTGAAGAGCCAGCTTCTTTAGCAGTGACCATTTGTGGCTTAGCCTCCTTGTGGAGGGTCTCAATGATTGTCTTCTGGACAACTGTCTTCTCCATGATTGTGTATCCTACCGAACCACACTGAGAGACCATTTGGAAACGATTAGGAAACCTTTGCAGGTGTTTTGAGTTAATGAACTGATTAGAGTGTGACACCGTGAGTCTACAATATTGAACTTTTTCACAATATTCTAATTTTCTGAGATACTGAATTTTGGGTTTTCATTATAATCATCAAAATTAGAAGAAATAAATGCTTGAAATACATCACCCTGTGTGTAATGAAATCTATATAATATATGAGCTTCACTTTTTAAATCGAGTTACTGAAATAAATTAACTTTTTGATGACATTCTAATTGATTTGAGATCTACCTGTATTGTGAACAACGAGTACAAATCCTCATGTTGATGTTAAACGGCATGTACTTCACTTTCCAGTTTGGCTTCTCCGCCCTCTCAAAGCAGACAGCTCACGCCACTGCCCATCTACAACACTCCCCTAGCGCATGCACGTTTTGTAGCGGAAGCTGAGCTGAGCGAGCGTGTAGGGAGAGAAGTTAATATTCATGCCATTTCAGAGATATTAATTAGAGATGGAAGCGACCAGCACTGGTTCTGTTCTCCTGTGCACCAAAACAGAAGTAATGCGTGAAAATGCATATATGACATTCTTTGTGGCATAAACGTGGAACACCATCACTTGCAAAAATGCTTCACTTCAGTCAAATCTTCTCCTTTATTTAGGTCTGGGCGATATGGAAAAAATCTTATCTCGATTTTTTATTTTTTTATTTTTTTATTTTTTATAAATGTCAGCCGATATCGATATATATCAAGATTAATGTCAAATCACTGTCAATGTAAGTCATTCTATGGCTTAACATTCTAACACTTCTTTCTCAATTTTGTATCCATCAGTATATAGGTTTATTTATTTGATAAATAAATGTTCTATATTTCTTCTTTCTTATTGATTATGCTGTAACATTATTAAATTTAAAAAAAAATCTAATCAATTAAAAATAAAGAAATACTGTCATTTTGGGTCATTTTGAACCAATGTGGCCTATAAAATGAGCTGCTTTTGGCTTTTCTGGAAGAGAACTACATTTACCACAATCCCCTGCGCCCCCCTTGGAGCCGCGTGACTATAAAGCGTTTTAGAGACTAATGGCGCTCACGCGCGAGCTCATCAATACAGCGTGTGTTTACTAGTGTTGTAGTCAAGACCACCTTTTCGAGACCAAGACCTGACCAAGACCAGAGGGGGTTGAGACTCAGACAAGAACAAGACTCTGAGGGGCTGAGACCGAGTCGAGACCGAGACCAGGGCTGGCCGAGACCGGACCAGTGCGCGTTTTACACCGCATGACAAATAAATGGAACATGCAAAGACTAAGAACCCCTCAAAAAGAGCTGAGTGAAGTAAACAACATACACTATGCAACATTTAAAATGTTTATTCATTACTTCTCTCTTGACTGTTCTCTTACATTGCAATAATCAGAAAACAGAACAAAGAATGTCAAACATTCAACATTTGAATTGTACAATCCAAAAACCCAGCATATCCAAGATATACTGAAGCTTGTCGACTCCATCAACAAGTAGAAGTAATATAGTAATTATGGTCGGAAATAGGGATGCACCGATTGCAATTTTCTTGGCCGATTCCGATTACCGTTTTTTTTGTACGTGTGATCGGCCGATACTGATTTTTCCGAGACTTTTTCCCCCAGATAACTGCTGCGAGTAGTCGACGACATCGACACAAAACAATGGGTTTCAACTTTTTTAATGTAACGCGGTAGTTACTTTCCCTGTTTACTAGTTACTTTTATAATAGTGACATATAATAGAGGCAGCTCTACAGCAAATACAAACAAAAATCGAATTTTCTTTAATATAATGCTTTATTTTCACAACAAATTTTCTCTACAAATTTAAATAAATCAAATGTAAAATGTAACAACTCCGGTAACTCGACATCCGAAAAGTAACGCCTACTTGGCATTGTGTATTTTGGGCAGAGGTGATTTATCAGATTTCTGAAGCCTGTATCCTCAGCTATGGAAAACGGCTGATCATCTAGTGATCATCTTGTGATTGACTTGTGCATCTGTGTTTATATTGAATTGGGGACAGACAAGTGGGCAAGGGGAGCCATTGATTGCGTGCTTATTAAACGTGTAAGACCTAACTATTAAATTATAATTATAAGATTGATAAACTATAACTTGTGTTTAATCTACCTGTCGCCGTTCCTCTTTCTACGTCATCTTTGGTTTTTCTGTAAAAACTGTCTGTAGTGTGCAGTCAATCACAAGACCAGGAGCCATCGGCCAATAAGACTCGCAGGCAGAAGCTGCCAAATCCCGCCCCCAAACTGCCAAAACCTACCCCCTTTCAAACCGCGCGCGCAGAAATCTCACTCGAGCAAAAAAGCCGCTCGTCGGTAATCTACTTCGTGCGCGAGGACATTTAACACTTCGAGAGGAAAAAAAAGACATAAAAAAAAAAAAAAAAAAAAAAAAAAATATCACAACTGGGAACTCGAGTCTTAATTTTGTGCTCTCGAGTTTCACATTTGCGCGCGCGACTTTGAAATTTACGCCCGCGAAATTTTTGCGGCAGGCCATTTTGCACGCTCTAGTTCTGGCATTGATGTGACGCCATACTCATGCACCCAAAATTCATTTCGTCGCCGCACGATGTCACCTCATCCAAAGTAAATGAGAAACGCCTCCGTTGAGCGTACATGTGAATGCTGCCTGAATGTGCGCATGGCTGTGCTGCAAGTAATGCGCATGTGCAAGATCGGTTTGAAATCGGCAATACGTGTGAGTGGCCAAAAATCGGCCGATTCCGATCGCTGGCCGATCAATCGGTGCATCCCTAGTCGAAAACAATAAAGTGCAAAGTTTACAGTGCGTGTGTGAAGGGGGCGGGTCGGGTAACCACGGTCGGCACTAACATCATTGGTTGCACTTGAAATAAGAAGTTGTCCAATCCGACATTAAACAGCTCATTAATAATAAAATTCTCTGAGTCGTGGTCTCGGCTGGTCTCGAAATAAAATTCTGAGTCCTCTTTGTCCGAGTCCATGACAAGACCGAGTGCAAATGTGGCCGAGTCCGAGACGAGACCAAGACCTTCAAAAACCGGTCTCGAGATCGAGACCGATCTCGAGTACTACAACACTATTGTTTACATCGCGAAAAATGCCATTTATGCGCTTTTATGCATTTACTTGTGTTTTTGTGCACGGAACACCTCACCAATACCTTCACATACGCAGGGATCGGTTCTTGTCTTGATCGCGCCACTAAAAACAGTAATAAGCGTCCGTGTGAAACAAGCGGGGCATGCTCTAGCGAGTGAAATAAATTAAACGTTAAGTATTTTTGTATATTCGAATAATCGTTTCAGCTCTAGTATTACCGGTCTTTTATGAACATGTTTCGCCAGTTTGCAGCGTGCGCTACTCTGCTTCGTATCGGACTTTACGTAGCCAAAATATTTCCAAACTGCAGAACACTTCGAACCCTTTTTTCCCAGCAATGTCCTCCTCCTTTGAGCCTTGCACAGTAGAGGTGTGAATCTACACTGGTCTCACTATTCGATTCGATTACGATTATCACGTCAGCGATTCGATTCGATATCTCCCTGCATGCAATCAATTTTTCTAAATTACTTCACATTGCACGCAGATTGGGCATGGATCACAGATTGGGCAGCTATAGTTGCTACTGAATTTTTATGCCACAGCCAGAAAATCACCAAGCAATGTCATTATGATACAACTGGTTCTGTCCTAGGAACCAGCACTCAGACTAAGTGTTAGAGGGAGTATTTTTTGTATTACTTTTCAGATATTTGTATTAAATTCATTATTCATGAAGATCAAAGTCAAAGTCAACTTTGTCATCTCTACTAATACTGTACAGATATACAGAGAGACGGGACGACGTGGGTCCAGTTTACACAGTGCAACAAGAAACGGGGAAGAAAGAACAAACAGGGCACATAGAACAAAAAATATATAAATAGAATACAAAATATAAATTTTAAACTAGAAATGGAGTATTTAATATAAACTTTAAACCTGTACTAGAAATAGAAGTAAGAAGAGAGACAATTTAGATGCAGTATTAACCTACAAAAGTGGAAATTGACTTTTACACTGTATGTGCAAGAGGTTAGAAACAGTTTCAGTATGAAAAATTCTATATCCAGTCTATTAATATAACAGTATCTCTTAAAACAGTCTGACTAACATTGAAGTTTGTGCAATACTTTTCAATAACTTGTGCAGATACAGTTAGTTAGAAGGTAACCAGTGATATGTACATTCAATGTTCAAAATCTGCCCAAATCAGTTGGAAATGTTCTGAAAAATAAAAAAGGGATAATTTTTATAAAGTGAGTTCAGTAGTAAAGGGGGACTGCATGTCACAGACCACCTGCAATGCCGCCGTAGACCGCTAGGGGACAGCGGATCGCCGGTTGAAAACCTCCGTTAAAATCGATTACCATTGCATCGATTCAGAATCGTCCAGATCTGCATTGCGATGCATCGATTATGTGATTAATTTCAACACCCCTATTGCACAGTGTTCATTGAGGCGTCTTTCTATAACGGTATTGCTTGTCATCATTTTCTTCTATTTTATCTCGCTCGCTGTCCTGACATGCTGTCGGGCACGGCTGCTGTAGCCCACAGCTTTGGCATGTGAGAAGCCATGCTTACTTACGTGACGTGAGCTGTAACTATTTTGCAACCACGTGATTGGTTTGGCTGCTCTGTCCATCGATCTGACCGCTGTGAGCGGTAACCACACGATTGGTTCGGCACGGCGCTGTTTCTATTATCGTTGGCTTAACCTGAAATCAAAAGGTGGACGGAATCAAGATATATTGTATATCCTGATATAGCTTTATAATATTGCGATAAAATATTTTTTGGAAATATCGCCCAGCCCTACTTTGGTGTTCTATATGAGTGTGTGCGGAATGTTTGGAGTGTGTGTGTAGGCAGAGTTGAGCATGCACAGACACCAGATTTTGCATGCAAACGTTTCACTTAATATACAGAAAATGTGGTATATTGTGATATATATCGTTATCATGATATGAAATGACTTGTATTGTTGTGTCAGATTTTGGTCAAGATTTTCTCTTGTGGAACTCTGTCTTCTGCTTGTAGCGCAGTCTGTTCTGCAGTCTGCTCACTGTCTACTAAGCTAAAAACACTGCAGACAAACTTCATCATCAGTATTAGCATCATCCTCATCATCACATCATTATTCCAGTCATCGCCTTCCCATTATGGGCCAAGTGATGATCATTGACCAGCTTCTAGAGCCCCGTGCGTGCCTTAATGGGCTGTTATTTTAATACTGATGACATGATGAAAGCATGCACTGAACTCCAATCAGTCCCTTACACACTCTCTCTCTCACACACACACACCTCGTTGTATTTATCAGCACTGACGACTTGCTTCTGATATTATCTCTGATTCCACAAGCAAATGAAAATGGATCTGATTAATGAATGAGGCTGAGGTGATTAAGGACAATCAGACAGAGCAAAGCACATTGGAGGTGTGAGCAGGCGAGACGGAGGGAGGGAGGGAGGGAGGATGAGAAGACAGGAGAGATGACTTTAAGAATATTAAGAGTCATTTTTCTGGATCACAAAGTTGACACATTTGATTAAACATGTCTGAGGCTTTTCTGAATTAGTATTTTCTGAGAACTGTACTTCAGTGCAAGGAGGCTCTCAAACATTTGGTAGTGTAACAAAAATCGGTGTTTACACTGTATTATTCATTTGTCTTGCTTAGTTTTGTTTTCAAGTTACGATGCGTATCACCTACGATAGAAACATCCTGGGAAAAATTGCACAATTTCAAAGGCAAATCTGCACACTACGGAGTCTGAGCCTGCTAACTTTACCAACCCCTCGCACAGACACTGAGGGGACAAGATGCAGCTGGCTGGAACGCAAGCGCTGCGCACATAAACAAAAGCGAGGCAAGCGCACAGGCGCTAGCGCCAGGCTAAAGGCTCACCCAGTCCGACTGGCACTTCCATCAGTCCTACTCTCCACCTACTCTTCTATATGCTGAGAGAATTCTCTGTGGTGCTAATTGTAGCCGTGTACCTGCCGCCTAGTGTTAATGCTAACCTGGCGCTAAGAGAATTGTATGAGGCTACTGACAAGCTCCAGATTACGCACCCGGATGGATTTGTTATCGTTGCATGCAAAGTCAGCCATGTGAAACTGAAGTCAGTTCTCCCAAAATTCTACCAGCATGTGGACTTTGCTACGACAGGAGATAACAGTTTGGACAAAGTCTACACCAACATGCGCAGTGCCTGCAAAACAGCTGCGCGCCTCCATATTGGCTCTTCTGATCACGCAGGGGTGATGCTGCTGTCCGCATACACATCGCTGCTGAAACTTGTAAGACCTGTCAGGAGAACCATCCGCGTCTGGCCCAGTAGAGCTGTGTCAGCACTTCAGTACTGTTTCGAGTGCACAGACTGAAGCAGGTTCAGACAAGAAGCTACGTGCAATGGCCGCGTGAATTTGGACGAGTTGTGACCTCTTTAAATCTGTGACTTGCTACATCAGCAAGTACTTAGAGGATGTTACCATCTCCAAGAACGCCAACACGAGAGCCAATGAAAAGCCCTGGTTCACAGCATCAGTGTATGCACGGCTAAGAGAGAAAGATGCTGCTTTTCAGTCTGGGAAGAAAGCTGTTCTCAGAACAGCCAGAGCCAACCTCTCTTGCTCCATCTGACAAGCAAAACGTGCATCTGCACAAAATGTCTGAAGCCACTTCAACAACACAAAAGACTCTTGCAATCTATGGCAGGGCATTCAGACTGTCACCCAGTACAAGCCCGCACCAAGCAGCTGTCACAGGGATGCCACACTCCCTGAAGTTCTACACACGGTTTGATGCCCTGAACAACATGCATGCGATGAAAGCAATGCTTCCCATCACCGATCAGAGCATCTTTCTGCCTGCAGCTGACGTGAGGAGAACTTTCATCGAGGTCAACCCACGAAAAGCTGCTGGAACAGACAACACTCCAGGTTGTGTTCTCAGAGACTGTGCTGATCAGCTGGCTGATGTCTTCACAGACATCTTTAACACATCGCTGAGCCTAATGATTGTCCCAGCGTGCTTCAAGTCCATCACCATCATCTCAGTGCCAAAGAAAGCTCCAATATCCTGCTTGAATGACTACCATCCCATTATACTGACCTCCATCATCATGAAGTGCTTTGAGAGACTTGTCATGTCACAGGTGAAAGCAACCTCCCCCACCCACTGGACCCGCTGCAGTTTGCATATCGGCATATCGGAGGATGCCATATCCACTGCACTTCACCTTTTCCTCTCTCACCTGGACAAGAAAGACACTTATGTTAGATTGCTGTTCATAGACTTTAGTTCAGCATTCAACACCATAATTCCCCAAAGACTGTGTGTGAGTCTGAGCGAATTGGTACTGAGCACCTCCCTCTGCAACTGGATACTGGATTTCCCGTCAGAGAGGCCTCAGTGCGTCCGTATCGACGACAACATTTCCAGCACCATCAGACTGAGCACAGGAGTTCCTCAGGGCTGCATTCTGTATTCACTCCTGTTCACACTTCTGACCGATGATTGCACCGCCCTGCACATCTCAAACCACATCATCAAGTTCGGCGACGACACGACCGTGGTGGGGCTCATCAGCAACAACGATGGGTCAGCGTACAGAGATGAGGTTACACCACTCATCCACGGCTCCATGGTAGTGACTGTGAAGAACACCAAGTTCCTGGAAGCTCACATCTCAGACAACCTCACCTGGACCCCCAACACCACCTCCATCACAAAAAAGGCCCAGCAGCGTCTCCACTTCCTGAGACGGCTGAAGCGAGCCAACCTCCCTCCTCCCATCCTCACCGTGTTCTACAGGGGCACCATAGAAAGCGTCCTGACCAGCTGCATCTCCGTCTGGTTTGGTAACAGCACAGTGGCCGATCAGAAATGGCTACAAAGGATTGTTACAGCAGCTGGCAACATCATTGGCGTGTCTTTCCCCCCGCTGCAGGACGTCTTCCACAAGCGCTGCATCACGAAGGCCTCACATCCCACACATGGACTCTTTACAGTCCTCCCATCTGGCTGATGCTATCGCAGCACCGGGGCCCGATCCACCAGACTGCCATCCACCAGCTTTTCCCACTACAAACCATGAGACTCTTAAAAACACCGCCTGTCCTTCCACTCCCCACCACACATACTGACGCACAGGCTGCTACACGGACAGTCTCATTCATGTTGCATTGAAACTGCCTCAGGAATAATGCTCATGATTACAGACTGTACAATATTGTCACTCTAAACCGCTGCAGATCTGGCATTTAACGCTAGTTGATTGGAATTGTAGTTCTCTTATCTTGAGAACAATATTTGCACGACTTTTGAACGACTGCTACAATATTGCACGCTGCTTCTACATATCGCTGATTGTAGTTTCTCACTAGTGATACAGTATTTGCACAAATAAAGAAACTGTTTTACTTAATAGACTGTCTGTACAGAATTTTTATATTGAAACTGTTTAGGCTGAATACCACATGTAACCTAATTGTCTGTCTTTCTTTCTACTTCTAGTTTAAAGTTTATTTTTTCTTTTCTACTTATAGTTGAAAGTGTATTTTATATTCTGTTTATATATTGCTTACTCTATGTGCCTTATTTGTTCTTTGAACTCTTAAAACTAGAGCCACGTCATCTTAGAGCTGCAACCATCGATTTTCTTATTGATTAATCGAGTAATTGGATAAATTATAAAATAAAAAGACAATACATTTGTTTTTAGGCTTATTCTAGTGTGCGAGTAGAAGTTAGCAATACATGCTTTATATTGTTGTATTTAGGACGCCCCGCACTACTCATAGTTTGTCATAGTTTGATGTGTAAATGCTGTCGTAGTTATGAAATCAGCACATTTCTGATGAAAACTGACTCCTTTTTTTAGCTTTAGGTCAAATAAAAGAACTGAAAGAACAATAAAAGAACATTGTTTTATTGCTGAGTTGCAGAGTTTTTATCATCTATTATTGTCTGTGGTGTAACATTCTAACACTTCTTTATCCATTTGGTATCCATCAGAATATAGAATAACATTTTGTAATAAATAAATTTTCTTTATTTCTTCTTCATCATAAAATTAAAGAAAAAAATCTGATCAATTGAAACTGAAGAAATACTGAAGTTTTGGGTCATTTTGAACCAATTTGCCCTATGAAATGAGCTGCTTTTGGCCTTTCTGGAAGAGGAATACATTTCCCACAATCCCCTGTGCGCCCCTCGGAGCTGCGTCACAAAGCGTTTAGCGCGCGTTACAGAATAAACTATGGAAAATCTATGGGAATCTCAATAAACGACTGTATTGTGAGTAGAACGCTGGTTGTTGTGGTTATTTATCAGCTAACATATACGTTTTGTCTGTAATAAAGGGGACGTTTAAACTGAACTGGAGCGTTTTAGTGAGTAATGGCGCGCTAACATGGGCGCTCACAAACAGGGTGTGTGTTTACATCGCAAAAATGTCATTTATGGGTTTTTATGTATTTACTTCTGTTCTTGTGCACGGAATATCTCACAAATACTTTCACATACTGAGGGATCAGGTCTTGTCTTGATCGCGTCTCTAAAAACGTTGTGCATCATTAATGAGCATCCGTGTGAAACACAAGCGGCGCGTGCTCTAGAGAGCGCAATGAATTAAACGAAGCTTCGATTCTGGAAAAATTGCCTCGACCATTTTTTGTAATGGAATTATTCAAGTTGTTCGAATAATCGTTTCAGCTCTAGTATACAGTATATAGCAAAGATGACAATAAAGGAACTTAAACCTTCTGTTATAATATCAGGTATTCATTCATTTTTTATTTATTCATCATTTTTGTTTAATGCATTATATAATTATTGTTTCTTTTTTTGTTTTTGTTTATTTGGTTGGTTGATTGTTTTGTTTTGGGTTTTTGTTTGTTTGTTTTTATTTGTTTAGTTTTTGACATTGTTGTGGTTGTTGTTGCTGTTTTTCTCCTACATGTTGTTCACTTTCCTGTCCAATCTTAATGTGCTTTGTCAGTCGGAATAAATCTACAACGTGCAATATGAGGAGATTTCCACACTCGTTGCAGAACAAATCTGCCCCGACCACACAAGGCAGTCAGACCATAAATTCTGTTTGTCTAATGCAACGGCACAGGACAAGGGGGGAAAAAACAAAAAAGATGACAAAGTTTATTTGACTTGACTTTGACATGGTTACGCAAGTACAACATGTAGCGAAAACTTTAAAGACCTTTTCAAAAAAAAAAAAGTTGATTGTGTTTTTACTGCTTTGAAATAGTGTATCATAGTTCATTATTTTTCAATGTAAAAGCAACTTTTGAGAAAAATGTCAATACGTTATTGATTTATGGTTCATATGTTTGATTATTGGCCCAACCATGTCTAACATTATTAATGAAGGCAATTACTGTTAAGGAATTTAAACCTTCTTTCTTATGTAATGGAATCATGTTATGTTAAACAGAACCTATTCTGATGCACCTTTACAGGAAAGTTTTACTTTTATAGCAACCTTTTACTGTGCTGTTAATCGGGTAGAAAAGCTGAAACGGTAAACAGTAATTATAGGATTCAAACACACTGGTGTTTATTTTCTCAGTTTTAAGCAGTGTCATAATGGAACGCTTACAAAAAGAGTAATTCTACATTTTAATCTGGTCTTACTTGAACTTGCATCTTAATGTTTCTTAGCTCTTTTGGGGAAATGTGTAAAACTTCAGAATTATACAAATAATTTGGCAAGTTCATAAAATGTCAGACAGACAGAGGAATAAATGGGTAGGTAGATATGGATGGATGGACGGATGGATGGAGAGAGATACTGTAGATAGATGGATATACAGATAAGTAAATAGATAAATGGCCACGGATGGATGGATGTGTTAATAGATGGATTAATAGATAGACAGATGGACAGTAATAGATGGATGGATAGTTAGGTAGGTAGGTAGATAGATCGATAGATAGATGGACATGGATGGATGGATCGATTGATGGATAGATGGATAGAATGTCAGATAGATAGACGTATAGATACATCGACAGACAGACACATAGATGGATAGATAGATAGATAGATATGGGTTAATATTTATTCTTGGGTGTATTAGATCAGCGTTACTGTTTAGTGCTATTTCTGTTGCATATGGTTATGTGGTTAATTGTGAGTCATCTTGACATACTTTTTCATCTCGAGTGTCTTTGTGTGTTGTGAACAGTAGCTGTGCTGATTTTAGTTGTCATGTTTCTTTCAGTTTCTGTGTCACCTGTTCCTCAGACACTTGTTCTGGACATGTAGTATTAATCATATCTGACCGGAGCTATTGATCTCACAGCCTCCATCCAGACCTGTAGCATCCTCACCTTCTTCACACACACAAACGCACCCCTCACTCGCTCCCTCTCTTGTTTCAGCCACCCTGCGCGCTCTCTATCTCAGTGACAACGACTTTGAGATCCTGCCCCCAGACATCGGCAAGCTGGCCAAGCTTCAGATAGTGAGTAATTTATCTAAATTCACTCTGAAATCAATCCCCCTTTTTTTCACAGGGACCTGAGCCGCTCGTAGGATTTATTCTTTACAGCGCCGCGCCGCCCTTCATCACGGCGTGGCTTGTGAGAGGGGATTTAGGTCTGTGTGCGTGTGTGTGTGTGTGTATGTGCGCGTGTACTGCTGCACGCCAGCCTCCTGAGTGCTCACTGTTAGCTCAGAAGAGATGCATCGGACTGCTGAAGCGGTCTTATGAGAGAATTTAGTGCAGGAAACTCTCACTAGAATTAGATAAGATGGAATGGACTGTATATAATTCAAACATAGATAGATAGATAGATAGATAGATAGATAGATGGCATGTCAGATGGCTAGACATGAACCTTTTTTTTTAAACGTGGTCACTGTGCTCACATTCTCAGGTATTAAAGTTCGCCGTCCAACTCAAAAGGCATATTTGAGATAAAAGCAGATCCATGAGAATTAAAGTGCGAGCAGGAGGGGGTGCACATCGCAGACTCATTAGAATGTTGATATGCGGGATCGCCGGTCAGCTCTGTAAATACGCGCATGTTTGAGCGCTCACGGCTCTCACTAAAACGCTACAGTTCAGTCAGATCTTCCCTTTATTACAGACTAAACTCATATTTTAGCTGAAAAATAACCACCACCCCCTGCTTTCTACTCACAATATAGCCATTTATAAATATTTTGTGGTGTTTATTCTGAAAGCGCACGCCGGGGGTTTGCAGGAAATGTAGTTCTCGCACTAAAAAGGCCAAAAGCAGCTCAGTTTATAGGCCAAAATGAGTCCAAATTGGCTCAAAATACTTCTAAAACTATACGCTTTGAATAATTTTGAACCAATTTGGACTCACTTCGGCCTATAAAATGAGCTGCTTTAGGCATTCTTGAGAGAGAGCTATATTTCCCACCATCCCCTGCACGCCACGCAGAGCAGCGTCACAATAAAGCGACGGATGGACGATTTGGAATAAATGCTAAAAAAAAAATCTCAATAAATGGCTGTATTGTGAGTAGAACGCTGGTTGTTGTGGTTAGTTATTAGCTAAAATATGAGTTCAGTCTGTCATAAAGAGGCAGATTTGACTGAACTGTAGCATTTTAGTCGCACATGCTCACGCTCACAAACACAGCGCTTGTAAATGTCATGCGTTTTAGCGCATTTACTTCCGTTTTTTGTACAAGGAATATCTCACAAGTACTTTCACATACAGAGGGATCAGGTCTTGCCTTGATCGCGGAACTGAAAATGTTGTGCGCCACTAATAAGCGTCAAGCGGAGCATGCTCTAGCAAGTGAAAAGAATTAAACAAAATTTCGTTTCTAGAAAAATTGCCTCGCCCGCTGTACGTACCAAACCGTGGGCACACTGCACCGTTGCATCCCGGTAGATAAGATAGATAGAGAGATAGAGAGATAATATATAAATAGAACATAAAAACTAAACTAGAGGTAGAAAAAGAGACTGCAATTGAAGTGACATGCAGCGTTCAAACTACGATTATGGTTCTGGAGCTGTCTTTTTGCATTGAGTTTGCATATGATCTACAGCATTTCAGTATGAAAATTCTAAACAGACAATATTTTTTAAAAAATAACAGTATCTTAATAAAGCGAACTATGTGAGGAATTCAATAATATGTGAAAAGATTGTTACAGCGGTCTTATGCACTCTTTCATTAAAAAAAAATATCCCAGCGTTATAATGAAGGTAATATGTTAAATGAGTCGTGGTCTTGATTTGAGGTCATAGTGCTCAGCCCTGTTTTGCAGCGTATGTAACAGCATGACTTCAGAGGTGTGTAAAAATGCAGTACTGATGGTCAGTGGTTGTATTTGTGCAGTCTCAGACACTCTCTTACCGCTTCTTCCTTCTGCCTGACTTTTTCGTGCAGTTGAGTTTGAGGGATAACGACCTGATCTCGCTGCCAAAAGAGATCGGAGATCTGGCCCAGCTGAAGGAGCTGCACATCCAGGGCAACCGGCTGACCGTGCTTCCTCCTGAAATTGGTGAGATTTGGAGGTTTTTTTGTGTTTGTATGTGCACGTCTGGAGCAGTCAGTGTGTCCAAAGTTTCTTAGATGTCTCTTTCTTAGATGTGTAAAAGTTCTTTCAAAAAGCATGATGTCGACAGCAGAGTTTGTGAGTTTGATTATTGGCACAAACACGTCTTACGTTATTAATGGCTTGAGCCCGATCGGGAAGGCTTTAGAACGGGAAGGCTTTAAATAGACGGTAAACGTAAACAAACATATGCACGCGGCACATCAACATCACCATCACCGACACAATCTCGTCTAAAAATCTCAAACAATTTCCACCCAAACATGACCGAATTTCAACACCAAACACATAAATAAACAAAGAACAAAAACACTGCGTAGGTCTGCGTGGAAGAGTTACGGCTGTAGAATCTAACCATGCATACGGCTAACCATGCATACCGTATATCATATGAAAGCCGAGCCTCCGCAGATTACGCAGATAATGTGTATGTATTTTTTTTTTTTTGGCAAACATGATTTTTGTTTCATGTTCTGCTGTGTTGCATCTTCCTTTATTCTGACCCTGTAACTTGAATGCTGATTCCACAGTAATCTCCCAAGTGTTACCTTTATAGTGATACCAAAAGCATAAAAATAGACATTGTGGTTGCCGAGATATACACATTTTAGAGCAAAAATCTGTAAAACAGTCTCAGGGCTTAACAGGTGAATTGTAAAGGAATTTAAGTGCTGTTTCTTTTTGAGGCATCAAGTTCGGCTAGGTTGGTTGTCTCTGGACCAAGGGGTCATAGGGTCGAACCCTACCCCCGGCACTACCATCATTTGGTCGCGGGGCAAGACTCTTAGTCCCAAGTTGCTCCCTGAAATTGGAAAATGGAAGTCGTCTGCAAAATGGCAAAAATGCAAATGTTATGCTGAAACTTAATGAAGGGCATCTTTTTTTCTTTTTACAAAATTACCGCAATAGTAATAATCTGTTCGTTGTTGCCGCCGTTTGCTGCTCAAGCGACCTCGGATTCACTTTTCACCTTGAATTTCAGGAAAAGCTGTTGTTCCCTGATCTAATCTTGGTCTCGCTTGAATTTTCATACGTTTTTCAGATCTCTCTGTCCAAAGCAGTAGTGAAACCTTGTTACATACATGAACAAGCAGGGCAGGCTGCAAACCAACAAACAAAAAGAAAAACCTCCAAAAAGAAGACGATTTATTAAGGATGTGGCTTTATAAGAAGTGAAATAATATGTGACCCTCCACGGCAAAACCAGCCGCTTGGCGCAACGGAGCTTTCCGAGAAAAACGAGCGTTTATGTTGCGTGGGGTAAAATTTTGGATTTTTGGTTTTTAGTGTTTTGAAACAGTGGAAGGTCTATACTGTACTGTTGTGAATAAATTTGGCTGAAAAACTTCCCCTTTCCATCCTAAAAACATGACTTTCTTGAGGTGAGGAATTCAATTCCAGCAGAATGTTAAAAGTTTCTGTTTTGACCGCTCTACTCCAATATTTACGGTAAATCCACTTGTTGACTAGCATGAAGATTTTTCCCCCGGAATCCGTCTCCGTCTCCCGAGTTCAGTTAACTTAACGCAGGTAGGCTATCCGTGAGGCTGTGAATGCAGCGTAGGCTACCGTTAATGCAAACGTAGCCGCGACCGCACCAAGCGTCTGTGAGTGCTACGGCGATAGTCAACTTCAAAGGCAGATTTCTCCGTTTCTCACTTGGCGTGACAGGAGAAACCCGACTCCTTTGAATGTTGATATCTCAGTCATATGTCGTCTCATTTCCATATAATATCGTTTTGAAGGTTGATTTATGCCCTTTCATGAAAACATAATAACTCAATTTTGAAAATTTGCGACAAGTGACTAGTTTTGCCGTGGAGGGTCACATATGTATTCGTTTTGACTGGCGTGCCCCTTTCAGTTAAAAATATATACTTCAAGTGTATTTTATTTGTTTAAAGATTGTTAGTAAGTTTCTTTCAGGTCACTAATAAGACAAATGTCTGGTGTATAAAGTAACAGAACAGAACACCTGCAGAAAGGGCAGCAGGAGAAGGATGTAATCTCTCAGCTTGCTCATGCTGTTATGAGGCTGCTAATTACTTATTCATTCATAGTGCTGTGTGTGAGATGCGGACCGATTATCAGTGCTGATATTTAGCATTTGTACGGTATTGCTTTCGTTTTCTTAGAAAACTCATATACAGACTAAAAATAAATGGGCTGTGATCAGTTTTGTCTCGATGGTGTAACAACTTCCACACAGGAGCTTTAGACGCTGTGACACACTCAGCAGTGAGATTCTTACTGGAGTGTAAGCAAACCTACTAATTTATCCTTGGCCTCTCTTTGTTCCTCTCCTATCTCTTCTTCATTGTCCTCCCTCACTATCGTCCACTCCCTCCATCCTCCTCTCTCTCCCATTCCTCCTTCCCTCCTAAGTCATCTTTACCTCCCCTCTCCTCCGTCTCTCCTCTCTGTTCCTCTCACCCCCCTCTCTGTTCTTCCCCTTCCTCTTTCTCCATCTCCCTCAATCCCTCTCTCCTCTCTCTCTCCTTCCCCTACCTCTCCCTCCTCCCTCCCCGCCTCCTCGTCCCACCAACCCTTTCTGTCTCCATCTCTCCTCCTCCCCTCACTTTCCTTCATCTCTCTCCCCTTTCCTCCATCCTCTTCTCTCCCTCGATCTCGCTCACTGTTCCTCTCCCTCCCCTCTCTCTCCCTCCCCCCTTCCTGTATCTCTCCTCTCCTATCCAACCCTCCCCACTTTCTCCCTCTCCCTCTGCCCCCCATTCTGTCTCCATCTCTTTCTCTGCATCTCTCTCTTTCTCTCTGTCTCTCTCTCTCTCCCCCCATCTCTCGCTCTCTCTCCCTCTCTCTCTCTTTGTTCTCTCTTCTTTCATCTCACTGTTCCCTCACTGTCTGTCTCTCTTCCTCCCTCCATTCTCCATCTACAACTCTCCCTCCATCCCTGACCCCCACTCTCTCTCTCTCTCTCTCTCTCTCTCTCACACACACACACACACACACACACACACACACACACACACACACACACACACAGACTTCCACTTAGTAGCAGGCAGCAGGCTGAAAGACAGGTCTCCTCTTTAATAACAGTCTTTTGTGCTTACATGAGATGTAAAGTACTTCCAGTGATTAGTCTCAACCACCAAATTATTGTCTAAAAATATTGTGTGACAAATCCTACAAGTGCACAACAGTGAGGATGGGCAGGCTATTCTCAGTTGAGACACACACACACACACACACGCACGCGCGATAATTGGCCTTAAACAGCCGACGTCGCCAACACCAGTGTCTCTTATGAAGTGCTGTATAGACTTATTGAGCAGCTCAGTGCGGACAGAGACTCTAGTGAACTCCAATTTAATTGTTCATTGTTGTGGAGCATAGATCTCTCTCCTTGCGCGCGTGTGTGTGTGTGTGTGTTACTGTAGTAAAGTTTAAATAACGCATGCGTATGTGTGCTTGCAGTTAGCTGTTAGTTTGCTCAGGTTCTTTAGTCTGGGATTGACATGTTGAAATCTGGTAGAAAACTATTATTACAGTGCACAAATCAAACTTCAGCTCACGATAATTTGCTTGGCTCAGGGGTGTCGAGTTCCGGTACTGGAAAGCCGGGATCCCGATCCGATGTTTTTCATGCTTATATCTGCCGAAACACATTTGTAATAATTTTGGGACATGTGATTATAACGTGGTAGATGAATGTGGTGAAATGAGAAAGGCTGAGTCGAGCGCAAATGGAGGCAGAGGTGCGGGCGTGAAGACGAGAGGTTCCACTGCGTGCTCATAATATTGGCCTAAAAATAACGCCATATTTGTGACATTTCTAACACAGCAGCATGTCGAACGAGCGTGAAAGCAGAGTGGAGCAAGGGCGGAGCATTTCGAGCGTAGTGCACATTTTAAGAAAAAGTCACTTCCCACCCTATGTGATGTACCAAGTGACACTTCACGTGCACTACCTAGTGCGTAGCGAGCCGTTAAGCTACGTTAAGCTTCCTGAGATGCATACCGCTGCATAGAAAAGTATGACAAGTAGGGCCCTATGAAATCCGTTTTGTTTTTTCCTAAATTCTGTTACTTTTTTCCTGAATTCTGTTTTTTACGTTATAAACATATTTATTCACCTAAAAAGTGTCTAATTATGGAGTAGATGTGGGGGAAAAGAACAATGCAATAGGTAAAAACCTCACATTAAATGACTGTTATTCAACTTCAACAAAGTGCTGGGGTTCAGCGGAACATTTACTGCTTTGGTAAAACATTAACCTGTAAACAACAAATTTCGAAAATCATTTTTCATGCAAAACAAAACATTTCTGATGTGAGTCTTTGACTGTAGGTGGTCGTCACATGCCTTCTTGGGGGTCCAGTCTATCGTGTGCTGGCAAAACTTACAAAAGTTTCATAAAAATTGTCCTGCTCTAAACTTAGCACTAACAGTCGAATTCCGTAATTTTTTTTGAGGACTTCGGTGTTTCAGTGAGCCTCTTCGCCATAGCTGACCATTGACTTTTTCCGCCTCTGTGTCTGTGTGTTTGTGTGTGTGGAGTCCCGCCTCAACGGGTAACATGTACAGGGAGCTGCAGCGGCCAAAATTGATTAGAAACCATTGCTTTGCTTTGTCCACACACCGATATCAGCAAATTATACGACATTCCGCGTTTTACAACGGGTTCCGTTTTATTTGTTGGATTCCGCAATTCCGTCCATCGTGGAAATCATAGGGCCCTAGATAAGAGCTCCTTACCTACCATACTTTTAAGTGCGGTAGTACACAGCCCATGTGCGAGCTCACATTCGCTAAGTGAGACAAATGCGCATGCTCAGGGTTTTAAGACGGAAGGTGCGGGCTGTATAAAATCTAACCTCGGACTTTGGACATGCCTGGCTTTAGCACTACCACTGATGTACAATCGGATGTACAACCATCAAATATCGGTTGGAAATATCGAGCAAACCTAAGCATCAGTCAAATGCAGACGACTCAAAATAGCAATTGTCGGCCGATAACCCTAGTTTAATCACACATTTAATGACATTACTATATGGACAACAATGCACTCTTTGCACATTATCTTCCACATTGACGGAAATACGGCTTGGTCTTTTCTGCTATTTGAAAAATGGCTCTGTTTTACGCAAGAGTTTTACAAACTTTGTAAGTTCTGCTCCAAAGCACCAGCAAGTTTAAGATGTACAGTCATGGCCGAAATTATCGCCAGCCCTGGAATTTTTCCAGAAAATGCACCATTTCTCCCAGAAGACTACTGCAATTACAAATGTTTTGGTATACACATGTTTATTTTCTTTATGTGCATTGGATCAACACAACAAAAGCAGAGAAAAAAGCCAAATTTGACATCATTTCACAAAAACCACAAAAACTGGGCCTGACAAAATTGTTGGCACCTTTCCAAAATTGTGGGTAAATCGTTTTATTTCAAGCGTACGATGCTCGTTTAAACTCACGTGTGCCAAGAAACACAAGGTGTCGGCAGTATAGCAGTCACACCTGAAGCCAGTTAAAATGGAGAAAAGTGGACTCAGCCTTTCTGTTGTGTGTCTGTGTGTGCCACACTAGAATTGAGAACAGAAAGAAGAGCAGAGAATTGTCTGAGGAGTTGAGAACAAAAATTGTCAATTAAATATCAACAATCTCAAGGCTACAAGTCCATCTCCAGAGATCTTCATGTTCCTTTGTCCACTGTGCGCAACATAATCAAGAAGTTTACAACACACGGCACTGTAGCTAATCTCCCTGGACGTGGACGGAAGAGAAAAATTGATAGAAGACAACAATGCAGGATAGTCCGAATGGTGGATAAACAGCCCCAATCAACTTCTAAACAAATTCAAGCTGTTCTGCAGATTCAGGGTGCAACAGTGTCAGCTCGAACTATCCGTCGACATCTGAACGAAATGAAACGCTATGGCAGAAGACCCAGGAGGACCCCACTGCTGACACAGAAACATAAAAAATCAGAAAAAGAAACATAAAAAAGAACGTGTTGTGGACAGATGAGACCAAGGTACAGCTTTTTGGTCAAGCACATCGTTCCGCTGTTTACAGAAAACGGAATGAAAGAACACAGTACCTACAGTCAAACATGGTGGAGGTTCAGTGATGTTTTGGGGATGTTTTGCTGCCTCTGGCACTGGGTGCCTCGACTGTGTGCAAGGCATCATGAAATCTGAACACTACCAAAAGATTTTGGGGCGCAATGTAGGGCCCAGTGTCAGAAAGCAGTGTCTTCGTCAGAGGTTGTGGGTGTTCCAGCAGGACAATGACCCCAAACATACCTCTAAAAGCAGCCAGAAACGGTTGAATACAAAGCGCTGGAGAGTTCTACAGTGGCCAGCAATGAGTCTGGATCTGAACACTTATGGAGAGATCTCAGAATTGCTGTTGGGAGAAGGCACCCTTCAAATCTGAGAGACCTTGAGCAGTTTGCAAAAGAAGAGTGATCGAAAATTCCAGTTGAGAGCTGTAACAAGCTTGTCGATTGGTTTCAGTTATTTTTTTTCCAAAGGGTGTGCAAGCAAATATTAAGTTGAGGGTGCCAATAATTTTGTCCGGCCCAGTTTTTTTATGAAATGATGTCAAATTTGGCTTTTTTCATGTTGATCCAAAGCACATAAAAGAAATAAACATTTGAAATCGCAGTAGTCTTCCGGGAGAAATGGTGCATTTTCTGGAAAAATTCCAGGGGTGCCGATAATTTCGGCCATGACTGTACGTCTCTTGTTACATCCACGGATATGAAGGTAAGTCTATATTCTTCCTAACTTTGTGGCTTGAGGCTTGAGCAATACATGCTTTATGTTGTTGTGTTCAGGACATCCTGCACTACTCAGATTTGTCATAGTTTGATGTATAACTGACACTGACACTGTTGCTGACACTGGCTTAAAATCAGCAAATGTCTGATGAAATTTGACTGTTGCCTGTAGATTTTTTAAAAATACTTTTTTTAGTGTAAAAAATGTTTTAAAAACTTTTTTATGTAGTAAAATATTGCTGAAACTGTAGACATAACTACAGTCTACATGCATAATTCTTTACTGAATATTGGCTTGCAGAGTTGTTATTATGCAGAGACATCCTTTAGCTGAAGGTCTGGGTCATTTTGAGCCAATTTGGAATTATTTTGGCCTATAAAATGAGCTGCTTCTGGCCTTTCTGGGAGAGAACTACATTTCCCACAATCCCCCGCACGTCACGCAGAGCCGCATCGCAATAACACGATGAACGCGCGTCTGGAACAACACTGAAATGATCAGTAAATGGTTGTATTGTGAGTAGACCGCTGGTTGCTTTTGTTATTTATCAGCTAAAATATAAGTTTTGTCAGAAATAAAGGAGAAGATTTGACTGAACTGGAACGCTTTACTGAATGTTGGACTTCCCAGTGACGGTCACTCCCACAAACACAGCATATGTGTTTATATCGCGATAAATATTATTTATGGTTTGAAGCAATTACTTCAGTTTTTTTGCACAAATTTACTCATAAATAATTTCACAAAACCGAGGAGTCAATATAATGTCCGTTAAGTTCGAAGTCTTGTGATTCTGACGGTATGTGTATGTATATATGTGTATAAGTTAAAGGGGTTTTGAGTTATTAATAACTATAGCAAGTTGCCTTGGTCAACGCTAAAAGGTTAACATGAAGTGTTGTCTGAATTACCAAGACGGAAATGCGTTTCTACCCTGGCTCTGTCGTGCTGGCTCCAGCTCTGACTCCTCCATTGTGTGACTGCGGGAACTTACGCTAAATGGGCGTTTTCATTAGACTCTTTGGTTGCGTGTTCTGAAAGGGTTCCGGTAATGAATTTAATTGCCGAAAATTATTATAGAGGATATTCGTGACAGAAAAAATACTGCCATGTGATCCTTTTAGCAATGTAACTGTATTCTGATTACCATTTATTTAAACTGCAGCTGTAACAGAATACGGTTACCCATTATTTGTGATCTGATTAAGTAATGGCGATACACGTATTCTGTCACTCCCCAACACGTTGGAGTTCAAGCTGTTTAGTGTATTTTTATTATCCATAATAATCTGCTCCGGAGTGAAGTGCAAACTGCAAACTTGTGCTGTGACAGTAAACTGATCACTACGAATACTCACTAGCCACCGCCAACATCACTCGGAAAGCCGATCTTCGGGAATGCAGCAGTGTTCGTAGTTTTGTTTCTGTTGCTTCTGAAACATACTTCTCTTTTCTTAAGCTCCTAGTCTTCTGCTGTCTATAGTCGTAGTCATAGTCGAGCAGGAAGAAGATAAACCGCATTACGCGTGGCGGATATGATGTGACTGCGTTACGTGCAAGAAGCGCATTCTTCCAATATCAGTCTTCCAAAGTCTGCTACAATACGATTGATCTGATTTAGAACATAATTTGCTGTCCCTAAACTACAGCCCACAGTAACTTTATGCATTATCACACTTAATATAAGTTGTTATGTCTCAGCACTACCTTGGTGCGGAAGGTTATAATACGTCTGACGTCTTTTTGAGTCAGCGCTGTGGGCTCGTCGGTCACGGAATCGATGTATCAGTGTAGACTGACGTATTGTTACACACATAACATTTAGGAGCACGCGCCTACAGGGAGGGTTCTGTTCGCAGTGCTCGTTAGGACACGCCCGCTACGACTCCCTAATCCTGCCCGACCTCGTTAGAGCTGCCACGATAACCGTGAGGAGGAAGAGGAGGAGAGGCCGGATAACAAGGAGCAGCCAAGCGCTCAGATGAGGGAGAGGGGTCGGGGGGGGGGGACGGGTGTTTGTAGCAGCTGAATTCCAGTAAGAGTCTAAATTCCAGTTTAGAGTTCTTCTACCTGAGCGCTCAGCAATTTTAGATGCTCAGTAGGCTGGGCAGTTAATCCCCAAAAAAAACCCCATAATCAACAATAATATTGCTCGAAATGGATTTCAGTCATTTTTAAGACTTTCCCCAGAGTGTTTTCATGGACAGTCTTCTAAAAAACGTACTACTACAGTATGTAGAGCTGCGTTCATCGATTCTTTTTGTATTCTGTCGATCTTCTTAATCGAGTAATCGGATAAATTATTATTTTTTAAAAAACAATACATTTGTTTTTAGGCTTATTCTAGTGTGTGAGTAGAAGTTAGCAATACATGCTTCATATTGTTGTATTTAGGACGCCCTGCGCTACTCATGGTTTGATGTGTAAATGCTGTCATAGTTATGAAATCAGCACATTTCTGATGAAAACTGACTCGTTTTTTTTTAGCTTTAGGTGAAATAAAAGAACTGAAAGAACAATAAAATAACATTGTTTTATTGCTGAGCTGCAGAGTTTTTATCATCTATTATTGTCTATTTCTTATCTATGGTGTAACATTCTAACACTTCTTTATCTGTTTGGTGTCCATCAGAATATAGAATAACATTTTTTAATAAATACATTTTCTTTATTTCTTCTTTCCTATTGATTACACTATAACATCATAAAATTGAAGAAAAAAAATGATCAATTGAAACTGAAGAAATACTGAAGTTTTTGGTCATTTTGAACCGATTTGGCCTGTAAAATGAGCTGCTTTTGGCCTTTCTGGAAGAGGAATACATTTCCCCCAATCCCCTGCGCGCCCCTCGGAGCTGCGTCACAAAGCGTTTAGCGCGCGTTACAGAATAAACTATGGAAAATCTATGGGAATCTCAATAAACGACTGTATTGTGAGTAGAACGCTGGTTGTTGTGGTTATTTATCAGCTAACATATACGTTTGGTCTGTAATAAAGGGGACGTTTAAACTGAACTGGAGCGTTTTAGTGAGTAATGGCGCGCTAACACGGGCGCTCACAAACAGGGTGTGTGTTTACATCGCAAAAATGTCATTTATGGGTTTTTATGTATTTACTTCTGTTCTTGTGCACGGAATATCTCACAAATACTTTCACATACTGAGGGATCAGGTCTTGTCTTGATCGCGTCTCTAAAAACGTTGTGCATCATTAATAAGCATCCGTGTGAAACACAAGCGGCGCGTGCTCTAGAGAGCGCAATGAATTAAACGAAGCTTCGATTCTGGAAAAATTGCCTCGACCATTTTTTGTAATGGAATTATTCAAGTTATTCGAATAATCGTTTCAGCTCTACTACTATTTGCATTACAAACCTTGCCAGTTAACTATGAGAACAAAACACAACCCAAAACCAAAATAATGGTTCATTAATCGCAATCGAGCTTAAATGTTAAATGAATCATGTCATTGATTTGAGGTCATATCGTCCAGCCCCGTTTGACTGGACTAACGGTAAAGGTTAATACAATATATCTAATTTTTTGTTTGCCTCATATCAGCACCAACCATTTATTTTTTATGTACATTTTTAGAATGCCTTTCACCTTAAAGACACAAATCAACACCCTTTTTTTTTGTCTAAAGTCGCCCCACTTTTTACTCCGCCCAACCTTCTGGTTCTGGGTTTCAGACCAGCAAAGTTTTTATTGGCGGTTCAGAACCAATTTTGCAGCATGTGCACCATTTTTTCCGTGGCACTGGGAACTGACACCAGCACCAGTGCTGAGGGAAAGTGTTGAACAGAAACACTTAAAAATTCTGAGATCGTCCCTAAATGTCAGCAGGAGCCCTGCAGGGGTGTAAAGTTTCTGCCAGAATACAGTATTACATCAATTCAATGGACAGTGATTCGATGTCTGCCGTTATCATAAAACTTTTTATGATCCGATTCAATTCAGGAGACAATATCATATAAGGCTGTGAGATATGTGACCCTCCACGGCAAAACCAGTCGCAAATTTTCAAAATTGAATCATTATGTTTTCATGAAAGGGCATAAATCAAGCTTCAAAACGATACCCATATCCAATGAATCGGACGACATATGACTGAGATATCAACATTCAAAGGAGTCGGGTTTCTCCTGTCACGGCAAGTGAGAAACGGAGAAATCTGCCTTTGAAGTTGACTATTGTCGTAGCACTCACAGACGCTTGGTGCGGTCGCGGCTACGTTTGCATTTACGCTAGCCTACGCTGCATTTACAGCCACACGGATAGCCTACCTGCGTTAGGTTAACTGAACTCGGGAGACGAAGACGGATTCCGGAGAAATATCTTCACGCTAGTCAACGAGTGAATTTACCGTAAATATTGAAGTAGAGCGGTCAAAACAGAAACTTTTAACATTCTGCTGGAATTGAATTCCTCACCTCAAGAAAGTCACGTTTTTAGGATGGAAAGGGGAAGTTTTTCAGCCAAATTTATTCACAACAGTACAGTATAGACCTTCCACTGTTCCAAAACACTAAAAACCAAAAATCCAACATTTTACCCCACGCAACATAAACGCTCGTTTTTCTCGGAAAGCTCCCTTGCGACAAGCGACTGGTTTTGCCGTGCAGAGTCACATATGACCAAAATCTCATATCTCGATAACGATATATGTCATAATGCAGTACATTTTCTGTAAATACAGTGGAACCACTGCAAGCGAAAAGACTCAGTGCATGCTCATATGGAACATCAAAGATGCCACGATTCACCTATATTTTTACGCAAGTCACAGTAAAATACCTGGTTTTTAATGCCATTTTATTCATTAAAAACATATTTACTATATCTGACATTTTTACTCTGTCGAAAACGTGGTTTTTTTTTTGCAGTGCTCCAGTCACTTGTGGTCAAACACTGTTTTATATGCTGTAAAATGTCTGTAAAAAGCAGCACATCTTACGGTACTCCAGTAAGGTTCATTTAGGGAGAATTGTGGCACCTTTGGCGTTCCATAGATCTAAGCGAGATGGTGCAGAATGTTTTCATTTTGCTTGTGAAAGTTCCACTGCACACTCAGAATATAAGTCACAAATATAACACCATAGTGTTCTCTGTGACTACATCCATGTGGTGCCGTGGTGACTACTGCAATCCCTCGTCCGAACCATGAACATATATTGCTGTAAACAGCTTATTTTGCCACAAGTATAACATGAAACGATAGCTGTTTTAATTTCCTCATCCGCTATATTTTGTGACGTCGCACAGCCCTAATATCATATGCTGATGAAAGTAGACCTCCTATGTAAAGCGATGTTACAGTATGCATGACGTCTGATCAGTATGTGCTCATCGATCGTTGATCCGACGTATCGATGTAGACCGATGTTTCGTTACACCACTCTAGAGCTCTCCAGTGCACCACCTGCACCATGTGACGCTAGCCGAGCCGACTATATGAGGCAGCAGATTAACGTCTGAATTACGCTGCCTGTGCCGGCGCTGTCTGACTGGTTTCGGTGAGGCGTGACGCAGTGTGCCGGGCCCAGGTTTAATTTAGCAGCTCCTTCTGACAGCTTTTTCAACACTCTCTAATCAGAAACAATTTAATTAGGCCCCTTGTGTGCACCCATGTGCCACATTAGCACTGTGACCTGCACTGTTTCCGTTGTCAAAAACCTTCTCTCCCTTTCCCTTCCCCTCCTTTTTTATCCTCGCGTTCCCCAAACCCTCACTAACCTCCCGCCCTTCCTCCTCCTCCTCTTCTACTGTACATCAAACGCAGTTTTATATCCCTTTGTTCATTGGCTTATGTTATTGGAATAGCATATTGTTTAGCGGGTCCAGAACTATGTACCAAAACAAACCTGGTATCATCGTTTTAATGAGCAAGTTTTTGTTTTCGTCTAATTCTTATTATTTTCTTTTACTTTTTGCCTTAATTTCATAAACAATATTTTGTTTTCAGTGAGGGAGGGATGCACGGTGATATCGGAATTGGCCGAGAATACCTTTTTTTTAACGCATCGGCTTCGGACCGATGCTTAGACTTGCTCGAGATTTCCAGTCGGTATTTGATGACGCATTTACTGGACGTCGGAAAGGTAGCGTCACGTCCCGCATTGAAACTCGTCGAGGCATGGTCCCGTTATTGAAAAACCATAACGTAAAATGGGCACGATGGCCACAAACCAAAAGAAACGCTTTTCCTCAAAAAAATCACGCAGCACTCCAACACGGGGGAGGGGTAAGGTGAGGGTGGACAGACAGGAAACGATGGGAAAAACCAAACCTATATAGGGAAACAGAAATAAGGAACAGGATTAATTGAACAAAGGAAAACCAATGGGGAAACAAACTAAAACACAAGCAGAAGTGACCAATAACGGGTTAACCAATGGAAACTGGGTGGAGGACTAGACAGTACGAGACACAGGTGAGATGACTAATAAAAACCGATTAACCACTGAGACACAATGGGAAGGCGGGACAAGGGGGCACGAGACAGAACTGAACACAATAAACTAAACTAAACGGCAGCATCTGCCGGCCTCTCTGCGGAGTTCGAGGGGGCACTGTCCAGCCAAAGTCCAGGGGGCCTGTGAAAGGTAGAGCTTATGCCAGGCATGTGCCAAGTAGGGGTGGACGATATATCGCATATACTCTATGTTTCTCGGCTTGTTCCACCTGCGATGTAGTAAATGACTATATCGTGACCATCGAATATAAATCCTAACGTTATTGTTAAACAGACAGCATGCACTTCACTTTCGAGTTTTACTTTTCTGCCCCATCAAAGCAGACAGCTCGCTCCCCCGCCCATCCAGAAAACTCCTAGCGCGTGCGCGTTTTGTACCGCTTCCGTGTTTCACGTCTCTGCTCGCTCCCCCGCCTATGGCGTCACATCAATGCCAAAACTAGAGCATGCAAAATGGCTTCGAGAGTGTAAATTTCAAAGTCGCGAGTGCAAATGTGAAACTCGAGAGCACAAAATTAAGAAACGAGTGCGCGGTTGTGATAATATTGCGCGCAAACTGTATTTTTCCTCTCTCGAATGTCTTTTTTCCTCTCCATGTGTTAAATGTCCTCGTGCGCAAAGTAGATTACCGACGAGCGGCTTTTTTGCTCGAGTGAGATTTCTACGCGCGTGGTTTGAAAGGGGCGGACTTTGGTAGTTTGGGGGTGCGGTCTTGGCTGTTTCTGCCTGTGAATCCTATTAGCCAATGGCTCCTGGTCTTGTGATTGACCGCATGCTACAGACGGTTTCTACAGAAAAACCAAAGATGAAGGAGTTATAGTTAATCGACCCTTGCCCACTTGTCTGTCCCCAGTATAAAGTATAAAGTTTGCTATATTATACTTTGGTTTAAAATAAAAGCACTTACTATGTTAAACTGTGGCTAAATTCATTATATTGGTGTCATTTTATGCAATATAGGGCCGAATTTATCATTTATACGGTGATTTAGAGGAAATTTCAAGGTATTGAGATATATATCGTATATTGTGATGTAGCTTAAAAATATCGCGATATTATTTTTATGACATATCGCCCAGTCCTAGTGCAAAGTCTGAGATGGGACATGGTCTGCGCCTTCTGTCTTAAAATGTATAGCGTTATTTCTGTGTGCCAAAAATTCTGAGTATGCAGTAGAACGGTCGCAAGCAAAATCTCTTTTGTCTTTACGCACTTAACTCTGCCTGTATGCGCGCTCAGAGTTAATTGCGTGTTTGCCTCACGTGAGCTCGCTGTGTCCCGGGCTGCGTTCTACCGCACTGAATAGTATGGTAGGTAAGGCGCTCTTATCATACTTTTCTATGCAGTAGTATGCATCTCAGGAAATAGCGGGGGTTGTAGCTTAGCGGCTCCCTACACACTAGGTAGTGCACATGGAGTTTCACACTCACCTTTTTGACTTTCACTTAAAATGTTCTGCACTAAGTTCGAAATGCTCCACTCTGCTTTCACGCTCCTTGACTTGCCGCTGTTTGAGAAATGTCAGAACTGCGGCGCTCTGTTTGTGCTAACCAAATATCTTGTCTTTATCTTGGCGCTCAACTCTGCCTTCCTCATTTATCTGCATCGGCAGATGTAAGTATGAAAAACATCAGAAAACTAGCATTAGCCGATAATTCTGTTATTGTGCGTACCTAAATTTTAGACATGTGTATGGTATACTTTCCATCACAGAGGTAGGTGTTTTATAATTGTAAGCTGGAACATTCTGTAGCTTACTGTAATTAAAAAATTGCAGTGGGTGGCGTAACGGTAGGGTGTTCGCACCGTGATCAGAAGGTCGCAGGTTCGAATCCACGGCCGGTAAAGTTACCACTGAGGTCCTCATGAGCAAGGTAGAGTCCCAAAGCACTACTCCCCGGGCGCTTGTTAGCTGCCCACTGCTCCTTGACGGATTAAATGCAGAGGTCACATTTGGTTGTGGTGCCCTGTGTGCTGTGCTGTGGTGTGTTCACAATGACAAATAATCACTCACTTTCACTAAAATCTGCATTTAGTCAAAAGGAAATGAGATGATCCCTGGAATACAGTTGGACGCATTTGGAATGCCGTATTGCATAAAAATATAACTTACATGAGTGCTTCAGGTATTGTCTCTAGTTTTCAGCGATATGTGTCTCATATACATATTTCAAACGCTCCCAGTCCTCGCGCTCACATGTGTGGAACGCCAAAAGTGCCACAATTGACCTTAAAGGCACCTTACTAGAGCACTGTAAAAAGTCCCACCTTCTACAGACATTTTACGGCATAAAAATCGTCGGTGTGTTAGAGCGCTGCAAAAATGCTGGTTTTTAAAGAATGTAACAGCTGTTTTACTGTCAGTTGCGTAAAAACGTAGGCGCTCCATAAAAAATAATATGTTGTGATTTATATGGTTATTGGGATATGAAATGACATATCGGGGCATGAGATTCAGTTCGTATCACACAGCCCTACGTGTACAGTATGTGCATTATTCCTATGTCGAGTTAATAAAGAGTGTAAATATTCATGCAGTTTGTAAGCTGAACTCTGCTTTCCTTTATCTGCCCCATTCCTCCTCTCTCTGTCTGTCTTCTCTTGCTTCTTTCTCTCTCTCTCTCTCTCTCTCTTTCTAGGCAATCTGGACCTGACCGGGCCGAAGCAGGTGTTTAAGGCTGAGAATAACCCCTGGGTGACTCCCATCGCCGACCAGTTCCAGCTGGGCGTCTCCCACGTCTTTGAGTACGTCCGCTCCGAGACCTACAAGTAGTAAGTCGTCCTTCTTACACAATTTGCGTTTCACTCCTTTTTTGAATCAGGGCTGCACAGTGGATCTCTTCAGGACAGAGCTGGGCGATATGACCCTCAATCAGTATCACGATTAGTTAGTCATTAGACATTGTAAAAAATTCAGTGAGTAATGATTTGTGAACACAGCACAGCACAACACAGTGCACCACAATGAAGTCTGACCTCTGCATTTGACCCATCTGTGAAGGAGCAGCTTTTTGGCAGCTCCCCTGGGGCAGTGGCCCGGGTCGGTACCTTGCTCATAAGTACCTCAGTGGCTCCTTTTACCGGTCTGCTACTTGAACCCGCCAACCTCCGATCACAGGGCCAATTCGCTGACTATTACTACCACCTGCCCAACAAATAAATCTAAATAATCGTCAAGGGCAAGATTGACACTTAAAGGTTCTGAATGTTGGTTCGGAGCATCTTAAAAACTGCACAGCCCTTGTGGGATGTTCCTGCTCTGCTAATTTGTATTACATCTATGTAGCGATGAAGCGATGTATAAATCTGACTATACACAAATCTATAGAGTTATTACATCAAGATGTCAAATTTGAGTTGGGTAAAATCTAGGGATGCACCGATCCGAAATGTGGATCGGATATCGGTCCGATAACCGCTCAAATGTTTTGGCGCCACTACGCTTCCCTACGGTGGCCGAGAGAGCTCAACGCGCTGCAACTTCAGAAAACACATGCAAACAGAAAAAAACGACAACAAATTAAGAAAACACCTCCATCAGTTTGACAACACAGGCGCTGCAAATACGGAAACGCGCTGCAAATTCTCACAACACAACCAAACACAGAAACGCGCTGCAAATACAGGAACGCGCTGCAAACACACAAATGCTCTGCAAACACAGAAACGCGCTGCAAACACACAAACGCGCTGCAAACACACGAACGCGCTGCAAACAGCACGGACCACAACGGAAATGTTTCAGGGGGACCTCAAAAAGTGACGAACCCATCTGGGACCTGATTATTTGGTCAGAGCAGAGGTGTTGTCCGTGAACTAAAAGGTGAGGTTTTTTTTGTTGGTTTTTTTGTTGGTTTATTTTAACATCCTGATCATACCATTAATTGGTCTATTGGACATTATTAGACTAATCTGACGAATCATACACATAGTCTAATAATATCCAAAAGACCAATGAATCGTATGATCAGGTTGTTAAAATAAACAAAAAAAAAAAAGAAAGAAAAACTCACCTTTTAGTTCACGGACAACACCTCTGCTCTGACCAAATAATCAGGTCCCAGATGGGTTCGTCACTTTTTGAGGTCCCCCTGAAACATTTCCGTTGTGGTCCGTGCTGTTTGCAGCGCGTTCGTGTGTTTGCAGCGCGTTTGTGTGTTTGCAGCGCGTTCCTGTATTTGCAGCGCGTTCGTGTGTTTGCAGCGCGTTTCTGTGTTTGCAGCGCGTTTCTGTGTTTGGTTGTGTTGTGAGAATTTGCAGCGCGTTTCCGTATTTGCAGCGCCTGTGTTGTCAAACTGATGGAGGTGTTTTCTTAATTTGTTGTCGTTTTTTTCTGTTTGCATGTGTTTTCTGAAGTTGCAGCGCGTTGAGCTCTCTCGGCCACCGTACTTCCCACAGTTTTTGCGCTGTTCCAACTTTATAAGGCACGGCCTATTGCTCTCATTCACGTTGTCGATACGTTCGCAAGTTCTGTCGTAATTCTTATCTTATCTCATGGTTGTCAACTCAGTCTCATCAGTCATCTCGTCTTGTGAGCCGAGTGTCTTGTTACGCCCTTATATGCTATATGTGTACAGCGTATCATTTCAAGTTCAGGAATAAAGTACAGATCGTAATGAGTGTTGACTGGTGTAATTTGCGTCCTGTTAGCCGAACTGTGTACCTCTGTTGCTTTTTGTTTTTGTTTTTTATACCCCGGTGCCAGGTCTGGTATTGTTTGTGTTCTCTTTGGCGTCGGTGTGATGGATTGAGTAATACAGGTTTACTCTGTAAAACGCAGCAACTCCTGCAGCAGCTCCGAAATAATCCGATTAGGTACAACATGCCCCCCTCACCCATATTCCCCTGCCTCTCTCTTCCCATCATGCCCTTTAACTAAGCGACATCCAGCTGATGAAACGTCTGCCTTTTATTGAGTATTGTGTATAATTATAGACACGCTATACGGGTCAGTTTTATTTTTGCACATATCTTTCTGGAACAAGCCCAGAGTTGCCCGAGCGGAAGTAGACGAGCAGTGGTTTTTATTAACACTCGTGTCGATTTGCCACAAAACCAAACCAATTAAATTGGAAGCTGGAGGCATTGCTCTTTTAGAAGTGGCAGAGGAAATCTCACTTTCATCAACAGCATCTCCATCAATGACAACATGTTGTCCTCTGGCTGTTTAATAAAGTACACACATTGCCTCTAGTGGAATTGAATGGGAAAAACAACACCAAAATATGACACAGTTTATACTGCGTCAGCTTCGCTTGGGAAGGAAAATCTAACCTTAAAAATCTCTGAATCACATCTCCCCCGCCCTTTTTCTCATGCTGGCTCAAGTATTATGCGCATAATACACTGTTTACGGCAGTATTCCTTCATGGTTTGGATGAGGGTTCGCAGTAGCCATCACTAAGGATTGACAGATTATTGACCGGTTATCGGTGGCCGATATTGGACGTTTTGCCAATTATTTGTATCAGTGTTTAATTTTGGCCATCAGTGATGAAGTAATTACAAGGTGCACGACTGTGGCTCCACTGCCATCCCTTCTCTCTGTGCTGTTTGCTCTCACTGCTTCATTTAATGTCCTGCCAACAACAGTCTGATTGATTATGTCACACGAAAAGTAACCAGTCGACGCTGAGGCCTTGTTGTCACTCATACCACGCTCACACACGAACGCAGTGTGAAGCTTTGAGAAGGAGGAGACGGTGTTTGAAAAATTCCAAATTTTGACTGAGATATCAATTATCGGCTCCGTTAGCTAGCAATTACATTATGCCCAGTTTGGAAGTGTTTCTCCGTGACTGTTGTAAACAGCTAATGTTCTGTGGAAAAAGCGGCGTTTGACCACAAGCCACAAGCACCGCAAAATCCTGAACTTGCTGTGGAACTTTTGTCTTTACTCGCTCAGCGCTAAGCAGCAGATACAGAGGTTTGGAATGCACTACCAAAGGACAAGATGCCGAAATAATCAGATGTTAGCGGCGTAATCCCTGCAAAATGAAAGAATTTAGGGAGCATCAAAAGATACAATTAGAGTAGAATACTGGCTGAAGTAAGCAACACATAACAATAACTACAAACAGCCCCTTCATTGAAAATTCAGTTTTCTTAATTAGAGAATTATAAAAGAGCCTTTAAACACAGCTTTGGGGAAGATAATTATTAATATATTATCGGGACGTGTGATTGTAACATGATGTGGGAATGCGGTGAAGACGAGAGATTTTGCTCGCAAACGTTCCACTTAGCGCTCAGAATTTTGGCACAAAAATAACGTTTCGCGGGACAGCCTTTCACCTCGACGAGAAATATTATCACATTTTAATATGGCGAGATCACATCACAGCCCTACAATCTGGTCCTTGTTTAAGTTGCTCAAGTCCTTATTTGTGCTCATGCTTTCAACTTCAACGACAAAACGTTGACTTACCAGGTGCATGGTAACCGGGTAACTAATGTTGTTCACCACACTGGCAGTAGTCGTAATGTGATACTTTTGACAGTTCCAAAGCGCTAATAACCTCCAGATGTGATAGAGAAGCTCGTCTATGTCTTATTTGTCTTTATCTTTAACAAGAGCAGGATGCCCTTTGTGCTTTAAAAGTTTCAGAACTAATTGTAGCATGTCGTAAGCTACATCCTCAACTCCTCAATCCCCTACAACAGAGAAAGGCAAATCCCTGTGTGTGATCATGTCGCTGCTCGCTGAGCTCCAGTCCTCTGATGCACAAAGCCCACTTACTGGAACTGATCTCCCACCAACACGCTGCTCGCTCCCTCTCTTGCAGCGTCACGAAATCTCCATCCCAATATACACACACACACACACACACGCAAACACTCAGTCAGGAAGCCTAGTGAGTTGCAGCATCGAGCCTCAACTGTTGCGTATTGCTATCTTTGTGAGGTCCTTCCATAGACTCCCATAATGACTCGATAATTTTTCTTCATGGGGACCTCTCAGATTTCCCCACGAAGCGCCTAAATACGAATAAAAGTGATTTTAGGGGACAAAAAAGCTTCCCACAACGCCATAAACACCCACCCACACACACCAGCGCTCGCCTTTATTACCCTTGTGTGCGCACAAAAGGCGTTATGCCACTTTTTTATGCAAATGCTGCAATCTGCAGAACCAAACTTAAGTGTGAGTGATTATGTATCATTGTGAACACAGCACAGTACAACAATGTGACCTCTGCATTTGACCCATCCGCGAAGGAGCAGTGGCCAGCTTTTTGGAAGCGCTCGGGGACGGTACCTCGCTCACGAGTACCTCAGTGGAACTTGATCCGGAACTTGACCCGGCGAACTTCCGATGATGGTCCCGACACCCTAACCATTACTCTACCGACTTTCCCATCTACAGTATTAGCCCCGTACGTAATAAACATGCGATACTTAATACACACAGGGCTATAGAGTGTTTCAACTAGACTCACTCGTGGGCTGGTGCAGGAAACCTCTCTTCCAAAATTAACTAGAGATGCATTTCCACAAGAAAAGACGTGATTGCTGAAGTTTTGTAGCCGTGACATGAAAACCGGTCGAGTAGAAAGACGCGTTGAAGTGAACGAGGGATGATAGCAGCAGGAAAAAGACGAGTGCAGGTCTAAACAGATTGAAATGTGTGTTCAGTGAGGTGGTCTGATCTGAGGTGGGCGTACTGACTGTCGTGTGAAAACAGGCCGAGGAAAGCTTTCGAGTCCCAAATCCCATGTATTCGTAATGGGAGAAAATAAATGAGGGGGGAAAAAAGGATGAAAAAGATGAGTGCGGGTCATGACGGTTACAGATATGCTAATAGGCCCGTGGGTCTTCAGATCACGTCGAATTTGGCGGCTCTTGTGTAGAACGGCGGCGTGCAGTGCAGCGTATATAAGCAAACCACACCGCTATAGGCCGCATGGTTGTGGAGTGGAAGTTTCTGAGAATGGTGTGAAGCGAGTCTTTGTAACCCAGTTATTGATTTTATATTTAGATGTGAAAGTTGGAAGGCTGTTATGACTGATCACTGATGCAGCAGTGACTCGATGACTAATGTGAGCTCCTGTATTTAGTGAATGCTGTCTGTGGCTGTGGTCAATTTCAAGGCAAATCATAATCAAAAATGCAGAGCGCAAATACGTGCTGACATCCTTTCTCGGACAGCCTTGCTGCAAACGAGCCGTCCGTCCAGTTTCTACACATTCGACAGCTTCGTCTTTTGTTCGTTACCTCATGCCAAGACGCAGTGATGCAAATGCCGGTTGTAATACTGGAACAAAGTCTAAGGCCGCGTCCACACTGACGTTCGAGTTTTGGATAAATCAATGCACTTTGAACGCCCTACGCATTTTTGTTGCGTTTTGTATAGGGATGCACCGATTGCAATTTTCTTGGCCGATTCCGATCACCGATTTTTTTGTAAGTGTGATCGGCCGATACCGATTTTTTCCCCAGATAACAGAAAATTAGAGCTGCCGCGAGCCGTTGACGACAGACACAAAAAAATGGGTTTCAACTTTTTTAATGTAACGCGGTAGTTACTTTCCCTGTTTACTAGTTACTTTTATAATAGTGACATATAATAGAGGCAGCTCTACAGCAAATACGAACAAAAATCTAATTTTCTTTAATGTAATGCTTTATTTTCATAACAAATTTTCTTTACAAATTTAAATAAATAATTATAAGGTTGATAAACTATAACTTGAGTTTGATCTACCTGTCACCGTTCCTCTTTCTACGTCATCTTTGGTTTTTCTGTAAAAACTGTCTGTAGTGTGCAGTCAATCACAAGACCAGGAGCCATCGGCCAATAGGATTCACAGGCAGAAGCTGCCAAAACCCGCCCCAACCTGCCAAAACCCGCCCCCTTTCAAACCGCGCGTGCAGAAATCTCACTCGAGCAAAAAAGCCGCTCGTCGGTAATCTACTTCGCGCGCGAGGACATTTAACACTTCGAGAGGAAAAAAAGACATTCGCGAGAGGAAAAATACAGTTTGCGCGCAATATTATCACAACCGCGCACTCGATTCTTCATTTTGTGCTCTCGAGTTTCACATTTGCGTGCGCGACTTTGAAATTTACGCCCGTGATTTTTTTGCGGCAAGCCATTGTGCGTGCTCTAGTTTTGGCGTTGATGTAACGCCATACTCATGCACCCAAAAAATCACGCATCCGTCGAGCGTACATGTGAACGCTGCCTGAATGCACGCGTGGCTGTGCTGCAAGTAATGCGCATGCACAAGTTCGGTTTGAAATCGGCAATACGTGTGAGTGATCGGCCGATCACCGATCAGGCCAAAAATCGGCCAATTTCCGATCGCTGGCCGATCGATCGGTGCATCCCTAGTTTTGTAGATGCGCTTGATTGACTTCAGTGAGACGTTACATTGGCGTTGGTTTGGCGAAGTTTAACGCCAACATGCAATCCAGTGTGTAGTTTGGTGTGTTTGCCTGTGGGTGCAGTAATCAGACTGTCCAAAGTGTTTATCTGTGGCCCGTTTTTGTGGAGAGTTCTGCCGGATAGTTCATGAAAAACGGAACCCTATGCTTAATTGAAACTGAGCCTCCATTTTTTTTTTCTTAAAAATAAAGTGATATGGCCACGTTAGACAGAAGAAAACATCTCCACCGATGCTGCCTTCACCCTGACACTCACTGTGTTCTGCTTAAGAGACGTCCCATAGCACAGCCTTCTTCCGCATTTCCGCACTTTTGGAATCATGGGACATATTCGGTCCTCCAGAACGTCAACTGAACGTTATGTAAACGCAATAGCAACATTTTGTTTGCGTTTGTCATGATTTCTGCAGAAATTGTCACCGTGTATATTGTTTATTTGATGGCATCCAAATGCACGGCCGACCGAACGCAGGTCATGAACGCCCGTGCTCTAATGAGCAGAAAAACGTTCAGTCCACTTTCAACTGATGCCATGAACGCCAGAAACCAGCCTGGTTCAGACGCACATGCAGACGGGGCCTAAAACACAGCGGAGACTTGAGGAGTGTTGGGTACCGAAACTTGTTAGGTTCCAGGACATCACCAGTGCCAACATGTACGGTAAGTAGTGACTAGAGATGGGCCGAGACCACTTTTGTATGTCCGATACCGTAAACTTGGATATCTGCCGATACCGATACAAATCCGATAGTCTTTTTTAAAACATAAAATAATGCTTTAAAATGTCGGAATACATGACTGAGATTATTGTTATGCTTAAAGAAATGCTTGATTTAAATAGTTTTCCTACTAAAACAATGTAATAAATGCACACACACGTATATGCTAAATTATTTGTTCGCAAAAATTGTTCATTTAGACATAAATATTTCTTCTTATTGATTACACTATAACATTATAAAATTGAAAAAAAAAATTGATCAATTGAAAATGAAATACTGAAGTTTGTCATTTTTAACCAATTTGGCCTATAAAATGAGCTGCTTTTGCAGAGAACTACATTTCCCACAATCCTCTTCCGTGCACTAAAACAGAAGTAAATGCATCAAAACGCATAAATGACATTTTCTCGATGTAAACACGCGCGTTGCGTTAATGACCGCGCGCATGAGCGCGGTTACTCGCTAAAACGGTTTTCCATCGTTTATTCAGGAACGCGCGCCCAGCGCTTCATTGTGACGCGGCTCCGGGGCGCGCGCGTGTTTACATCGCGAAAAATGTCGTTTGATGCATTTACTTCTGTTTTAGTGCAGGAATATCTCACAAATACTTTAACATGCAGAGGGATCAGGTCTTGTCTTGATCGCCCCACTGAAAACGTTGTGTGTCGCTATTAAGCCTCCGTGTGAAATACAAGCGGAGCTGCTCTAGCGAGTGAAATGAATTAAACGAAGCTTCGGTTCTAGAAAAATTGCCTCGACCATTTTTTGTAATAGAATTCTTCGAGTTATTGGAACAATCGTTTCAGCTCTACTTTACCGCAGTGCCACTTCTCATGCATAACCAATTGAGTGTACACGCATTTACAGATCGGCTCCATAGAGCGGCCCAATGCCACCGTTACCCGATCCAGCTGTTTGAGCCGTTATCAGACCGACACCGATCCACATGTCGGATCGGCTACATCTGTAGTAGTGACCGCACAAAATGACTACTTGAATTTCGGTGCCTCTGTTCAGTACCACTGAAATGTGGTGCCTCCGTGTAACGAGCTGCGCTTGTTGTGATGAGACAAAGAGCCATTCACGAGATGAATCAGTGAAGTTTATTTACAAAACAAAAACGCAATAAACAAGAGACGGGAAGTGGGAGCCTGGAGCGTGCCTTCTGAGTTACGATGGTTTAATTTAGGATTTTTCGATCTTACGATGACAATAGCAGTATGACAAAATTGTAAACGTTTTGCGTGGCAGGCAAGAGTAGCAGTGTAAGTGGTATAATACGTAGGGACGCTGCCAGAATGGACGCATCTCCCACCTTGTGAGACTCTTTCAGACCGAACGCGGCATGCGCTGCACTCTAAAATCTATTATTCTATTGCTTGCGCGGCTCAAAACGGCACGTTTATGCCAAAGTTATACATTTTTTCCACTTATATAGGGGGGCCGGGACAACAACCAAACAACAGGGCAGAGTTTTGAAAGCTGTCCCCACTTTTGGTGCCGAAATCCGCTTATTAAACATTATATTGTTCAATTTGAGCGGACGAAATAAAGATATATTGTTTCCTGACATCTTTCTGTTGTTTTTCTTTTAAAAAGTACCATTTTAGGTACCATTTAGGAACCAGCACCATTTTAAAAGTATCGATTTGGCCCTGATATCAAATGAAACCTGAATGACACTAGGGATGTGCGATATGGGGAAATATTGGTCGATGCCAATATCCGAAATTTTTCATGCTAATATCTACCGATGCCGACAAATGAGGAAGGCGAAGTCCAGTGCGAGCACGGGCAGAATTTGCATGCTCCGAATTTTGACACCAAATTAACGGCATAGCCCTGACATTTCTAACACAGTGCCAAGTCAAGCGAGAGAGAGTGGAGCGAGGGCGGAGCATTTGGAGCAAAGTGTACAACATTTTAAGAAAAAGCCACTTCCCGCCTTATTGGGGGAACCAATTTGACTTGGTGACTCTACATGTGCACTACCTAGTGCATAGAGAACCGTTAAGCTACAACCCCAGCTGTTTCCTGAGATGCATTCCACCATATACTGTAGAAAAGTATGATAAGAGCACCTTACCTACCATACTATTAAGTGTGGTAGTGCACGGCTCGGGCCACGACCCATGTGCGAGATGACATTTGCTAAGTGAGGTAAACACGCAATTTAGTTAACATTTTTTCGTGCGTGCAGGCAGAGTCGAGCACGTAAAGATAAGAGATCCCAACTTGGACATGCCTGGTGCAAGCTCTACCTTTCCCACGTACAATAAATGCGTCATCAGATATTGGATGAAAATATCGGGCAAATCTAAGCATCATACCAATGACGTAAAAAAAAAAAAAAAAAACAATCATCGTCCAGTTCTGATACGATGCGATTCTGAGATCTTTGTGCGTCCCTCAACGATACCCAACTCTAGTCACAAGCACAGATCACCGCCCTTTTTTATTTATTCTCCGACCGCCACGTTCACGTTTTTGGGGTGAGAAGTGCGCCTCTATGTTTTGTTAGAGATTAAAATTCAAAGTTGACACAGAGCTCTCAGAAGCGAGCGCCAGAATTCATCCTTGCATAATGATATTATCTTTCCAGAGGATATGTAAATGTTTAAACTGGCTCTGTGAGGGGGCGGATCAAATGAAGTATCATTTGCCGAATAAGATTTCCCCCCCGCCGAGACTTGAGCACTATAAAGAGAAATGTCAGCGCGGCCGTGGCGAGGTCAGTGTAGCAGTAAGAGACATGCCGAGAGAGAAGACGTGGGCGTTAAGTGACCACATCGATGTTTAAAGTGGCACTGAAGTTCTGCCTCCGTATCGGCCGTTCTCGGCTCAGATCAAACACTCGCTGCTCAGTCGAGCCTCGATGCCGCAACTCACTAGGCTTCCTGACTGTGTGTGTGTGTAGCTGGCGTAGTAGAGACGAGATTGGGCTGGATTTTGCTTCCGCATGGGAGCGGAGCGAAGCTTGACCTAAGGAAATGAAACAGATCACAATAAACATAGCAGGTGATGAACTTAAACGTCCACCGCCTCATATTATACTCTTATCCTGTATTTGGTGGCGTCGCAAAACTCACTGTTTACGGCAACGTGTGTTCGTGGTTTGGACGAGGGTTCGCCGTAGTCACCACAGGACCGTGCGGATGTAAGCGTGGTGTTATATTTGTGCACTGGAACTTTCACAAGCTAAATCTGGCTTCTGTGCGCTCTCACTGCCTACATGCCCGCTCAAAACACTCCACACCCTCACGCTCAGATCTATGGAACATCACAGGTGCCACAATTCGCCTTGTTAGAGCGCCGTAAATAGTGCCGCCCTTTACAGAAGTCTTACAATATAATAAGCGGCATTTGACCGCAAGTCACTAGAGCGCCGCAAAAGCTTTCGCGTAAAAATGTGCGTAAAAATGATTGGTATCTTAGAGCGCCGCAAACAAACAATGTTTTTAACAAATAAAACGCCATAAAAAAGGGTGTTTTACTGTCAGCTGCATGAAAATATAGGTGAATTGTGGCCCCTTTGGCGTTCCATATGAACACACGTGGAGTGTTTCAGGTGCGTGTAGGCAGAGTTGAGCGCTCATAGGTATACGAGTTTTTGCTTTATGAAAGTTCCACTCAGTTTGCACAAATCTACTATACTGTGATATGTATCGTTATCAGGATATGAGATTTTAATCATATCGCAGAGCCTTAATCACTGCAATTAACCAATGCAAAAATGACTCTCTGGGTTGTTTTGTAAAATAAAGTAGAATTTGCAAAAAATCAAATAAAACAAGAATTTTACATACACAAAATGGATGTGTAAAACTGGAGGGACACCTTATTTGGTCTGTCTGAGTGAGGAAGCCAGCATGTATTTGTCAGAAATATTAAAACTGGTTTTCAGCTCATAAAATATAAAACATTTCTGAAATGCAAAATATTCTCGTAGAGCGCAGAGATGTAGTGAGGAGAAAATGGATGGATGGCAACAAAGAACCAAACACGCATCTGCCTCTCATTTAAGTGTGCGAACTTTTGACAACCTCTGCTTTTCCCCCCATCTCTGAAGGATAAGTGGGCAACTAGTCTGTAGAATATAGCGTCGGGGAATGAAGTGCTTACACTCCCAACTGCTCCAAATATCACTGTTTAACAGTTAAACATATTTACAGTACAAAGCATATCCGTGCACGATGAAGGCAAAAAACGTACAAAAAAACTATACTGTTCGTTAATCGTAATCAAGATGTGTTCAATGAATCGTTAAATTGATTTGAGGTGATAATACACCCAACCCTACCTTACACTAAAATTTGTGCTTTTATTTGAAATATTTGGATGTGGTTACTCAGGTTAAGGTTAGAGTTGGACGTTGGTTTATTATTCTAGCAATAAAAAAAAATACTCTAGTAGTTAATGGAGTCAAAAGAAGTACCTCACACACACACACACACGCGCACACACAGCAAGACATGGAGTTAAAGGGAGAGGGTTGGGTGTGTGTGGACAGACAGGTGTTAACAGAGTGTGAATTTTGGAATCTGTATGTGTCTGTGGCTCAACAGTTTCATTCACACCTGCCTCAGTGTCCTTCAACACAGACAGTGCGCGCTCTCTCTCTCTCTCTCTCTCTCTCTCTCTAAAGCCTCTCCTCTCATTTTCACTCCATCTCAGCCTTTACTTAATGTCTTTCACTTCATTTATTCCCGTTCTTTAGTGGAGCTTGTGCATAAATGGCAGTTAAAGGGACAGTAGAAACCTGTTTGGTTTTTTTGGGTTTTTTTTTTGGAAAGAATCAAGAGAAGTCTGCAGCTCTGAGAAGGGCTGAGCAGTTAATCAAAACCATTCTTAGCATATTCTTGCCTATGAGGGTTATTTCAGTAATAGTTGTGCATATTTCCAGTACAAACCTTTTCACAGTGAGCTATTAGAGCAAGAAAAACAGAAAAAGGCCAAACTTAATAATCATTCATTAATGGTATTCAAAGTAAAATATTGAATCGTGATTTTCATATGAGGGCATTTCACCCAAGCACCAGCTCTGCTCGTCATAGGTTTCCCCAAGCTAAAGATGGGATTAGAGATGTGGTTAGAGGAGCGTCACTTATTCTTTTCCACACTTTTTTCCAGTGTTTATTTCTAAAAACAAAGAGAAAAAAAAAAGAGTTGTTTTCCAGTTTCTCATTGTGACCCAGAAGTGACCGTTACCTGTGGTTACCAAAAAGACTTACAGGTAGTCCCCGACTTACGATGGAGATGTCTTCTGATGACCCCATCGTAACTAATGTTACTAAAGTCGAGACATGGCTCCCGCAACAGACATACTTGTGCGTTTGGAAGACATTAAAATTGGGCTTTGAAACAACAAAAACACAGAAAAAAGTGTGCACTCTAACACTGAGACAACTTAACTCGATCTCCAGCGAGGGTGAGACTTCCCATAAGGCGGGACAGGTGTTCATCCCGGCAGCATCCCAACGTTTTGTTCTCCATACGCTGCTACGCTTAACTGCCGCGCAAAAATATGTTTAATTTGTTGTACTGCGATCGGCATCGTAAGATCGAAAAATCCTAAATTGAACCATCGTAACTCGGGGGACCACATACAATCTCTCGTTTTATTATTCCTTGTGAGAATGAGTAGCGTTATCATTTCCTTGGTGGTAAGAGGGTTATTCTACTCCATCTTTATCTTCTTCATTGTTCATCCTCTTTTTTTTAACACTTGCATTCAAAAAAAACTAAATGGAATATGATTTTGTTTTCCTTTTTTTTTCCATTTTTTTAAATTTAGTGCCAATTGGAAAAGGGCTCCTTTTATCAGTTTGATTTTGCAAACGGATAGTGACATTTTTAGGGGGGTGGTTTTAGTGGTTTTAATGTAAAAAACGAAGGAACACATGATACATGGATTGTGCTTCATGGGTTTGGGGTAAAAATGAAGGAAAGCACGCTTCACTGAATCCTTCCCCTCCACTGGCCCTCTCCTGCTCTGTTGGGAAGGGGTTGAGATTCTCTCGGCTAATACAATTTTTTTTGGGGTGGGGTAGGGTGTGGGGGGGGGCACCTGCATGCATATTTCATGGAGCGGCTTGTTAACCTGACAGAAGGATCTTGCGTCTGACTGACGGAGTGAGAGAGCGAGCGCATGCTCATCATGCATTAACATATTGTAAAGCCTCCGCCTCGCCTCCATCTTTTATTCATCTCCTCCTCTAAACGCTTGTTGATGGCGAGCGGCGCGGGCAGAGCAAACCGTCACAGCTGTCTGAGGCCGACTAAAAAAACTGCAATTAAGATCGCCTGCCCCTCCTTTCTTACCCTCCTCTTACTCCTCCTCTTCTCTTCTCTCTCTCTCTCTCTCTCTCTCGTCCAGATAGACCTCTACCTGAAAGTCTATTTGTCAGTTGTCTGCTAGCAACACAAGAGGTCACATACATGTTTACATCACATTTATATTTACAGGATTTAGCAGATGATGTTATCCAGAGCGACTTCTGTATGCTAATTTAAGAGACAGTCCCCCTGAAGCAATTTGGGGTTAAGGGTCTTGCTCAGGGACCCAGTGGTTGTAGTGCTGGAGGTACAATTTGAACCCACGACCTCTTGGTCCAGAGGTGAGCATCCTAACCACTAGAACACCACCATAATGATTTTCAGAAGCTGCTAACCCATGTTGGTTATTTGGAGGTCAACAATGATTTTGCAATGACAATGACAAGACCGAGACAAATACGTCAGAGTCCAAGATAAGGCCGAGACTTTTAAAAACGGATGCTCGGGTGAAACATTGTGAAAGAACATGAGAATTCTGATAGCAAGTGCATGTTGGCTAGTTCTAGCTGAGATGACATTGACTTAATCTTTAATCCTAAGCCTATACTGGCAGAAATCTGAGGGTCAAAGCTGGACCGATCGTGGCATCTGATTAATACCGGGTGATAAAACGATTCTGATCATTTTCGAGAATTGTTTTTCCAAAGATGATGATACACTTGCAGATCCAAGTTAATGCAGTGGACAGAGCAGGTGTCCTAGACCAGCGTTTCTCAATCTCAGTCCTCGCGGACCAACGCTCTGCACAGATTCGGTATTCAGATTCGATCCTACAGTATGTTGCTAATTTGCTAATCAGTAGCATCAGCTGTGCTGTGGGTCGGGAAACTGGAATCTGCCCAGAGCGGTGGTCCACGAGAAACGCTGTCCTAGACTGTGATTAGACATAACTTTGGAATGGGAACCAATCAGCGTTGTATGTTGCGATTTCGGCCCATCCTCCATGTAGATGTTTCTGTTGCACTGCTGTGTTTAAACTATAATGAGCATCTTTATTTTCTCAAATATAATTAGTAACATGTATATGGTCAGTGCAAACTGAAATAAGAATGTAACATTCTGTATTGGGACAAATATCACAATCAATAACGTGAATTTAAACGATCAATATTTTTAAAAGTCATGATAATATTTTGACCACAATGCTCAGCTCTATGTCTGGTTTTGACCAACACTCTGCATTCCATATTTGGAGCATTTTAGCAGCTCCCAGATCAGAATAGGTTTTCTCCTGGCAAAAGGTTTTGACCCATAACTGGCTTGAGAAGCAGCCTCTGGGCCACTCAAGTGCCCGTTCTTGCCTTGTTCAAGCTTCTGGACCTGGACCTACTAAATAAAATCTGTGCGAGGAAAAACTGTCAAGTTGAGGCCAGAAAAAAAATCAGGATATTTAGGACTACATCCTAAAGAAAAAGTAGCATCCACGTCAAAATCTTCCCAAGTGTGTCTGCTCTGGTCCCTGAGTGGGCAGAAGCATCTCTACTTGGGTAAGAGGTCAGCCGGCTGTCTGTTGAGTCGAGACTTCGACCCACAGGAGAGTAAAACAACTTTGGACGGCACACAGGATGTCTATTGTGTTGGACAGAGTTACTCCACTTAATTCATCACCGCACACTGCTTGATTTGATCAGTAATCTTGTCTCCTGAATGAAACGGAAGCCTAATTAGGTAGCTCAGGTGTGTGTTGGTGTGCGGTGGGAGATCAGGTGTAGACTCTGCAGGCTCTCTTAAGTCCAGCCGAGCGGCACAGATGCAGTGCTGGACTGCTGGTTACATCATGCCGGGGATGACGATGACATTACACCGCCGCACTTTTCTGAACACGGAGTTCCAGTGATTCAGCACTCTGCAGTGCGCTGAGTCACTGGTGAGAGGCCGACCAGAGTGAGGAGCTGATCTTTTCCTGTTTGTAAGAGATTCCTTTGAGAAAGTGGTAGAAAACTAAATTCAAGGAAGGTGCTCTGTCGTTCTCAGAGCATTGAATTAACCACTCTAACAAACACACTCCTCGGTGATACAAACACAAGGTCTTAGGGTGAAACCCCACAGGCAGCTACAAGAAAAGTGTACCCCGGGGAGGCGACATTATATGGACTACCAAGCTTATGCAGGAAAGGAACCCTACTAAGAGCCATCGTCAGCAATATTAACTCAACATTGTGAAACACCTCGCCACCATCTCAGCTCCACCTTTGGAAAATACTGCACAGACCTCCACGGACTTCACAGACAAAGTCTGGACACTTCAACTTGCCATGAAAGCACTCGCTCTTTACTTGCATAATCACAACTGAGGCAGTGGAGACAGTCAAGAAACAACTACTGAAAGACAGCCCCTTACTTATCAGGACCAACTTCACACCGTATCAGACACCTTGCACCTTGCTGGAACACTCTATTGTCTACTTGAAGGACAGCAAGATTTTCCATAGATGAAATGGTTTCCTCAGCGTCACGCATCATAGTCAACCTTTACATGGAGGAGGTGGAAACCAAGACCAGAGCTCTTTCAGAGGAACACCAAGCCTCCGGTTTAAACGACACCTGGGTGGAAATCAAAAGTAGAGTCTTCCACCAGACTCATCACTAAATTCATTCAGGAGGACTGAACACAACATTGAACTTTACTGGAAATCCAGACGCACATTAGTGCCTGCTCTGATCAGGACATGACTGTACATCTGTTTTTCAAGCAGAAAGGACACAAGGACAGTGAAGAATGATGGTTTGAGTGAGGAATGAAGGAGGCTATTTACCTCCAACTGGAACGACCATCTTTAAACAGAGTTAGGGTTTTAAAGTGAGTGCATCACAACAAATATGACTTCTTCATTTGACCTATCCGTGCAGCGTCCAGTTAGCAGTGCTTAAGGACTCATGAGTGCCTTAGTTGCACCTTCACCGGTCCGGGACTTGAACCGACGACTCTCTGATCACAGGGACATCTCCATTATTGTTACGTTAACGTTGTTAACTGCCCTATTATGACACTAATAATGAGCCACTTACAACACAGTCTTAAAACCCCTTTCCAGGTCATTTAAATGTGACCCTAATCACTCATGATGGTAGACTGGGACAGTGGCCCAAAAATGGCTCACACCTGGTTCAGGTGACCGTCAGTTTAAACCCGGCTGGACAGATCAGTTTTGTTTTGTTTCACCCAAGCATCCGGTCTCAAGACCAATTTTTAAAAGTCTCGATCTTGTCTTGGACTCGGCCGTATTTGTCTCGGTCTTGTCATGGACTCTGACAAAGAGGACTCAGGATTTTATTTTGAGACCACAGCTCAGAGAATATTACTATTAAAACTCCTTGAGACCGATGCCGGCATTTTGCGTTGTTTATTAATTAGTGTTTTAATAGCTCAGAATCTCTTTAACTTACAGAACCCACACACGTACTCTCAGAATCACAAGAATTTGAACGTACCGGACATAATATTTATTCCTCTGTACGTGAAATTATTTCTGTGCAATTCCGTGCACAAAAACTGAAGTAATTGCGTGAAAACCCATCACACGTTTGCGCTCGCGACTCTAATATGGAACGCCATCATGCGCAAAAAGTAGTTCTCTTCGAGAAAAACAAAAGCAGCTCATTTTATATAATAAAAGAAAAACTCTGCAGCCAATAAAACAGACACATTACTATTTCTAGTAGTTATGTCTACAGTTTCAGCACTTTTATATTAGATAAAGTTAAAACAAATAATTAATGTATAAATAAATAACATCATTTATTAATAATGTAAAATAACTTATTAATAACTGTTCACATTTGTGTCATTTATTCTTCTGTTATCCATAAGCCCGAAGAAATAAATTAACAATGCAAGTAATTATTGGGAGATATAACGTGGAATTGTTGGCCCTCAGCCTGACTTGTGTTACGTAATTTTTCCCTCAGAGAAAGATAATTGGGAACCACTGCCCTAACCACTCACATGCGACTTTTTGGATGGCAGCGTGGGTCAGCGACTCAGGACCACCTCCAATGTTTAAACCCACTAGGGATCAACTAAACCCAGCCCTTCAGATGAGGGATAAAACATCTTCAACCAATAATAATTCCAGTGTTCATTTACAAACCAGGCCTTTTCTACAAACTTCTGAAAGTTGGTATGTTGTCACTGTACATAAACTCAAATCGGATCACAGGATCCAAGTTGATTAGGTTAGTTTGGAAGTTTATGAGTGAAAAATTCGTACATTTTTAGCTTCTTCCTTTGCATTTGTACGTTAGCCAATTCTGCTGTGCATGTGAGAAGAGACTGCTGTCGGCCCAGCGCTCCTCACAGCCCTCCTCTCCGCTGTCTCTCTAATTAGAGTCATGCATTGCTGCCCCCCGACGTCGCTGCATGGGGGAGTCTGTGGGCTGCCAAAGCTTCTGTCTGCAGATTTTCATCACTGGTCATCTACCATGACCCCTTTTTCCAAAGCAGACATATCCATGCTAATATGAAAGGAAAACTGGAGTGGTTGTAAGAGCGTTTGAACTCACATCTCAGGTCCTCTTTAACGTATGTAACTGTTCTGATCCGGATTTAGTTCCTTTTTTGTGTGGTGATCAAAACACTCGTTCAATCTGGCGTTCGCCGGACACATTTTTGCAGCCATGCTTTACACTGGATGCACACTGTGTGTGTGTGTGTGTGTGTGTGTGTGTGTGTGTGTGTGTGCTTGTGATTACAGAGTGTTGGTGCAGGAGGTTGGAGCGGTGAGCGCCGCCTCATCGCTTCTCATTAGCCCCGGCTCATAGACAGCTCTCCGGGCCGAGCCGCCGCACCTCCACACCCCCACACCTCCAGCGTCCGCTATAGGTTATCAGTCAGCGGTCTCATTAACGGCCCCCGCGCCTTTAAAGCGCAGGACTGCAGCCCCCGCGCTACGGCTCAGCGCGGGCCACAAAAGCCAGGAACTCTTTACCGCAATTAACTATTCATGATGACGCTATTTGAGACGTGTGACGTGACCCGGCGTAACGGCAGGACTCGTTAAGTTAGAGCTGGCCAATTAATCGATGAATTGAAACCGACATTTAGCATAAGTCGCTTGCCTGTATTATTACGCAGCTGGCTTCAACAGTGCTCATGAGAGAATTAAAACGACATTAAAAAATAAATATATCGGCCACTAACATAGCAGCTCAGTTCAGCGAACCGAGGTTCCGTCCTCCTTCATGGAACTCTGGCTAACGATGCGAGCGTCCAGGGAGCGATCAGTCCTGACCCACCTCTCACCCTGTTTGTCCTGCGTCTTCATTACTGTCATTTAGTCTCATTGAGTCCGAGCATGGATTTCCGCTGGCCTCGTCACGCCGGACTGCGCTTCAGACCGAACAGTTGAACAGCCGATTGTTGAGTCTATTTAAAGACACTTTCACAAAGACGAGGATGAATGAACCACAGCTAGCTTTATGGATCAGATCACAAGTGATCTAGCAACAACCAAGTTAACGTAAGGATTTGATGGCGTTGACATGAAAATTTGATTTTAGGTGCTAACTCTGTGAGTGCGATGAGCTATCATATATTATCCGATGCTTATTCCACATAGGATGATTGGAGATTCTAAATTGGCCCCTTAAGGTGTGATTGTGTGTGCCCTGTGATGTGTTGCAGCCCGCCCAGGGTTGGTCCCCGCCTTGCGCCTGTAGTCCCAGAATAGGCTCCGATCCCTGCGATACTCACACTCGTTTGCAAGTTCTGTCCATTTTTTCATGTTTTTCCCCCATAGACTATCATGGATCTCAAATTGACTGCACGGCTGTCGCTCTTCACAAAACCCCTAAATCTGACATGATGCGAGGGTCCGCTTATCTGTAACCGTCATGACCTGCACTCATCTTTTTCATCCTTTTGTTCTGCCGTTTGTTTTTCCCATAGGAACCCATTCATTCTCTTCCGTTGAGAATACATGGGATTCAGGTCTCGAACGCTTCCCTCGGCCTGTTTTCGCGCGACAGTCAAAACGCTTCTTATTCCACGTCAAACCACCTCACTGAACACGCATCTGAGTCTGTTTCGACCCGCACTCGTCTTTTTCTTACTTTTGTCATCTCTCATTCTTTTCCCATTCACTTCAATGTATTTTAATCAAAGTCTTTTTTACTCGACCAGTTTATAGCTACAAAACTTGAGCAATCACACTGGCATTTTCTGGGCATTTCTCTTTCTGGTTTTATCATATGTGACCCTCCACGGCAAAACCAGTCGCTTGTCGCAACGGAGGTTTCCGAGAAAAACGAGCGTTTATGTGGCGTGGGGTAAAATTTTGGATTTTTGGTTTTTAGTGTTTTGAAACAGTGGAAGGTCTGTACTGTACTGTTGTGAATAAATTTCGCTGAAAAACTTACCCTTTCCGTCCTAAAAACGTGACTTTCTTGAGGTGAGGAATTCAATTCCAGCAGAATGTTAGAAGTTTCTGTTTTGACCGCTCTACTTCAATATTTACGCTAAATCCACTGGTTGACTTGCGTGAAGATATTTCTCCGGAATCCATCTTCGTCTCCCGAGTTCAGTTAATTTAACGCAGGTAGGCTATCCGTGTGGCTGTGAATGCAGCGTAGGCTACTGTAAATACAAATGTAGCCGCGACCGCACCAAGCGTCTGTGAGTGCTACGACGATAGTCAACTTCAAAGGCAGATTTCTCCTTGCCGTGACAGGAGAAACCCGACTCCTTTGAATGTTGATATCTCAGTCATATGTCGTCCGATTCATTCGATATAGCTATCGTTTTGAAGCTTGATGTATGCCCTTTCATGAAAACATAATAGCTAAGTTTTGAAAATTTGCGACAAGTGACTGGTTTTGCCGCGGAGGGTCACATTTATTCTTTTTTCTCATAACATATATATATAAAAGAAAAAATGTGAGCTTAAACCAACAGTGAGAGAGTTTCACGCCCCTGAGACGCTGCAGACATGCTGTTCGATGTACAGAGGCAGCAGGGGCCCAATATCAGTAATCTGCCGCTTTTGCTGTCTAAAAATGCCCTAATTACTCTCCTCTCTTCTCAACTTCTCCCCTCAGCCTCTAAACGCTCTCATTAACACTCCTCCTCCCCCATGCTACCTACCCGAGTTTCGCAGAGAAACACACTCTCTCAGCACTACTGAAATCTGAAATCAGTGTTGTAATAAACCGATGAGGAAATGGGCCCCGTATACGCTGACGTGGTTATAATGAATAACCTGATCATCATTAGCGTTATTATATCTGGGGGGGTTTTTGGGCTCTGTTTCATAACTGTTATACTCCTTATATTCACACATATGTACAGTATATCATTCTGTATTTTAGTGTGATAATCTTTTAAACAGAAACAGAAAAATCAGCTTCTCAACCGGCTATAATAAGTGGCTGTTTTCAATACTTTTGCTGTAGTTTAGTAAAGATTTGTACTGTGATGAAGATTCATTTCTGTAGGAGTCCGTTCTTTGTGAGACGGGCCGTTTGAGGCTCATTAGAACATACGTGCTGCTCTTTCTAATCATCACCAAGTCAAGTCTGTAAAAAAGCAGAACAAAACGCAGAACCACAGTAGCCAGTCAGTGAGCTGCTCTGTGGAGCAGTCTATACCTTGCTTACGAATACCTCAGTGGTACAATTATCGGTACAACTGACGACCTTCCGATCTTGCGGTGACAATAGTGATACAACAAAATTGTCAAAAATATGTGATGTTTTGCGCGGCAACGTTTACCTGTCGCGCAAAACATCACATATTTTTGACAATTTTGTTGTATCACTATTGTCACCGCAAGATCGGAAGGTCGTCAGTATGATACGCTGGGACGCTGGCATGGTGCTACCACTAGGGGTGTGACGATACATCATTCTTCCAGAACCTCTAATCGGTGTAATCTTGTCCATATGTAAAATTCAGTTAATACATTCAAGTACTGTGCCCTTTAAATCTACCTTGTGTTGTAACCTGTCTCCGCCCGTTCAGTCTGCCACTACATCTGTGTGTTTCTATCAATTATCTTAAAATCACAAACATAAGATATGCACATTTTCATTAGGAAAAACATATCCCAGCTTTAATAGTGGAGTATATTTACAGTGTAAACCTTGTCAGTGAACAATGAGGGCCACAAACAAACAATAAAAACCCCCAAACCAAAATAGTGACCCCAAAATAATCAGTCATTAATCATAATTAAGGTAAAATGTTCAGATAATTGTGCTATTAATTTGTGATGTCAGATTGAGCTCAGGAATAAAAAATGTGTTTTAATTGCATAAAAATATTTGAGTTGCTTTTTGTGCTTTGATATGAATGGAAGTGATGGTGTTAAATCAGCATATGTTATTCTTTTATATCGGTCACTGAAAATTCATTTGTAGCAGACTTTGTGATATATGTGAGATTTACACCCATACGGGCCATTCTGGGGTGTAAGTAAGAGTAATTGGCCCGTGTGTGTGCGTGTGTGTGTGAGGAACCCACAAGCTCTCCGGCCACATCAGCAATCAGATTCCATTAACCGAGCAGCAGCGGGACTGCGTTTGGGCTTTAATTGGCGTTCAGTGCTCGCTGGCCGACCGCGTAGAGGGGAAATCTTTCTGTTATTGGCGGTTAGTTGTCCCGAAGCAGAGCCACACTGCTGTAGTGGTGAAAATCTGCATGTTGTTCGTTTTTCACACTAAAACTCAAATGGAAAAAGTGTGGATTTTGAGGATTTAAGATTCTTTATTTGTCAGATAAATAGAACATGTATAACTCCTTAAATTTAGTTTCCTACATTTAAATAAAATTTTAGAAATAGATTAAGTTAGATTAAGTTAAAGAAATCTAAACTAAAAATAAACATCTATAGAAAAATCGAAATAATATTTATACAAAAGACTAGAAACTTGTGTAAAGAGCCTTTTAAAAGTCGAGTCGTTTTTCCCAATTTCCATTTTGCACACAAATAAAACAACTGACCGACCTGGAATGAAAAAAACCCTTAAACGACTTGTTACTCATTTTTTCATTTTGCGTGTTTTGGCTTTTGTTTTTAATGTGAAAAACCAATGAACAAATGATATATAGATTGATAAAGCCACTGCTGACTGATCTGGGATCAGGATCCACACACTGTGACTGTGCTGGAGGACTCACACACTCTCACTCTCTCTTTCTCACACACACACACACACACACTCACTCCCAGTCATGGTCCACGGAAGAGCTGAAATTGGGCCTCCAGACAAATAACACACAGGCGCTGTCGTGGAGGGCTCGGGGCTTAGGGTTTAAGGGAAGCTTTGACTTAAGATGGTCTTGCATTTTGTTTTTAGATTTGGGGGGTAAAAAGACTTTATATCCTGAGGGTATGGTTACCCTTCGAGCAGTGCTGGGTGACCAAACCATCTTGCTGTTTTTCAAGAAACTCTGTCATCTTATCTAATGACAGTCATACGCGTAGGGACGTACTCATGCGATGTTTGGATGAGATATTGATCCGATAACGACTCAAATAGCCGGATCGGGTATCGGTGGCATTGGGCCAATCTACGGAGCTAATCTCTTCAATTAAATTGTAGCTTTCCCTGTTTGCGTATGTGCACACGCACAATTCGATATGCATGGGAAGTGGCACTGCGGTAAAGTTGGTTTTATTGTTGGGCATTCACGCTAATTCATACATATTGATATGACAATGTGCAGAACAAGCAACGCAACACACTACAACCCCAAAAGCGAACCACGTAATTATACTGTTTAATTTCCTTCACAACACCGGCTCTCGCACGCAATCTGTTTTCCTGATGGTTTTAGTGCCCCAGGATTAGGGATCGTCACAACACTACAGAACTGTGTCATTTTTGAGATGTTATTTGAATAACTAATTTAGCACATGCATATGGGTGTGTAATTATTACATTGTTTTAGTTAGGAAAACAGTATTTAAGTCAAGTATTTCCTTAAGCATAACGGAATAATCTCAGTCTCCTCCACACAGAGCCCAAGAATCGGCATTGGTATCTTTTATTTGTAAGTTATTTATAAATATGAACAGAATACAGTGGTCTACAAATTTTTGGAAGTTGTTTGCTTCGGGAATAAAATCTGCCAATTCTGATGCATTTTGATGTGCTGATTTCAAATATGACAATAACACAGGCTGATTGATATTGTTGACATGATCTGTAGACTCTCTCCAAGCCATGGGTACTGCAAATGGCATGGATTTTCTCTTCCTGTCTCTTCCAGCCACTGACGAAGGTTAGTTGCACAACTGTTGCAGCAGATGTGTGGAGCCCAGCTCTTGTCTTAGTCTCCAACTTTGCACCCGAAGTAAAGATGATATGCTTTCTTTAACTGAGCAGTTATACTGCGTTTCTGTGATTTGAAGGTAACTTCCCCGCAAATATAGCAAAACTGATCACAGGCCTTGCGTGGGCGGCACGGTGGCGCAGTGGTTAGCCCTGCCGCCTCACAGCAAGAAGGTCCTGGGTTCGAACCCCAGGGACGGCCGTGTTCGCGTGGGTTTTCTCCGGGTGCTCCGGTTTCCTCCCACAGTCCAAAGGCATGCAATGTAGGTTAATTGGTGACTCTAAATTGGGCCCCTGTAAGGTGTGAGTGTGATTGTGTGAGTGTGTGTGTGGTCGGTCCCCGCCTTCGTTATTAGCAACCCAAAGTTTGTACAATCAGGGTTAATTTATTTAAGAAGCATTTTGACTGTAGAGCGGTGATATTCGTAATTATCGTCAAAGTCGAAGTAAACTTTGTCATCTCTGCTATATACTGTACAAGTGCACAGAGAGACGAGACGACGTGGCTGCAGTTTTAACAGTGCACAGAACAAGGAACAACAAACAAATAAGGCGCGTAGAATAAAATATATAAATATAATATAAAATATACACTTTTAAATTAGAAATAGAAAGAGAGACTATTAGGATGCGGTACTCGGCCTACAGTTATGGTTTTTTTGGAGAAGTGCATGTGAATGTGCATGAGGTCAGTAACAGACAAGATTCCGTCGATTTCCTTGAATTGGCCAGCTCTTATGTTCATTTTTGTGTTTCTAAGTCAAAGTCAAAGTAAACTTTATTGTCATCTCTGCTCTACACTGTACAGATATACAGACAGACGAGACGACGTGGCTCCAGTTTCCACAGTGCAACAAGAAATAGGGAACAAAGAACAGATAGGGCATATAGAATACCAATATATAAATAGAATACAAAGTATACATTTTAAACTAGAAGTGGAGTATTAAATACACAATATAAACTAGAACTAGAATTAGAAGTAGAAAGAGAGACAGGTTGGATCCAGTATTAACCTACAAAAGTGGAAATTGACTTTTACACTGAATGTGCATGAAGTTAGTAACAGTTTCAATATGAAAAATTCTATGTCCAGTCTATTAATAAAACAGTATCTTCTTAAAAAGTCTGACTAACATTGAAGTTTGTGCAGATATTATACCAGCGGTGGAGATATTTTGAACCTGTCTTGCAGTGCAGTTTTTTAGGAATGCATGATATGGGAATTATTGGCGGATGCCGATATCTGATGTTTTTCATGCTCATACCTGCCCGTGCTGATGAATGAAGGCAGAGTCGAGCGCAAGCGCAGGCAGAATTGAGCGTGTGAAGACAAGATATTTTGCTCACCAAAGTTCCACTGCATGCTCAGAATAACATAGTAACTATGGTAACATAGTTCTGACTTTTCTAACACAGCACCAAGTCAAGTGACCGTAAAAGCAGAGTGGAGAGGCGGTGGAGCTTTTTGAGCGTCGTGCACCACATTTGAAGAAAAAGTCACTTCCCGTCCTATTTAATGAACCAAGTCAAATAGGGTGCATGATTCTCCGTGTGTACTACCTAGTGCATAGTGAGCCATTAAACTACAACCCCCGGCTATTTCCTGAAATGCATACTACCACACGGCTCGGTATATCATTGTACAACTCTAATTTTTTTGCCTTGAAGTACTGTCTTACACTTTTTTTGTACTCTCACGTCTCCTCCGCATTTTATTTCTCGTCTTGTGATGTTGAACGCCACACCATTTTGGCTCCAAACAACTCTAAGTTAGCTCTCTGTGTGCTTTATATATGGCTGGATGGACAATAAACGTTTTTGAGTCTTCAGTCTGGAATAAATGTCCTAAGTGTTAGCGCGCTGAAGCGGGTAAGAACTGTGTTGCTGACGAGGGTGTGGACGCTGCTGTTGGTCTCGTTCACGTCTCCACTTGCCCCTCCGGCCGCTCAGTATTCCCCCCACGCCGAGGGGCTTGTCAGCAGCGTGGGACACTGACAGAGGCAGAACGCTCCAGTGATCCCCCCACCCCAAACACACACACACACACACACACACACACACACACACCCTCGCAGCATATCAGTCTCTGATGTAAAACAGCCCAATTTAGGCCAGACTCCAGCCCCGACATCTGCACGCATCTGTCAGCGCTGATCCCCCGCCACTCACACACACACACTCCAACCATGCATGTTTCACATATGCAGATCTCGATGTAGTGCAGTGTGAGGTGGGCTTTGAAGGAGAATAAAGCATTAAATGAGACTAAAACTTTATTTACTTTCCAGCCACTTAGCATCGCATCACATTTCAGTGCGTTTAAGTGAGTGATTGTTTGTCATTGTGAACACTCTACAGCACACAGTGCACCACAACCACATGTGACCTCTGCATTTGACCCATCTGTGAAGGACCACAGCTTATTTTGGCAGTGCTTGCAGACGGTACCCTTCTCGTGAGTACCTCAGCGGCTCAGCGTTACCTTTACCAGTCTGGGACTTGAACCGACCACCTTCCGATCGTAGGAACTCCCTAACCTTTACACTACAAACTGCCCCGTCTCATTAGGGTTTGGGCAGAATTGAAAAAGACTCAGAACTTCTAATCGACGTAATCTTGATCATGCTGATTATTTCGATTATTTTTGAAGTTCTGTTAATACTTGAAAAAAAAATCTGTTTTTTACTTTCCGCAGTGCGCTCATGTAGTGTTCCCTTAATACATGCTATGCGACTATGCCATGTGCAGTGTGCAGCTACGTCTGTGGGTTTTTTTTTGTTTTTTTGTTTTTTTTTACAATCATCAAAATATGCACTCTTTAATTAGAAAACAATATCCAAGCTTTAATAGTTGAGCATATTTACAGTACAAATCTTAGCAGTTGACCAGGACTGTGCGATACAACCAAGATTTTATACTGTATGGCGATAACGCAATATAGTACATTTTCTGTAAATTCAGAGGTACTTTCACAAGCAGCATCTCGTATCTGTGCACGCTCAACTCTGCCTACGCGTGCGCTCAAAACACGCACTTTTATGGATCACCACAGCTGCCACAGCTCACCTATATTTGTGTGCTGTTGACAGTAAAACATCCTTTTTCATCCTGTTTTAGGAGTTAAAAATGCCGAAAACAGGCTTTGTGTGACGCTTTAGTGACTTGTGGTCACAGTAAAATGTCTGTACATGGCGGCGCTCTAGTAATGTGCCTTTAAGGTGAATTGTGGCATCTTTGGCATTCCATAGATCTGAGCGCGAGGGCGCGGAGTGTTTCGAGCATTAATGTAGGCAGAATTGCGTCCACACAGGCACCATATTTTGTTTGGGCAAGTTATGCTGGCACAAATATAACACCATAGTAATCTCTGTGTCTACTTCTACATGGTGCTGTGTTGACTACTGCAAACCCTTTTCCAAGCCTTGAACGATAGAGAGGGGCAGTTTGTGGCGTAACAGTAGGGTGTTCGCACCATGATCAGAAGGTCGCAGGTTCGAATCCAAGACCGGTAAAGTTACCACTGAGGTACTCATGAGCAAGGTACCGTCCCCAAGCACTGCTCCCCGGGCGCTTGTTAGCTGCCCACTGCTCCTTCAGGGATGGGTTAAATGCAGAGGTCACATTTGGTTGTGGTGCACTGTGTACTGCGCTGTGGTGTGTTCACAATGACAAATAATCACTCACTTTCACTTTATAATTTACAACGACAGACCTTTACATTTCCTCAGCCAATATATTTCATCATATTGCACAGCCCTACTGTGAACTATGAGGGGAAATAACAAACAAGCAAAGTAAATAATAGTTTATTCATCGTCTTCGAGGAAAAACCTACAATAAATCGTGATAAAATCGTGATAGCCTTAAGTCTCGGATCTTTTTCACAATTTTAAATGAAATCAATTCGCGGCTCCCTTAAAAACCCCAAAGGACCGTTGCACATTTTTTTATAAGGATATTGCAGCGCTCCACAGATTGATCTTTCATTTTATGACTGAATAGATCCGTCTCTTTTTGCTCTCCATCCATCAGCCTTGTGGAATTACGTAAAAGAAGCCGAACTGTTATGACAGGAGTTGCATGCTGAGTTCCTATCGACAGAATGAATAATCCTCTTTTCCTTCTGCTGACTCCATAACGCTCACTCATCAGACTGGCCACTTTCACTCATCTGCCGCTTGCTGCTCTTTACTTTCTCAGGTTTTTTTCTCCCCCCTCTCTCTTTTCGTCTTCCTCTCCTTCTTCTTCATGTTGGGATAATATCGAAATAAATGTAAAACCTTCCTCAAGTTGGGTGCGGTGAGCTACTCGATCAGCAGACGCTGAATTAAACATAACATGAACATCCAAGTCGTGAAATCTCCACACACTCGTGCACTTCAGAGTCAGCATTAATCTGCGCCACGAGTCGTGTTGAGGCTCTGCTTGATGTCAGTCTTGCTGTAGGGCTGGGCGATATCACCTCAAATCGATATCACGATTAATTGAACATTTACTTTGATTATGATCAGTGAACGATTATTTCGTTTTGGGTTTCTTGTCCTCCTAGTTCCGACAAAGTTTGTACTTTAAATTTGCTCAAATATTAAAGCTACTTTTTGTAATGAAAAAGTGCGATTTTTTTGTCATTTTAAAATTATTGAATGAAACACACATGTGGCAAACTGGATGGAGTAGAGTTATGGAACAACATGTGATTGTATGTTTTTAAGGGGACGACATCTGAACACACACCGGGGAAGGTATTTGCAGTATTTACAGTGTTTTCTTTAAAACAAATGAAATAATCTTGCTGACTGCTTTTTAAATTCTGTTTTTGTTAACAGATGATTTAAAAATTGTGTTTTAAAAATGTTTGTCGTGGGCAATATTATGTCGATTAGAGCTTGTGAGTATCGCTTTTAAGTAGGCAGGGGCCCGTATGAAATTCTGATGGTATGATAACCTTAAGTAAAAATATCATGGTATCACGTATTGCTAACCCTAACCCCTTTCTAATTTAGTTCAAATTATGGTGCTGCAGATCATGCATTCCACACTCCGTACATAAAAGCACAGACTACAACTGCTGCTGCTACTAAGAATATTAAATAATTCTGTAATGTTATTTAGTGTTGATACACACATACAATACAATAAACATTTATTGCGGAGAAAAAGCGTTTTTTACGCATCCGCGTAATTTTGAGCTAAAAATCTGCCGGCTTATGCTCGCGTGAAACGCCATAGACTTTGACCAGCTCAAATTTCGATAACTGCTTTCGAGTTATTTCACATCTATGAGATGGAGAAATGTTGCAAAGGTCTCGAGTTTTTACAGACGGTCCGCTGCTGTGTAGCAGACAGAGAGAGAGAGGGTTTTCCCTGAGGAGGCTCGCTGCTGCGCCTCACTGGGCTGTTGTGGAGACAGAACGGGGGAACCAGGCAGAGCCCAAAAACCCCACGGGAGCGCCACAAGACAGGGTTCCAGACAGCAGGACAGAGGGAGAGAAAGCGAGAGAGACAGTGAGATTGAGAGGGAAGGGTTCAGACTAGACCAGCTAATCTTAGATCTTAGTTATGTACAGATTTGTATCATCAGCATTTGTATTCTGCCGCTACTTCTGTGTAAAGGACCATAAACTCTTTCATTAGAAACAATATCCCAGCGTTAATGTCGTTGAGCTGTTGACGTTGAGAAGTGAAAAGGTCTACCGGTTCATATTAGACCATATCGCTTCTTTCGTGGTGTCGGAAAATACACTGTAATATTTGGTTTGGATGAGGGTTTGCAACAGTTCACCACACTAACGCCCCACCAAAGCTGTAAACCTAGGAGAAACACCGGGTGAGATTTGTGCCTTAATTCTGAGCGCGCGGTGGAACTTTCGCGAGCAAAATCAGGTGTCTGTGTGCGCTCAACTCGCGCTCAGATCTGTGGGACACCGGAGGTGCCACAATTCACCTTAAAGGGACCTTATTTGTGGCATTTTATGCTGTAAAAAGCAGCGTTTGACCGCTAGTCGCTAAATCACCACAAAATACGCCATTTTCACAGCTTTAAAAAAGCACCGGAATGTTAGAGTACTGCAAAAAACAGTGATTTTAACAAATAAAACTGTTAAAAAATGGTTCATTACTGTCAACTGCATAAAAATATAAGCAATATAAAATATATAAATTCCACTGAATTTACAGAAAATATTGTGATATAGATTGTATATATTTTGAGATTTTGGTCATATTGCACAGCCCTACGTTAAGCAGATCTTGTCCGTAAACTATATGGGCAAAAACAAACTAAAGTGAAAGATATTAACCTGATATGTTGACACAAGAAGTGATTACCATTAATAAGTGAGCGATTATTTGTCATCGTGAACACAACACAACATACACAGTTGGTAGTGTAACGGTTAGGGAGCTCGCCCCGTGACCAGAAGTTTGCAGCATCAAGTCCCGGATCAGTGTTCTAGCACTGCCAAAAAGCTGCTCACTGCTCCTTCACGGATGGGTCAAATGCAGAGGTCACATGTGGATGTGGTGCAGTGGGTGCTGTGCTGTGTTCACAATGACAAATAATGACTCAAAAATAAATCAAAAAACTGACCTAAAATGTTCTAGATTCTGGGTTGGTGTGCTGAAGTCTTTACCAGTCTGACTCAGCTGGATGCTGAGTGATTTGTAATAATCTGATAATATTTAATCTGTACTCAAGCTTTGTTTCTTAAATGGCATTTTTTGATCACATCAAACTCTAAATCTACTGAAGCTGCTCACATATCGGTCACCCGTCGATCAGAGCCCCCGATTACTGTGATATCGACTGGAGTACAGCAGCAATTAATGCCAAACTCCCCCCCGCCAAAAAAAAACTCTCTTACCCATCTTTTTTTTCTCTCTCTCCCTTTCCCCGTTCTTTTCTCAGTTCTCTCTTTTCTTATGTCACTTAGCTCAGGCTCTGAGTAGCTCTTACACAGAACAGGGCAGTGAACTGGAAATGAATCTCCCTCTCTTACTCCAACTCTCCTTCCCTCCCTTTTCCTCTCTCTCTCTCTCTCTCTCTCTCGCTCTCTCGTTCTCCTCCTCCTCCTCCTCCTCTCTTTCTTCACCGTGTTCTCTCTCCATCTCCCTGTGCAAACAGCTCCGCGCTTGTGTATAATTGTCTCTCTGTGCAGCTTCGTATGCAGCAGCACAGCTGTGGCCGGAGAGCCTTCAACAGCACAAAGAGGCTGCTGTCCCGCCGGGGGGGGGTGCTCGTCAGTGTGGCGCGTTACACAATTACGCCTCTTTAACACACCCCCTCAAAAATAACAAAAACAACCCTCCACATTTTGCCTCCCAAACGAATTTCCATTCAACATGTTGGAATCCCTTTTTTTAACTCGTCTTCACCTGCATTCATTACACTACACTCTCTGCTGTTTTAACCGAGTGTGTGTGTGTGTGTGTGTGTTTTGCATTTCAGTCTGTATGGACGACACATGCAGGGCAACCACGAGCCACCCAAAAAGAGCAATGACAAATCCAAGAAGATCAGCCGCAAGCCGCTGGCTGCCAAGAACAAGTGAAGAAGAGGAGAAGGAGGAGGAGGACTGAAGCCTGTTGTCCAAGCTCGACCTCGTCGCTCCAGCCTTCATCCACTTTTATATTTATCTACCAAAGCAACACACGACACATTTTATACCTTCCTACGTTATTCTGTCGCCACGCGTCACTCGTTTGTGACATCACTCTTGCCTTTATCAGCTCCTGAGTTCTTATCCTAATTTTTTTTTTTTAATAAAAGTGACTTAACCTACTAGAGAATGCCATACTATCACATCTGCCTTGCTCAGGTATTACAACTGAAATCAGTGTCTGACGGAGTGTTTAAATACTTGATCTTTTTGTATGTTTTTATTTGTAACGTTCATACCATCAGTATACAGTATGTAGCGTTATGCAGGTTGTACCGACTTACAGTGGAGATGCCTAATGATGACCCCATCGTAGCTTGAAAATATTGTAAATCGAGACTTATCAGCAGGAGACATACTTTGCATTTGGAAGACATGCTTTTTCACTAAAATTGGACTTTGAAGCACCAAAAACAACAAAAAAATACTCATTCTAACACAGAAACTGAACTGAACTCTGTCGCTGGCAAGAGTGAGGCATCTCACAAGGCGGGAGACGCGTACATCTCGGCAGCGTCCCAAAGTACCGTACAGCATGTGCTGCTACGCTCGCCCGCTGCACGAAACCTAAACTGTTTTTTTTGCCGTACCGCTATCGTCATTTTAAGCCCGAAAAATCGTTAAACCACTGTAACTTGGGGACCACCTGTATATGCAGTCAGGTCCTGCCGTCTTGCAATATTCTAAAGCTGTTGTTCAGCTTTCAAAAGCCAAAACAGCATTAAAATTTTACGTGTTCACTCTGTTTCCAAACATTTCCTTTATATTTTTATAATAAGTAGTAGGGATGTGCAAAAAAAATCGAATCAAATCGCGATTCTTTCTGTCAATTCAAATTCGATTCATGCATTCCAAAACCTCAATTTATATTTTTGCCACTAGTAAACTTTTTGCCCCGACTTTTCGCCTATCCTATAGATGGTGCAATGTCGAAATCGGCCCAGGTAGACTTCCTTCAAGTGAGCATGAAGGAAATGCTGTCAGTATGCATACATATGCAGTAGATTGAACAAACTACATTTTGTACTTTTTTGTTGATCTGGGAAAAGTAACTCGAACAAATTTAGCCCTGTATTGAATCGTGAATCGATTTTGAATCGAATCGAGAGATTTTCTGAATGGTGCATCCCTACTAAGTAGGATGTGGTTATGCAGTTAACCCATGCAATTACACGCTGTATTTTAACATGAAATCCTTATGTATCATGAAGAAATATCATTTAATATTAGTATTTTATCTTATTGCTTGACTTTCGTTTTTAACCGTTAACACTATTTTTCTTAAAAAAGACAAACCCCAAAGCCATCTGCAGTGCAGAAAGAATATTATCAAACCCATATCTGCTTTTTTCCAACTGCCTAAATGAGGTGCTTTTTTTCCCCAGCAGCAATTTCCAGCTCCCGGTGCGGGACTCGGCGGTGGCTGTTGCGTAAGCGGAGGGGGATTTTGGCCGGGTTTTAGGGGTCTTAGCTCTGTCTGTGCAGGATTGTGTCCCGCCTGCGGGGGTCTGCGTCTGTCTGCCCTGCCTCCTGCCCTTAACCGCTCATATGAATGGCTGCAGACTCATGTCCTGAAAGCTTTACAAAGCGCAGGCTGGTCCCCAAACAACTAGGCAGCTCATTTGAGAGAGTTAACAAGCCAGTCCGACAACAGCCTGATTGTTCTCCTGAAGCCTCGCGTCCGGGCAGCACGAGCAAAGACGTGTTCTTTTGTTTTATGGCTCTATGTTGTCTGAAGATGTGTGTGTGTGTGTGTACGGTACACATTCATATAAAATCCTGCAGTGACATGAGAATGTTTTTAATGCAGCATGTAGCAGGACCTTCACACATCTGTTAAACAGTCTATTCCAAAGCATGTTTCAAAGCGTCCGCCCCTAGCTTTCACGCCAGCTCAAAGTCTTTTTGTTAAGCCCTGTATGGCCTTGTTAATGAAATCCTGTGGCTACTGGCCCCATATTAACTGCAGGACTTTCTTCAGCTCATCAATGTGCTTTGGCTTGGTATGTGTTCAAACATAGCTCCCCAGACATGATAATCACAGGGGTTTAGGTCTGTAACAGTGTCATAATGACGTCATAATTTTTTTGCTCTGTTTAGAACGTCTGCGAGAAGTTACTAATATTGGAGCGTTCATCTGTGGGATTTTTTGAAAGTAACAGAATAGTTGAACGACTGTAATTTTTGAAGCAATGAAAAGTTTTCAGTAACATTGTTGAACAATATTTACCCTGTAAAATCTGAAACTTTGGTCAAAAAATCTCAACTGGTTGCAGAGAAATTGTGGTTTGTCCGGTGGGATATTTTTTGAGCCACTCTGTAGAGCAGCATCCACAGTTCCATTGTTACAGCTCCTAAACATTTCTTCGCGATGGCAGTCGAGGGACGCCGTAGTGATTGTTCTTTTTTAAGAAGTGCCAGTGTGTACCCCTTGTGCTACCATGTATATTCCATATGAGCGCCTTCTGAATTAAACAGTTTTTTTTTTTTGCTACTGAATAATAGACAAATAAAACTAATACACTTCATGTCCAAATTGTCTCATTTTCTGACTGTATAGATGTTTGGGAAAGAGATTTGTAAGCGTTGAGTAAAATTTGCCACTCTGTCGCATGGCTTAAACTTTTAGTGGAAAATCGCTTTATTTAGCAGTTGTTGAGAGAGTGTGATCTGAAACAGAACTGGAGGATCATCACACATCCAGAACTCTGATCTGTCCACAGGAGCCACGTGGTTCTTGAGATAGCAGAGATGGGAAATAAGAGGGAAGTGTTGACCTTTCAGTGCTACATGCCTGTCAGAGTGTGTGTGTGTGTGTGTGTGTGTGTGTGTAACACGGCCTATGCAGGACTCCTGAGAGCTCCCATCACACACCTTCTACCGTTATTACTCTCATTATTATTATCCCGTCTCTAGCGCCGTGTGTGTCCTCTTGTCCTCCTCGTTCACACTCCTTACACTCACACACTCAGCAGGCACATCTGTCCACAGCACACTGCTGAGTGCATGTCACAACACTGCACACCTTCACCAGCGCTCTCACCCCCTTCATCTTCTCAATAGTTTTGCTTTTTAAACTTTTCTCTTGACTCTCACAGACCAAGACAGGCACCTCCCGCTCCGTCCAACCTCACCCTGCCCCGACCAGAGTCTCTCCAAAACTCAAAACATGATGTCTGTTCAAGTTCCCAGTGTTCCGGACATGGTAGTCTTGAGTAATGAAAGACAACTAGACGACTTTTAGTTTCCTGAAGATCTTCCTAATTTCATGGACAGTCTCCCTGAGAGCAACTTGGGGTTAAAGGTCTTGTTCACAGACCCAATAAAGGTAGTGATGGAAGTAGGATTCGAACTTCTTGATCCAGAGATGAGCATCCTAACCGCTAGACCACCATCCCCACACAAAAGCTTTTTTGGTTCTAAAAAGGGAGATCCAGGTATTTAACCACTAGCAGGGTTGTCACCCTGAAGATGGTCCTGAGAGTCATTGACTCGACTCGCCATCAACCGGTCATTAGGGTCATACAAGCCAACATGGTCGGGAACAAGATGATCATTACGGTCCCAGATGTAAACCATTTTTCGGTTGTTGCCCCATTCTACCACATCATGAGAGGGCCATATATAAACCACCCGTGAAGGGATCTCAAGATGTTGAGTGGTGTTGTAGGTGGCTGATAATTGATGTCGCAAGTCCCCCCTCTGGTCAGTGATGGTCGTTCCAGTTGCCTTTCTTTAGTATTCACTTAAGCCATCTGCCTTCTCTGTTCAAAATATGAACACCTGTCTTCTCAAAATCATCTCCTTGCAGGAGTCCAAGTGTACAGTCTTGTCATGATCAGCTCTCGTGTTGAGCCATACATCTGCAGAGTGGCTGCTTGTTCTCTCCTGTATAGAAATTCAGTCCTGTGTTTGTGTGGTTTCTGAATTGTCCAGGACATGGTAGCCTTAAGAGCTTAAAGGAGGCCATCTATGTCCACCTGAACCACCATTGCAGAACAGAGGTGGGGACTTAACACATCAAGTATCACTGGAGATCCCTTCCCAGGCAATTTGAATGTAAAGAGCATCAACCCAACCAATGGTTTACACCTGGGTTGAGGTGATCCCTCACATCTTGATGCACACCTTGCCTTCTATGACCCTGACTCCTTGTTGGACAGCAGGGCAAGTCAACGACCACTTTCAAGGTGACAACGCAAGAGGGTAAACTCTAGGAACTCTAGATGTCTTTGGGCCGAAAGGAACTTAGAGGAAGTCTAATCACCTTCGATTTAAGCTCTCAAGAAGTCCCAGCATCCATGCCGACCAGCTTGGTTTATGGGTTTTTGTACTCGGGGTGAACCATACTGTTTGTCTACGGATGTTGGTGGGTCTGATTTGCGTTGGGATGCTGTGCTTGAAGAAACCAGTCCTTCTTTGTTCGCCAATCAGCTGTTCAGGTCTTCTTTTGTGAGCACAATGGTTTAAAAGTTGGCACCAAACTCTGGGCCATTCGTTACAGGACAGAGCTGTCGCACAATCAATCTCCTCGACTCCTCACAATAGCGGGCTCTCTGGCCCCTTATCCCAGTCCGTCCAATCTTTCTGTCAGTGTCAACGGGAAATGGGATGTTGAGCTTTAAAAATGAGTCTTTGTGGTGATGGATCATTATGCATGCCATACACCCGACTCTGACACCAATTACTCACTGACCTTTCAAAGTAATCGTTTTGTGTATTTTCTCCCCTCTCCCCCTCCACCCAAAGTCAAAGCCGTTGGGGCGAGAGGCGTAGATTTTGTTGGATGTGATTACTTTTTCTGTTTGTCTGTTTTAGTTTCACTTGCACCCTCATCTCATATTTAAGCAGATGCCTCCGTTTTTGTCTATGCGCCTCACAGTCTCAAGGACACGGTGGCTCTCCGGCTAACCAAACCCATTGATTTTTTAGGCGGTTGATTTATGGAGGTACGGGTGCAGCGTTGTTCTGCTGGAAAACAGGCTCTTGGTGGGGAGGGCCGGTCAGCAGACACGCCGAAACCCCGAGTGGAGCAGATTATATGGAAGCCGAGGACAGAGTCAGCAGCAGACTAGTTGTGTTCTCACAAAACACCATTGTCCCAAAGCTAGAATCAATGAGTCGAGCTCAGGGCTCACTATATCAAATGGCACAATTAGTGAGAAGTTGTTTTCAAAAATATACATGAATAAGCAAAATGGAAAGTGCTTTGGTTTAACTTTAAAATACTTTTATGCAAATTTGACAACAAGGGTTATGAAGTGTTTGTTGCGTCTTACGCTTGTAAACTGTGCTTAAATTTGAGCTTTCATTAAAATGAAACATTTCATATTTTAGTGATGCCCTGTAAATATATCATTTGATTAAATATAATTAAAAACATGAAATTCAAATTATTTATCATTCTCATTTTTGGTTTCATTTGGTGTCTTTCATAGTGCCACTTAGAATGAAACTTTCAATTATTTTTAAATTTGTTTTTGGGGTTTTTTTTGCACCAAAATGTGTTTTCTCCATTAGCAACGATCTAAAATAAACAAATATGGTTAATTATGCATATAAAACCTGCCTGTTTAGTGTCTGTTTCAAAGACACAACAAAATCAAGTCAGTTATGTAAATCTATTTAAGACCATAAACTCAAAATTAAATTGTGTTCTGTACTACTGTAGTAAGAATGTAAAATAAATCTTAATTACCCTAATTAGCAATAACAGTTAATATTTATTAGAATGCACTATAAGCTTCAGCTGATGGAGGATCAAGCTGGAAGGGAAAATGGGCAAACCAAGCTTTTCACTGTGATGTTCCTTATTATTAGAAATCTCAAGATTAGAGTAATAAAAGTGTCGAAAGGTAGACTTCATAAAATTTGCAATACCAGGTCTCTTGATCATGCCAGACTTTTTCATAAGCGAATTTGTGGAAAATCAGCAAAGCAAATTGCTGCAGCAAGTGATTGTTTGTGAGCAGGAGTCGATTCTCAGCCAATGATTTCTCCTTGTGCTGTGTTGGTGCAATACATCACCTGGCAGTAAACTATTGGCAAAGGTGTCATGTTAATGATCGCTCCGTTACCTTCACAACTCAACTCGCTGGATCTCAATACGCCACACACACACACACACACACACACACACACACACACACACACACACTCTCTCTCGCATTATTCACGGAGCCTTGACCCGGCACTCTCGCTTTTTGATTGGGTTGTCATTAATTAGGAGATCATTTTTTGATTGTTGTTACTGACCAAAAAGTTGGTATGAAGTTGAAAGAATGAATGAAAAAAAAAAAAGAACAAGTGAAGTAATGAAAGAAAGGAAAGATTTGAAGGAAAGTCCATTAATGAGTGAGGAAAGGAAGAACGCTGGAAAGACTGAAGGAAACAAAGCAAAGAATAAGTGAAGTAATGAAAGAAACGAAAGACTGAAGGAAATAAAAGAATAAGTGAAGTAATTAAAAAAAAAAAAAAGGAAAGATTGAAAGAACCAAGAAAGAATATGAAGTACGAAAAAAAGCAAATATTGAAGGAGACAATGAATGAGTGAATGAAAGAAGGCGGAAAGATTAGCGCGAAATAAAGAAAGAATAAGAAGTAATGAAAAAAGCAAATATTGAAGGAGACAATGAATGAGTGAATGAAAGGAAGGCGGAAAGATTGAAGGAAACAAAGAAAGAATAAGTGAAGAAATGAAAGCAAGCAAAGACTGAAGGAAACAGGGAATGAATGAATGAATGAATGGTGGGAAAGATTGAAGGAAACAAAGAAGGTAATAACAAGTAATGAATGAAAATAAAGAGCCCTAGTTGATAAGAGCGCGGTCTCCGCAAACACTCGATATTTCGGCAGCGCATTGTTAAATCGTCATGACTTTTTTCTTCGCACATTTATGACTTTTGAGCCTTTTATGAGCATTAGTTTTGTCTGAGAGGGAGTCCGGGGAGATGCGAGGTTTGCGGAATGGGTGGCGCGGCTGTCTTCCCCTTATCATCAGTTATAGGATGGCGTTGTTCAGCCTCCCTCTTTACGCGATGCTCCAACTCGGAGCGCACACAGGACTCTCAGAGGCTCAGCAGCGCAAAAACTCCGCCGCGTCTCTCCCCGCATTCGCGCATTGCTGCAGCGGGGAATAGTTTTGAAAATCCCGCGACCAATTTTATTCATTCACTGGAGCCTCCCGTGTTTTTTGGTGTTTTTATTTTTACAGACGCCGGGCGCTTTGATCTTAAAACCGGACTTTTCCCCTCCACACGTGGCTTTAAAGTAGAGAGAGAGAGAGGGTGGGAGAGAAAGAAAAAGAGAGAAGGAGGAGGAGGAGGAGAGAGAGATGCTGAATGCAGTGCTTTGTAAACCACTGACGACTGGAGCGAGATAAAAGCCTGAGCCAGGACTAAACTTTTTAAGCGAGACTTGAATAAGCAAACACCAGCAAGAAAAAAAAGTTAAGAAAGAAGAAGTGAGAGAAAGAGAAAAAAAAAAAAAAAACGCAAGTTGGGCGCCCTGCCCAAACCGGGTTCATTAGCATTTAAAAATATTTTTTTTTCTTCTCTTAAGTGGGTCTCATTAACCAGCAAGATTTCGCCCAAAAGCAGACAGGAGGAGCGGCCGGCGCTGACCAGGCTGGTGGCCAGGAAGCGGCTGATCGCGGCCGGGGTTCTGGGCGTCGTCATGGTGCTGGTGCTGGTCATCCTTATCCCGGTGCTCGTCAATTCGGCGGGCACGTCGGCGCATTACGAGATGCTGGGTACCTGCAGGATGGTGTGCGACCCTTACGGTACCAAGTCGCCCAGCAGCAGCAGCAGTAGCAGCAGCACGGCCACGGCGGACACGGCTAGGGACAACGGCCTCATGCAGTCGCTGCCCACTTTTATACAGGGGCCCAAAGGGGAACCGGGCCGCCCGGGAAAGGCGGGGCCGCGGGGGCCACCCGGAGAGCCCGGTCCGCCCGGACCCACTGGGCCTGCGGGGGAGAGAGGGGAACCGGGGCGTCCTGGATTACCGGGACCGCCCGGACCGAACGCGGCTGGAGCCATCAGCGCCGCCACGTACAGCACCGTGCCCAAAATCGCCTTCTACGCGGGCCTGAAAAAGCAGCACGAAGGTTACGAGTTGCTGAAATTCGACGACGTGGTCACTAATTTGGGCAATCACTACGACCCGAGCACCGGGAAATTCACCTGCTCCATACCCGGGATCTATTTCTTCACTTACCATGTGCTGATGCGGGGCGGAGACGGAACCAGCATGTGGGCAGATCTGTGCAAAAACAACCAGGTGAGTCCTCAGGATCAACACACACCTCAAAGATTAATACACGTTATTTATTTAACTACAGGAACGAAATGTGGCGCCTCCTCATTTATTACAAGTTACAAATTATTATTATTATTATTATTATTATTATTATTATTATTATTATTATTATTATTATTATCATTATTATTAAATATTGTATTTTAAGAACAAAAAGCATCTTGAAGGTGAACCTAATTAGTTCAATGTTCGCGAAAAATCGTTTTCGTATTCTAAAATGTTTGTAATTCGCACAACGTCAGTTCTGTTATTTCTTTTACATAAATCAGGATTAAAAAAAATCAACAGGCACTATGGCGATATGTGAAATACAGTCCAATTTTTGTATCTGCTAAATATTCAATTAGATTTATTTATTTAATGCATATTTCGATTAATTTGTTTTTGTTTTTTGCTTAATTAAAAAATGCAATAGGCTTAATGTTTAAATTTGTTCACATAGTTTTACATGTGCAACATGCAGTCGAATGAAGCATGTAGCTCATTATTATTATTATTATTATTATTATTATTATTATTATTATTATTATTATTATTATTATTATTATTATCCCTTTTCCATTTACATAAATGCTAGCTCTTTAGTTGCCAAATGCAAGACATTACATAAATACTTTTAATATGAAGTATGAAAAGTATTACAGTATGATTTGTACAGTTTGTACGCTCGAGTTCAACTTTTGGTGATCAAAACTGTGACACTTGATATACTTAGATGCAATACTTTGTCTTGGTGTTGCACGTTCCCCTTGGCATTTTGACTAAATCCATTATCGGACACTACTAGTGGTACCATTCTATTTCTCACAACTTGAACAAGTCCTTCAACTCAACAGCAAGGCAGTTGGTGTTTTGACTTCTTTTCAGCTTCTACTGCACAAATTTGTCATCGGCGGGAACCGCAGTGTCAATAATTTTTCTTTCTGGTAACTTTTCATGGAGCAGAAAGATGTTGATCAGTTTGCTGTCAGTAGTACGACTGGCCTTCGATGCTGATTATTTGCTCAAGCTTACACTTGTAGTAATGTTTTGCAAGTGCTTGATGGAGCACTTTAGTAACGTTTTATCTTTGGAAGGTACTCTGTCTCTGCCAGTATTGAACAACCTAAGCAAAAATGCTGACTGGCTGGTCGTCTTACAGAGTCGGCACCTGTTGTCTGTTTGCTGTTTCTGATAAACTCCGCTGTTAATAACTTGATTATGAACTATGAAAATGAAACCTTCTGTCTCACCAAAGAGGCCACCAATGCAAAGCCACTCTGTGGAGCTTCTTACGTCAACTTTGTCTAATGTCAAAGAAGTATCAGATCTTCCACAAATTCCTTTTCTGACCAAGCGTTTACACAGTCATGGGCATTCAGAAATTGGAAGAAATCTTGCCTGCGTGATCATCTCTTGAAGTTTAGTTTCTTTCTGTTGATATAGCACTTGCAGACCTCACCCAGCATCACCACTAGTGAGGTGCAACCTGGAGACCAAATCCGCTTCCTAGAGTTGGTGTCTGATTTACCTAAAAGTGATAAAAAGCCCAAAAGTTTGAATATATTACCTCACCCAAGATTACTTTCGAATTAACTCTGCGTCTCAGAGAGTTGCAGGTCCTGCTCTTGAAGCCTGTCTCGAAGACCATATTTAATAGGCTGGCTGACCCAAACTTGATGCCAATGTAAACAGAATGCCAACGTTTATACAATTTCAAACTCGTTTTGCAATTAATCTTTCTTTGTTACCCTAAAACTTGGGATCACCCATAGAATTGGTAAACATACATGTTTGACAGATGTCTGTACTCCTGATTTTCTCCGCATATTCCTCAGCGGAGTGAGTGCAAAGCAAAACCAAAGCGACTCAAGTAGTGAAAAATCCCACATTTACTTAAATCTACTTCTAACGCGGTAAAGATGTAAATATGATAATTTTTTGTTATTATTACCGTATATATAATATGTCTGTGTGTGTGTGTTTCTTATCTAAAGATCTAAAGTAAGGCAGGCTAGTAATGCCGCATGGGCAATGAAAGCACCAGTGTTTTATAATATCTGCCAAAAATGTTAACTTAATTTTTAAATAATAACAATATTAGCAGAATCTTTCCCTTATACCGTATATAAGGTTTAAATTGCCCTTAATCAAGTTTGTTTGGAAAGCTTTCCTACTATGTGGAGTGCGATGTGAATTTCGCTGCAATATGCTCTAAATGGGGCTGAAACTGACCTACATTTGCTTTATTTCAGGTGGCCTAAAAAGTGTGTCATGCAATCATTTAATTACTACAAGAACTTTTACTAACTTGTAGTTTCACACCTCAGGTCCGTGCCAGTGCCATTGCCCAGGATGCCGATCAGAACTACGACTACGCCAGCAACAGCGCCGTTCTGCACCTGGAGCCGGGCGACGAGGTTTACATCAAACTGGACGGTGGCAAAGCCCATGGAGGCAACAACAACAAATACAGCACCTTCTCTGGCTTTATCATTTATGCCGATTAGGATGTAATGCCTGCACTAATCCGACCTCTACAGCCCATCTGCCTTCCCTTCTTTTTTATTTTTTTTCTTTTTTCATTAAACCCCAGAAGCTCCATTTGGGCCTGAGGCGAGTTACACGCTCCCTGGCCTTTGCCGTTCTGTCATCATCGGAAGCTGGTAAGAATGTGTGAGTGGGACAACACTAAAGAAGGCAATCTGAGATCTAAAACTGAGCGCCGTCCCTGTTCCTGAAAAGAGAACTAAAAATGTCTAATGATTTGCACTGTCCTGACCAAAGTAGTCTCTGGTGTACTGTAAACTTGTTTCTGTAGCTACTGATGAAGTCTTAATAGACTCTATTCTTTTTGCCATGGAAGATGAGACAAATATGTGCAATAATGTTAATAATTATACACATAACTGCCTATCAAGTCTTTATTTCCAGCGTCATCCGGCATCTTTGATGCCTCTAAAGCTTATGAAGTCCTCAGTCTGTGAATGACGTGATCATAAATATTTCAGTTTAAACTGGGACTTATTGTAACGTGTAGTGCAAACAGGAGAGATCTGCAAACTGCAGAATAATAACCGAACAAAAGACTTCTTGGTTAAAAACATTATAACCAGTAAAACATCGCTGCAGTATCACTCAGATCTCGGGATTACAACTCTGATGCAGCATCTTCACGTTTACTCTAGTCTTGGTAGTAGCTGACTGTGGGTTTCATGTAACGGGCTTGAGGTGTAGAATATCAAACGGCCTAACAAATTGGTATTTATGCGACGGGTTAATCCAGTATGGCATGATTTATTCGCTCCAGTTTTCCACGTACAGACAGATTTGATTTTTCTTTATCTCTTTATATCACCTAAATATATGAAACAGGTTGAGATCCTGCAGTGTAATAAAGACTCCAAAGTAGAAATCTCTCTCTTCATATCTAGACCTGCTGACCCGAGGAAGAATGTGCTTGTGAAAGTGAGAGCACTATGCAGAATGTGTGTGTGTATGTATGTATGTGAGTGTGAGTGTGTGTTGATATGTAAATGTGTATGTAGGGTATGTATCTAAAACAGAGGAAGTGAATGTTACTTCTGATCTCGATATTTATTTTCTATGTACATACTGTAGTGCATTGATTTATTTTTTCTTCCTTAAAATATATGAAATGCCTGAAAAGTGCTCCAGAGTCTCTGTGTATTGAGGTTGTTGGGCTAAATCACAACTGTAACAACTCGAAAACATGTATGCACAACTGATTTGATATGATTTAGGCCTGAAGATGAAACTTCAGAGTGGTGCACCTGAGAGGTCGTGACCTCCTCAGGAGTGCACCTCAAAGCTAATCTACTTTTTGCCTTAAATGGAAATGTGGCATTTCTTATTTATGTACCATCAGCACTGACCAATTATTCTTAACAGAGCGATTAGTCATCTAGGGGCAGACAGATTCCATGGTGCCTTAAACCATGCTGTCAAATTTTCTTTCATTGTGGTTGAAACCTGTAAAATTGTGCTCCATTCAAATACAAAAAGACAATTAAAAAATGCGACATTTTTATGCAACTTTCTCAAATCCAATTGACACTTTTCAAAGTAGCAACAACAACAAAAGACAGCAGATGCATACATTTGAATGAAAGTGAGGGATTATTTGTCATTGTGAACACACCACAGCACCACAATCAAATGTGGAAATTCTACTAACCCATCCGGTGAAGTGAAGAAAAAAGTCTGGGTACTTGCTCATGCACCTCAGTGGTACCTTTACCGGCCTGGGATTTGAACCAGCAACCATCTGATCATGGATTGAACTTCCTAACCGTTAGACTATCAGCTGCCCCAAAATCACATTTAGCACAAACTATAGAACAATCTGGGCTTTGATAGACACCGAGCGAACAAAAGGGTGAGATTGATGGTTACACATTTAGAGGGCTTTTAGAAAAAACATTCAACAGGTTGGGAGCACCAACTCGGAAAGATCAGCTTCAAATTGAAGACAGTTGATGGAAATGTTTGTCTTTTTTTTTAAGGAAGTATAAGTTAGGATCTATAATCATATAAATCAGGATTGTGTTTTGAATGGGAAGACCAACCTTGATAATAGTAGGTGATAATAGGGTGATGGTGGTCTAGTGGTTAGGATACTCATCTCGGGACCAGGAGGTTGTGAGCGAACCATTCCCCAGCACTGCCATCACGGTCCCTGAGCAAGACCTCAACTCCAAGCGAGTTTAGGTAGTGTTCAAATAGGACAGTCACACTGGATAAGATCATCTTCTAAATGCTGTAAATGTAGCACAACGTAGAATGTAAAAGTGATGCGGTGTCTAGGTACTTGTCTATGGGAGACAAGATCATAGGTTCTAGAGTGAGTGAGTGATTATTTGTCATTGTGAACACCACAATGAAATGTGACCTCTGCATTTGACCCATCCATGAAGGTAGCTTTTTTGGCAGCGCCCAGAAAGCAGTGCTTGGGGATAGCTCCTCAGTGAAACATTCTCCAGTCCGGGACATGAACTGGCGACCTTCCGACCATATTTTCTAACCGTTACACTACCAACTGTCCCCAAATCCATCCAAAGGTTCAAATCCATCTATCCTACATCCAGCACTACCACCATTGGGTCCCTTAGCAAGAACCCTTAACTCCATGGTGCTCCTGGGAGATAATCCTTGAAATTAAGAAATGGAAGTCACCAAATGGAAGAGTTTTGTTAAGGTTCAAAGAGGAGCTTGACGCTTGACGGTTAAAAATGAGTTAACTTCTTAACCGAAGGCCAAACCGAGGCTATTAGAGAGTTCTGTGATGTAATGGACGCTTGGATTAGCACTAATTTTCTGTGTTTTAAACTCCCCCCAGGTTGCCCTAATAGTTGGATGAGGGAGGTGTCAACTTTGAACATTTTGCCACACTCTAAGTCCTATCTTTCCGCACATCTTTCGGGGATGTGATGGGAAGATTCCATCTCCTCTAGTCTCTGTTTGAGAGTCACGGCGAGGGACAAGTTGAGCCACTCGCGCCCTGTAGCTTCCTCTTATCTCCTAGTCTCTGTCTGAGAGTCTCATCACGCCCCCATCTAGTGCAAGCTTAGCTGGTTTCTCAGACTCTAATACGTCAGTTGTTTCTTGGGGATCAGAAGTGTCCTTGTTCCTCCAAATGTTATTCGCTGAACTTCACATAAATCCTGTGGAAGAGATGGATGGAGAAGAACCAGATGATAAAGGCCGATTGAAGAGTCGAGACAGGGCTGCTAAGACAGGACAGACGTCAGTGTTGGAGAACTTGTAAAGGGATGCTTTTCGGTTACAAGTTAAAAAATTCTGATTAAAAGTAGCTCTACTACAAGCTCCTGTTTTAATATAGTAGTTACTAAACTACAAGCTACAGAGAAAAAGCAGCTCACTACATCCAAGCTGTTTCATCCAGTAGTTCTTAATATTTTTGCTCTGGTGCACATTTAAACCAATTTAAACTGATTTTAAAAGACTGAAACATGATTTTAAAAGTAACATGAAGATCTCCATTTTTTTACAATGTAATGTCAGTTCACACTAATGTTTCAGTGAGGTTTTAGGGGTAGAGAGGTTTTTATACATATATATACATGGTGGTCTAGTGGTTAGGATACTCACCAAGAGGTTGTGGGTTCGAACCTCCAGCACTAACAGCATTGGGTCCCTGAGCAAGACCTGTAACCCCAGGTTGCTCTCAGGGGACTGTCTCTGTAATTACGAAACAGAAGTCGCTCCGGATAATGTAAATGCACTTTGCCACTCTACATTGTTATGTGTAATAAAAAAAAAAGTAGTGAGCATTTAAAAAGTAGCTTCACTACCGATGAGATACTGGAAAAAAGTAAAGTTAGTAGCTCCACTACATGTAGCTACTTCCCAACAATGACAGACAGGACAGAGGATCCAATACACACACACACAAAACACACTTTAGCTGAGCGAAACGCTCCAGATATAGACGTGTTGGGCATGTTCAGGAATAAAACCACACTTCTCTAATTGCAGCCAAGGACAGAAGAGGAATTTTAAACTGACGATTTCCCAAGTATAAAGTAGGGGTGGGCGATAGACCTCTAATCAATATCAGGATTAATTGAAGATTTTAGCTCAGTTATGATTGTTGAACAATTATTTCATTTTTGTTTTATGTTTGTAGTTCATCGAGTAGATTTGTACTGGGAAAATGCTCAACTTTAAAGCTGGATTTTTTATTCTAATGAAAGAGGTGTATTTAAAATAACTGAGGAAACACAAACATGTACTCGATGGCGGAGTCACAATACATGAACACACGCCAGGAAAGTACTGATTCTTTTTTAACTGTTAATACTATATAATAATAATATATAATATATAATAATAATATTTTAATTAATTAATTATTAATTCATTAATTATTTGTTATTAGCAGGATTACGTTACATTTATGGCATTTAGCAGATGTTCTTATCCAGAGTGACGTCCATTTTCCATTACAGGGACAATCTCCCCGAGCAACTTTGGGGTTAAGGGTCCTGCTCAGGAACCCACTGATTTGAACCCACAAACTTTTGGTCCAGATGCGAGAATCCTAACCACTATACCACCAGCCCCAAATTGCTTTGTAATATTTAACATTTCAAATTTACAGCATTTAGCAGATGCTCTTATCCAGAGACACTTCTATTTCCTAATTTCCTATTTTTCACTGAGAGCAATTTAAGGTTAAGGATCTTGTCAGGGACCCCATGATGATGGTTCTGAAGGTAGAATTCGAACCCGCGACCTCTTGGTCCAGAGCCGTGTGTCCTAACCATTAGACCCCCACCACCCCTCATTGATTAGAGGGACATAAATCTAGTTTTGAGTTAATAGCTCCGAATAAAGAGTGTGGTGGTGTTTCGGAGTTGGAAGATAAACAGATTCTTCCTGGAGGTGGCCGACTTGTGTGCTGATGTTTAATCAGCTTCTTAAGGTCTAAACTTCTTTTCGACTTCATTCTGCAGAGCAGTCTGTAACCGGCCCAATCAGTGAGGGGTCAGACCTGGGTCAGCTGAGTGTGTGTAGAACACAAAGTGACCCCACTGATCCCTCCCCCAAATCCTGACCCACTCTAATGAGCACTACACTCCCACTGCTCTCTCTTCCCTCTCTTCTTCTTCTCTCTCTCTCTCTCCATCTAATTTCAGCTCTTTTCAACACATCACCAGCACTCTCGGCAATCCGGAAATGACGTGTTGGTCTTCCTTTCATCCCTCCATTTATCCTAATTATGGCTTTGACGGTGACCTTTGCTTAAAAATGAATCGATATCTTGCCTGCACTTCTCTATAGGAGCAGTGTTGCTGGAGTGCTGATGTTTTTATTAATTTTTCCATCACCACCTCCTCACAGCTTCAAAGGACTGCGGGATGTAAGAGAGAGTACAGAAAAGTTTTTCATATGATAAATGGTGTTTTATTTTACTTTCTCCATCCAAGAAGAATAACATTTAACAAAGCTGAACATACTCAGAACCCTGCATTAAAACTACTTTTCAAGGCACATATCAAGTAAAATGTAGAAAATTTAGTCATCAATTCATGCCTTTAAGTGAATTTAAGTGAGTGATCATTTATCATTGTGAACGCACCACAGCACAACCAAGTTGTGCTTGGAGATGGCATCCTGCTCATGAGTACTTCAGTGGTACCTTTCAGCGGTCCGGGATTTGAAACAGCAAACAGATGGATCTGATCACAGGGCCAACTTGGTAACCATTACGCTACGACCTTTACTGGGTTTAGGACTGGGCACTTAATCAAAATGAATCAAAACTGACTGTTAGGACCTCTGATTAATGCAACTTTTATTTTTATTATTTGTGAATTTGTGTTAATACCCTAATAATAGTGTGTGCTCATGTACTGTTCTCAAAAACATACTACTACCATGGCTCTGCCCTGTCCAATCTGCTACAACATCTGTGTTTTATTTTTAATTAATTTAATAACACATAGGTAAGAAATGCACATTTACTTTTACATTTATGGCATCTTATCCAGAGCTACTCTCATTTCTCCTAATTTCAGAGGCATTTCCCCGTCTTGGGGTTAAGGGTCTTGCTCAGGGACCTGATGATGCCAGTGCTGCATGCAGGATTTAAACCCACAACCTCTTGGTACAGAGGCGAGTATATTAACGTCTAATAAACTAAAACACCATCACCATCTCAGTTTTAATAATTGAGCACATTTACAGTACAGACCTTGTCTACCAAGGTTTGTCAACCAAAAAACCCTAAACAAAATAATTGTTCATTAATCGTAACTGAGGCAAAATATTCAATTAATCGTGATATTGATTTGAGCTTCTATCACCCAGCCCTACCTGGTATCCAATTTGGCTATGTTTTACTAAATTATTGCATATATATTTTATTAAGCTGACATGCTTTCGTTTTTTGTTTTGCTCTTGTGTAATTCATCACGTACAGTCCCTCTCTGAGAGGCCACCTGTTCAGATCCATCTTTCGTCCTTCATCAAATCTATCCGGTCCCTAAGTGAGCATTAGTGACACATCACTCAACCTCGGGAGAAAGCACAGAGCATCCTCGTCACCGGGGGGAGATCATTTCTTGCTCGACGATGCTCAGTGTGCAATCAGATCATCAGTGGAGGCTACAGGGCAGTTCCTAGTGTAACGATTAGGGAGTTGACCCCGTGATCATAAGGTTGTCGGTTCAAGTCCCGGACCTATAAAAGTACCACTGAGGTACTTATGAGCAACGTACCGTCCCCAAGAACTGCTGCCTAGGCACTGCCAAAGCTGCCCACAGAGGTCACATTTGGTTGTGGTGCACTGTGTGCTGTACATCACAATGACAAATAATCACTCACTAATCACTACATTGAGGGGAGTAAAAAGAAGAATGGGAAAAAAAATTGAATATTTGCTACAGGTGAAAAACATTGTGACAAAAACATTCATATGAGAGAGTCATTATAGTAAAAATATAAAGTATAACTGCAGTAAAACTGGAAAGTGTGAGAAAATATTAGCTCCGAGTTTATATTTATGGGCTGCTGTTTATCGTCGCGTAAAAGTAGCTCATGAGCTAATTATGCAAAATGCCGAATGAGAAAGTGCCGGATTGTTAAAGGTCAGCCTCAAACTCAGAGGAAGAGTGATAGCAGACGGCACACCTGAGCTGCTTCCATAATGTGGAATGCTGGCTGCAATCATCATCTATTAGCACATCTCCTCTAGCAAGATGTAAAAAAAAAAAAACATTTTAAATAAACCAGCACAATGGTAAAGGCCACAAAATTACGATAAAGCACAGCACGACTAAAACGCGGTGGTGAGTTTTAATGATCCATTAAAGGGAGACTAGAGCGGCTCCTCGGCATGTGAGGGGAGATTCTTTACTAAAACACTTACTCCTCCTGTTTTTTTGGCGGGGGTTTTTGGCCCAGAAAAGCTTCATTCTACATCTTTCCTTTGGCCCTGTACTTTATTTTTTACTTCTGCATGTGCATGTTTTGGGGGATGTGAATGAAAGAGGTCTAGTGTTGGAGTGAAAAATAGGCCTGTCTGCAGTGTTTGGACCAAAAAAAAAAAAAATAGAGTACACATATATGGATATTCCCTTTTTTTGCATTCACATTGAGCGCTGGCTGTGAAATTCTCTCTCTTAGCTTCCCAAACGTAGCGTAACGGGTGGGGAGTTGGCCCTGTGATCGTAAGGTTGTAGGTTCAAGTCCCTGATCAGTAAAAGTACCACAGAGGTACTCATGAGCAAAGTACAGTCACCAAGCACTGCTCCCTGGTGCTGCCAAAATGTTGCCACCTGCTCCTTCACGGATGGGTTAGATCCAGGGGCACATTTGGTTTTGGTGCACTGTGTGTTGTGCTGTGTTCACAATGACAAATCTCACTTAAAAATCCAAACCTGTACTTCTGAAATTCTTCATCAGTTTATTTTACTGTAAATAACATTAATACTGTATGTTATTTGCTTTGTCTGCTCCTATAAATACAAACACACACACACACACACACACAGGACCCTTAAGTGCCATTTTGCACAGCTTCGGGACTCTGGGATAAGAAGCGTGTGCAGGTTAATGGGAATGCGGGAGGAAAAACGTCATATTTATCTCACCCAGCAACTAAAACACCAACCCAGAAGCAGAGAGAAAGAACAAAATCTGTCTGCATGCTTCATTTCTGGCAGCTGTTCCACCTGGGGGGCATTTATAATGCTGACAGGGGCGCTGCTTAATTAGGACTACAAACAAGCACAACTATAACTACAACTGCCAGTCTCTCCAGACTGTGTCCAGCCCCCGTCCACCATGTAGGATCCTCCGAGAGAAAGAGTCTTTGTGTTAAAGGTGGAATTCAGATTCCGGAATAAATTAGCAAAATCCTGGTGTCTGCAATAAAACGTAAGGAGCACACAGCGAGAATGCAAACAAGGTGAATTAGTGATAAATCATTAGTGATAAAACATTAAATGAGGTGAATTATCAACTGCTGTTTATCACGTTTTTTAGCAGAAGCTTCTGTTTGCATCTAACTTTAACATTCTCTTTTTATTCTGGTCTTTTTCTTCCTTTCTCTCTCCAGCTCTAGCTCTGTCTCTCTATCAAAAAATTTAAACACATGCATGTATCTTAATTGTAGTACTCAGTGAAGAAGAGGAAGGGATTAAGAGGAATGATGCATAAACCTCATGAAAGATTTTTATTGCAGATTAAAGGCAAAAAGTAGCTTGAGGCTGTAAACTCAGAGCAAAGCCAATCTTCCGAGAAACGTGCACCTAGACCAGTTTGTGTCCTTGGCGTTTCAGCGTTTTAGCTTCAAATGGAAATGCTGTGGCCTTTGCAACAAACTAGACTTTGCAGCATATTTCTGAAAGACTGCTGAGTAATGTGGAAAACCCTAAACTAGCCAGTTTCACAGAGGAAACACCCCGGGGCAGGTTACGCACAGCTGCTTTATGAGAATGACAGACTCCGCCAAAAATGAGCAGCGTTTACGTCTTCCATTCATCAGCTCTTGGTCAGGGTGTCTTGGGTGGTAGACTGCGGCCTGGTCGCAAAGTGAGACGCCCAGTGTGACGGGAAGACGACCCTGTCTGGGCTTGATGGACTCAGGGATCTTAAAGCACTGTTTGGAAAACAGTTTGCGCCACCGACAGTGTTGTCCCTGACACTGTTCCAAGGAGGATAATTAAAACCCAACACGGAGGCGGCGCTGACAGACCAGAATCCTCCCGGACTTTGACTGATCCGCACAGAGGAAAAAAAAATGGTGAAAAAAGTCCAATTACCTTCTGCCTCACTTCTGTCTCCCTCAGTCATGTGATGAGAGAAGGGAGAGAGAGAGAGAGAGAGAGAGAGAGAGAGAGATGGTGGTGAGGGTCACAGAGTTGTCATGAGAGCATGGAAAAGAACAGGAAATGTTCAGGAAATTATCTGAACCAAAACCAGAGTCACTCACTTGGGCAAATATTCATTTACAAATTATAAGGCTATCCTGAAGAGGGATAAAATGTTGCTTTCCCCCAGCTATATTTACATTTAATACGGAGTACAATTGTCACAGCCTGGAAAACAAACCAAAAATATCCTGTTAGCTTTAGCAACACTGACAACAATGTCAGGAGCAATTACGTGATGCATAAAAGTTTTGCAAAATATAAAGCTATCTGATGAACACAAACACACACACACAAACACACAGGCACACATGAATACGCTCACACACACACACACATACGCATCACCTCGGCCCCTCTCTCCCTTCCTGTGATGTTATCACTTGTGACAAGTGCTGTGGAACTATTTGGACGGGGATGTGATTCACTTCACTCCACGCTTATCAAATCTCCCACGGAGGAGACTATTAACTCACAGCAAATTGTGCCGAGTAGCTTAAAGGGCCTCTTGTCCCTTCTAATATCACTGACATCTCCATTTGTTGTCAGGGTGTAAAAGAGTAGGGGCCGTGTTCCCTTATTGAGGATTTGATGGCAAAAACCCGGTTGTCATGTCAACCCCAAATCCACCAACCACTGTTCTACACACCCACCACAAAGCACTCTATACACACATCACACAACATTATACAAAAGCACCACCCAGAATCCTACTAACCCACCATCTACACACTCTCCACCCAGAATTCTACAAACCCACCACCTAACACTCTGCATACCCAACACCCATCCTTCTACACACACCCCACACAGCATTCTACAAACCCACCACACAGCATTCTATAAACACATGACCCACTGTTCTACAAACCCATCACCCAGCATTCTGCACACCCAACATGCATCCTTCTAGACACACCCCACACAGCATTTACAAACCCACCACACGGCATTCTACAAACACATGACCTACTGTTCTACAAACCCATCACCCAGCATTCTGCACACCCAACATGCATCCTTCTAGACACCAATCAAACAGCGTGCTACAAACCACCATGCAATGTTCTGCACACCCACAATTCTACAAACGCACCACCCAGCACTCTACACACCCACCACCAAACATTCTGCACACCCACTGTTCCACACACCCATGTCCAAATCTTACTCCAACCATGATCCACGAATGGTGCAAAAACTAACAGGACTGTCTAGATTCGCTTTGTGTGTAAGAACAAAGCAGGGGTTGTTGCTTATTGGCCCTGCCTTTTTTCCCCAAAAGATGCTAGATGGATGGGTCACTGAGTATTGTAAGTAAGGAGACTCTTCAGATGAGTCTGAGAATATTTTTTCATCCATGTAAGTTCTCATGCTGCAAATTTGCGCAAACCTTTCCCTGTTGTTACTTCATCCAAAACTAAAAAGGTCAATGAACGTAACCACGGTCAGTACACTTCAGCTCTGTTGCTCCGTGTATGTGCATGGCGTAAATGCTTCTGGTCATTTAAGGTTGGACTGATTATTTAACATGACACAGTAAATTCAGTTTAATGTAACCTGGAGGAAAAATTACATCCACAGAGTGGACTATAATTCTAAGTTTTACAAAAAGAAGAACATAAAAAGTAAGGAAACGGGGACACTTTCACGCTTTCGCTTAAAAACACAAATGATCTATTTTTCAGTTGAGTTCAGTAAAATGTCTCCTATATGTTTTGTTTGGCAAGCTCTTTCTCTAGAACATTGCGCTTAAATGCTCAGACAATTTTATTATAAAGCTGTAAATGTTATTCGGGCCTGTGAAACTAAAGTTACCGAAAGTGCTGAGATCCAGCAACTGCAAAAGTAACAGTAGGCCTTTGAAGTAAGAATGTTACCCTCAAGTGTGAGAGTAATATGAATACACTATATACATATCCCTCGGAATCCCTCTGTCAGCCGCCAGATGTCAACATGTCTTGATGCCCCCATCCTTGCCTACTTAATTGTTCTCATGTGTTTCAGCTGTCTCTGGATTGTTAGATCAGCTCATTGGCTATGTGCTTAGCACTGATTATTGACCATTTAGTTTGGATCATTGGTTTTGTTGTTTGTTACTGTATGGGTGGCACGGTTGCACAGTCCGTGGTTCAAGGTCCTTGGTTCAAGCCCCGCATTGGCATTGGGGCCTTTCTGTGCTGAGTTTGCATGCTCTCCCTGTTTTCATGTGGATTTCCTCCAGATGCTCTGGTTTCCTTCCACAGTCCAAAGGCATGTAATATAGGTTAATTGGTGACTCTAAATTGGCCCCGATAGGTGTGAATGTGTGTGTGATTGTGTGTGTCCTGCCCAGGGTTGTTCCCTGCCTTGGGCCCATAAGTTCCCGGAATAGGCTCTGGTCCCCCCGCAACCCCCTGTTTTTGGAAAAAAACAGGTGAAATATACATAAAGTACACTCAGTAAGTCAGTAAGTTATGTCTTGACTGGTGAGATTTACCTTGAAGAAGTGTAAGAGCGTCTGGGTAAACCAGGGCGGTAAGCCTTTTATTGCTGTCGTCACCATCATCTGAGTATCAGATGATGGAGATGGTGGTGGTCTAGTGGTTAGGATTCAAGAGGTTGGATCAAGAGGTTGTGGGTCCAAATCCTATCTCCAGCACCACCATCATTGGGTTCCTGAGCAAGACCCTTAACCCCAAGTTGCTCTCAGGAAGACTGTCCCTGAAATTTGGAAATGGATGTCGCTTTGGACTCTCTGGAAGCAGACTCTTCACACTGAGACCCTGTTTTCAGAGAGAAACTAAATCCAAGGGGGCAGAGCCCGACCTACAGTAGAGCAGACGGTATAATGGCCTCTTAGTGCACCATGCAGAGTCCCTGCCCAGAGCAGCACTCACAGAGGTGGAGAAGAAGGGCACTGGGGTGGAATTTGGACAAGAAAGAAGATGGGACACTCATGGAATCATTTCCCATGAGACAGCTGTTCTCATAGTCACCATGACAACAAGACGAGTACCAACAATCACATGGTGAACAAAACTGATCAGCCTTCAGTTGTGAGGACGATGTTGCCTCTGTGTGTGTTAACATGTTAACCTCACCTCACATGGTGATCAGCTGTCATCCATCATGTTAGAAAACGTTTATTAAAAAACTTGTATAGCAACTTGAACCTCACGAATTATACTAGAAATTGTGGGAAAAATCCAACTTTGATGAGAAATATGATATATGACCATATAAAAAGTGTTTCAGTTAAATTAATTTTGAACCAGAGCAATCCCAAACAAAAGAATGTATGAGTTACAGCCTGCAGGTGGATAAAGGTCATTCGTTGTTTGGTGACCTTTCGTTATGTGACCTGTGGGAATAATCCAGCTCGGAAAAGAGAGATGCAGGTGAAGAGGCACTAAGAGCATTTACTCTTTTAAAAGTGAGATCTATGGACGTGCTAGATGACTGTCATATGAAATGTCACATGAAATGGAGGACTCAGCCCAGAGTAGACTGTTACCCCATTTCTCACTGCACCGGAACTGGTGCTGAAGTTGGGAACTATTGTGAAGTGTCCCCACACTGTTTTGAGAGACCAGTATGAAGTGGTTGACAACACTCTGATCATGTGGCACACCAACCACAACAGTGAAACACAACTTCTGTTTTCAGATGCTGCTTCAATTTTTCACAAGGAGATGTGAAAAATCTGCAGTTGGAAAAGAGGTTTTCCGTCAGTTCTGGGACCTGCTTCAATATGTGGACTGCTCAGAAATGACCCTAACAGCACACATAACTTGACTTGTCTACACAACTTGACATTAACAAGTCACCTTTTAACAGGGTGGGTCAACGACTCTTGAGACCTCTTCCAAGGTGACTACCACGCTAGGGGTTAAATTGTTGGTACAGCTTTTTTAGAACTGAAGAAGCCATTTACATGAGAAGTGAAACGTCTTCAACAACCTAAGCTTTAAGTGAATTATTATTTGTCATTGTGAACACAGCACAGCACAGCAAAACACACAGTGCAGCATGACAAAATGTGACCTCTGCATCTGTGATCTGTACTTTGCTCATGAGTACCTCAGTGGTACCTTTTCCCAGTCCATGACTTGAAAAGGCAACCTTATAATCACAGGGCCAACTTCTTAACTGTTACACTACCAACTGCCCTGAGTTGATTTCCACTTTGACGCTCAAGTTACTTAGAAGACCTGAGTGGGACCCGCTGCTGTTTCTCCTTTATCATTTTGATATCCTCACTGTCACAGCACTGTTGTTACTTCTGTACACCACCTCACCACAATATTACAACAGTAAATTAGGACCTGAGACTTTTCATGTTTTGTGGCTTTATGAAAACATTTTCCTTTGGTCTTTATAAAAGAAAAAAATGTGCTTGCTCAAGTTCAATGTTTCATTTAGCTACTGTGGTTATGGTTAGTGTTAGAATGAGGTGTAGTATGAAATGAATATGTAGGTAGGTGTCAATCTACCCAAGTCTATGTAGTGATACATTTCCTGATCCGAGTTTTTCAGGATGTCCCTTGCGCTGTGTTAGAAGAATGAAAGTGTGTGTGTTTCATTTCCCCTTGTGGACACATTGAGAGAAACCCACTTCTCGCAGAAGCTGATAAATTAGTTGTGACGTTTCTGGATGGGGCTGCGATGATTTAATTAGCACAAGACGTGCCGACGAGTGCGGAATTAGCTAAAATCTCTCCAGGTGACACTGCCCAGGACGGAGCAACAGCACAATCGGCTCGTCTATTTGGATGTGCACTTAACTGGTTGCCCTGTCCATTTATTTGGCACTTTCACCCAATTTCTTGCAAGAAGACGGCGGCAGTGTCGGACCGTCGGCTGCTGCTAATTATGCTGCTGTCTGCTGGAGCTGTAGGATCAGGGCAAATCCACTATTTTAACAAAGACTTACCTAAACACCTTTCTTCTGACACACTCTGGTCTGTTGCTCATCAAATTCCCTCTCGACTCAAACTGTATTTGTGCTTAACCTAAAACATTTTACATGATCAAATCTTTATTAAGCAAAATTCTTCAATATTTATGCTAAATAAAACCCGCTTTTGTCCAAAATTCAAATTCACCCTCAAAATGTATGTTAAGTTCCTAACACCTCAGGAATAAAAATTGGCCTTCAAACGTAAGAGGTGCCATGATAGCAGCATTCACTGATATAAACTTTGTTATTACACATTATTTTTTAAATGAAAAATGGATTGAAATGCTAACCTTCAGACTACAGTCAGACATTCAGGATAAATCTCAATTTTTATTAATGAAATCTAGCTTTCACCAGCTGCTGTAGGCACAATGTAGGGAGGATCTGAAATAGGTCATCCCCAAAATACCTGAAAGGAGCAGCAATATTTCTCTCAGACGCTTGATCATTAGCTGACCCTACAGGCCGCTGAAGAGAGGACAGTATTGACTTGCTCTCTCCCGGGAGTCCCTCTGCCGTTCTTTCCTCTCTTTGGCTGCTCGTCTGTGGTGTGTAACGGCGGTGGAATGAGATAATTGGAGGTCTGCTGTTCCCTTTAAAGGGGAAGCTATCGATTGTGATTGTGGTCAGTCCCCTGTTTGTAGTGGCGTTGCTCCTGTCTGATATTAAAAGCCCTTGCCGCTCTATATTTAAAGGCTGATAAAAAAAAAAGTACACAGCTCACGGCTGTAATATCTTATCAAACAGAACAAAGTGCCCCATTTTCCCCCGGCGCTCCTGCTGTGTGCACTTCCCCTTTCACCTCACAGACAGACGCCCAATATGGACAGATACGATAAAGCCGTGGTGAGCTTCCAGAATATTTGTAATGGGAGTTTAGTCCCACTCTGCTGTTTGAGGTCAGACTGCTTCTTACACACTAACTCTTTAGAATAACTATTAATTTACAGACCATGTAAATTAACGTTTAGTTTGCAAAAGCGGTGATAAGGTAAGGAAGATTTATTTACGTAGAGCAATTTTCTAAGTAAACGTCTTTCCAGCTCTACATAACTAAGGTAAGGTATTTAATGTACAATAAAAAGAAATGAAGAAGTGCTCAAAGCACAAAGCTACACAAAAGCAGCCAATTCAGTCAGTGTTGAAGAAAGAAATCGGTGAATCAGAAGTCAAAATTAGCTTACAAATGTAAAAACGTTCTCTTTATGACCAGTGTTATGACCAAAGTAACTGAGTTAGTGACTGATTTATAGCATTATAAAAGTAACTAGTTGTCAGGGAAAGTAACTATTATGTTACAATTTTTCAAATATGTCAAAGAATTCAGATCCCCCTTATTAAATAAAAGCTTGTGAAGATGAGAAGTGCTTTACATGATTAGAATAGTTTACAGCCGACATGGAGATATACACATATACATTGTTGCCTGTTATCTCGGTGAGGGGAACAGTAATGTCTGTACTTCCAGTTTTAATACGTTACTTTTGAATTCTCTGTGCTCGTCATTGCTGTGTGTGTCTCTTGGTTGGTTGTGTGTGTGACTGCACGTGTTTGTTTGTGTGTGAACGTCCGCCCAACTCTGCCTCTGATTGGCTTACCATGAAATTTTACTCGTCCTTAGGCAATCACTTATTCGGTTGTTTCGCTCCTCCCTCCACCAAAAAAAAAGAATTAAAAACTTGAGAGAACCTGGTCGGAAGAAAACAGTTATAGTGAGCTAACGTGTAGTAATACACTGCATTTTGTTCTCAGTAACAGTAACAGCGCTGTAACGATGGAAAAAGTAATTAGTTAGATTACCCTTTACTGAAAAACAAAACACGGTTAGTAATGCCATTTATTTGCTACGCCATTATTCCCATCATTGATTATGATATACTGTATATCAGGCCAAGTCCACAGATTCATTTGACACCTCATTTGCTTTAATAAGCCAAATGGGAGTTTGCTAAAGTCTTTTATTAGCTAAAACATTTTAAAAGAACGTCGTAAGCCAAAGAAGTAGAAGAATCTGAAATAATAATAATAATAATAATAATAATAATAATAATAATAATAATAATAAATAATAATAATAATAATAATAATAAAGAGAAAAAGAACAATTACATGAGTAAAATATTTAATATAAAAGTGTTAAATAGTAAAAAACATAAATAATAAGATTAAAGAGAGTAAAGGAGTAAAGAGAACATTTCATAAAGTACAGTGAAAGTACAAATATGGTTTATTTAAGGCAGTGTGCTTTTAAAAAGCTGACTACAGATTTAATCAAATATCCGTGGGCGGTTGGTTCCAGCAAGACACAGGATGATGGCAAAATGCCCTTACATCCGATTTACTTTCAGCACCAACAGCAAACCAACTCCTTCAAAACACCCAACCTGGTTTTAGAGATTATGGAGTATAACATACAATAGTTTCCTCAGAAAATAACATGAAATAAAAGTCTGAGTTTGGTGCCAATTAAGTAAATAGAAACATTTATTCAAATAACTTACCTTAGTTACCTTAGTGTAAGGGGTTACTGATGGATGTTGCGGTTAATGTGTGTGTGTGTGATATGGGGGTCATGTTTTGGTAAATGAGTCCCTGACCACCACCCTGCATAAACACGTTGGCGTGAACCCCGTCAGGTCCCTAACTCTTCCTCGTCTCCTCATCTGCCTTGTTCTCTCAGTCGGTCCCAAGGGAGTCGGCCGGAGCGGGAAATCGATCGCTCCACCACCAATTTGTTAGCCGTGCATGCCTGACCGAGCTGCTCTCCGCTAATACATCACAGCCGTTTAAGGCTGGACAGAAAGCACACACGCCTACCCTGCAACAATCACATGATGTGGCTACTCTTTAGCTGAACGTACATCATTGTTAGATGAAGCAAGATTGTTCTGCTTGCAGGGTGCTTCACTTAAATAGGGTATTCAGCCATTTGTAATGCTTTTTTTTTTAGACATTGAAAGTAGGCAGTTACAATTATCATACAGTTATGAGCATATTAATGCAATCAAGGCAAATGGGGAATAACATTTAAAGCAGGCAGCAGCTCTTCATTTTCATTTTAAATGTTAATTCAGCGCAGGATTTACTCCAGGCCGAGAGATACACAGTTCACACACTGAGATGGAAATGTTTGAGCAGATGATGCTCATAGTAAATGAAATAAATGTATTTATTTTCAAGAAAAAAATCTAAGTAAGTAGTACATGATGTTCAAGTATCAGTCATTTTCTTTCTACCTGAACCACTCAGATTTTCACCCAAATTGTGGGATGCACACAGACGGGGGAAACTGATCTGATTCCAAAGTAGAGCCTGGGGAGATGTACTAATTAGTTAGACTAATTTTTTTTTTTCTATAGCCAAACTGAAGATTTAAATCCATCATCTCTCATTGGGGAGAAAATTTTTTGCAATGATTAAAGCTCACGGTCATGAGATCAGTAGTGCTGTCCTGTAAAATAGAAATATGTGAAGCGTTGTAATTCTCTGTAGAAAGAGAAACATATAGACGTTTAGATGTGTAGATCTGGTCTGTGATCACACAAACAATCTCACTCTAATAACGGGGTGTAGAGTCTCCGGTGTGGGTCAGTGCGACTGCTGGCTTTAACACACAGAACTGCAGAGGAGTGAGAAGTGAACGATGGTGGTGAGGCTGATGGCGGGGAAGACGAGTCCTGCGTCTCAACAAATGGACTTTCCCACCGCTGTTTTCCATTCGTCTATTAATAGAGTGTCACAAAAAAATCCACAACTCCATGGACAATCAGCACAATGAGATTAGGGCCTGTCTTACTGAGTGCCAATGGGCACGGCTGGACCATGAAATCTGAAGACTGGCACAAGTGGCATGTGGGAGTTGGTTGAGCTGTAGTTCCGGTGGTTAATTGTTTGTTTGCATGGACAATTGCTCACAGGCATGAGAACTGCAGCAATGATCAGGCAAAAGGGGTTAATTAGCTGTTTAAAAAAAAACACACACACACACACGTATTACTATTTTTGTAAGGTACTTCCATTGATTTCCATAATGCATAGATGTAAATAACACTGCAACTATTATACTAACCGTAACCTTAACATCAGTAACCAAAAGCAACATTTTTCAAATAAAACTTGGAAGTCTACTGTACAACCTTTTCTCCTCATAGTTAACAGTCCTCACATGCACAAATGTACTCACAAAGTCATAAAAATGGACAAATCATAAATTTTCAGAGGGCAGTTGGTAGAATAACGGTTAGGGCGTTCAACCTGTGATCAGAAATTTAAATCGTGGACTAGTAAGGGTACTACTGAGGTACTCATGAGCAAGGTACCATCCCCAAGCACTGCTCCCTTGGTGCTGCAAATGTCAGCTACCCACTGCTCCTTCACAGATGTGTCAAATGTAGAGGTCACATTTGGTTGTGGTGCACTGTGTGCTGTGCTGTGGTGTGTTCACAATGACAAATAATCATTCACTTTAACTTTAAGGGGACAGCCAGGTCCTTCCCCCTAAATACATGTACACTCATACAGATCAGTATCACAGATGATCTGTGAAACATGAAGCGAAAGATTTCAGATGTCACTAATCTCAGCCTAGGATGCTGACTGAGCACCATCCAGTCACCCAAGGGTTTAGTCATGTTACTGGAGGTAGCCCTTGGCAGATGTAATATTTCACATTTTACAGTAGTTATTTTAAAATTGGCATTAGACAGACTACATAAGTATTGCCACAGAAAAAAAAATGTGTTGTTCTTTTGCTCTTCGGCTTTCATTTTCATTGAGCCTGACATCTTTTAACAAAGGTGTTAATTAACATTAGATGCAAAAACATATTCTACTGTGAAGTGGAAGTATTCTTCTTTGCTAATTTGAAGAATGGAAGTCTGAACATCTGCTTAATGGCATTAATGTAAACATAAGCTTGGACAATGACACATTCAAGCTTATGTTTACATTTATGGCATTTAGTAGATACTTCCATTATCACACACAGCTTCCATTATCCTGATTTCAAGGACCATTTCCATGGAGCCACTTGGGGTTAAGAGACCTAATGATTGTAATGCTTTAGGTAGGATTCAAACCAACAACCTATTAGTCCAGAGGTGTTCACTTGAGTACTACCATCTTGAACTACATGTGTAAACCACTTTAGATAGCATTCCTGTTTAAACTGTCATCAACTGACCTGGTTTTACCATTGGCGAGCAGGTCATGCCTTTGAAGTCTCCCAGCAGCCAATCAGAGCTGTGAACTATTACACACAGCCAATCACTGAGTAACAATAGTATCAACTGTTGCAGTGTTTTGAAATCACACTTGGGCCCCTGAGCAAGGTCCTTAACCCCAAATGGCTCCACTGTCCTCCATGGTCCCCTAATTAGGAAGAGGAAGTCACTCTGTATAAGAGTGATTGCTAAATGTAATAAATGTAACTATAAATGCGATTATCTCTGGTCATGTGCAGTCCAGGAGAGACAACAGCGGGAGCCAAGTGGGGAGGCAGTGGCCCTTGTAGTCCCTTGTTGTTCCACCTTCTCCTCTGTTCACCTCCGTGCCTACACCCCATTCTGACCCCCCCCCCCACCTTTTTTCCTTCCTTTCTTCTTTTCTCTAATCGCTCGCCACATCGCTCTACTCTCCACCTCTCCGCCTGTCTTTGTTAACGGCCCCTCTTTCCATCACTCCCATTTTTCACTGTCTCTGCTCGCTCCCCCCCCCACCAAATACCTCGCGGCGGCTTGATGAATAAAGATGGCTCACATAACTTTCTGTCACCATGGAAACGGTGCGCTCGTGGGGGATTTAAGAGGAAGAGACCGCTGCCAAAATCTTTGAGGAATGTTCCAGCATGCTCCAGAGCCTCGCGGAGATGAGGAAGGCGGCAAGAACACGGAGCGACGAGTCATGTACCCCCCCACGCCCCGGAGGAGACGAAAAGCGATCAGCTTAGCCGCCCGCCACCCCGCTACCCAAGTGCCCCGGCTCACCAGCCAACACCTGCTTTCTGCCCCAGTCCAGCTTAAAGAACACTGAAACCCATGGAAGTTCGGCCCATTAAACAAACTGGCCTTTGTGAAAGCTCACCTGGACTCATCATCCACAGTGTAACAAACAAGTGGCAACACTATGAACTTAGATGTTTGAAATGCTGCACTTTTAAAAGTAATTAACTACTGATGTAGAGTGACAAAACTCTCTCTTTGCAAAGACAGGCATTTTCAATCAAGTTTCTAATTTGTGTTTAAATTGACAGAAGTGGCATCTGGTTTGGATTGGTTACAATGCCTATGTTGTGCACAACCATTGCATCACATCATGCTCTTGGACGCAGAATGGAGTCCACTTTCAAAAGGTCATGGGTTTAAATCCTGCCTCTAGCACTACCATCATTGAGTCCCTGAGCAAAACCCTTGAACCCTTGAACACAAAGCGTGTAACCTGACCATTATACCTAGCAGACTATAAAAAACAGAAGAAAATCACTGATGAAGATGAAGAACCTGCACTCACAATCCAATCACACTCATGTACGTGTTTCTGTTTGTAATGTAAGTGAAGTGCAGTCAGAAATAAGGGAGGACGGTGCTGCTCCTCAAGGTTAATGCACTTTTTCGGGAGGTGCAGGTGGAGCTGGCAGGAGCTCACGGGGAGTAGGGTGCTGGGGTAGCAGCTGTTTTAGTGGGATTAAACCTGGGCACACACACCACTCCTAGGGTGAACATGCACAGACTGATCACAAACTGTAAAGGTCTATAATGTAAAGGAATTCAGAAATTAGGTGGAACCATGCTTAGTAAGCAAGAGTGCACATCTTACCGAAGAAAATGAAAAGAAAAACAGAAGAACAAGATCATGTACGCGGTTGTTCTGAAAACAGTGGGTTAATCTCATATTCCTTCTGCACAGTGGACACATCTGGTATCTAATCTATAGATGCAGAAAATATTGTTTTTGTCAGTCATGGAAAAGAAAAGAAGATTTACACTTTACTGACCATTAGTTTCTCAAGGTGAACGTCTTACCAGACCATGCCTCCAGTTTTATCATGTTCTGGTGGAATTTGAGTATGAACTGCATCTCTGTATCCTCTTGCTGAATAAAATGAATAAAGAAAGTGTAAAGTCTAGAAAATGGTCAAATTTTGGTCCATAACTTTGGCAAATGTTGAGAGATTTTCAACACCACTTACTTACCCTCTGCTCCTGACAACTATTACAACTACTACAATTCTGGGACTTTGCAAGGCTGGTTTAAGGTGTGTTGGGCAATAGATTAATTACTTTGTTGCAAACTTAATTATTGTTTTGTGTTTCATAAAATCACAGAGGGCCGTGATGGGTTTTATGATTTTTGCCTATAAGGGTTTGCTATGTTTACTGCATGTTTACCTTTTCCTTTTTATCCCTTCATGGCGCCCTCATTTGATTCTTAGCCTTTACTCTATCCACTTTTCTTACTCTAACCTATCCTCTGTCTTTCTTTGCTATATTTTGTTTGACCATCATTGTTTTTGCAATATTCCCTATTTACTCTCCTACAATGTTCACACAGATTCACACCTGAACAAGTGTTCATGTCATGTTGACACTAGACTCTCTGTCGCTTATTATGGCCTTGAGTTGTGTATTTCAGGAATCCTAACATATTATATTAGGCACACAAACCCTGGTTGTTGTTAGAGATATGCTGAACTGCAAGCAAAAGAACATCTTGTAAGAACACCTTTTGTTGTCTCAGTAAACCTTGTTGTTGTCTCATTTTTCACTCTCTTTACTTGAGGTTCATTGCAAAAATCCAACAGAATGCAACAGTGAGAGAATACTGAAAATCAAACTCAAAACTCCTTTTCTGATTCACTGTATATTGCAGTGTGTACAATATTTTATTGTAAAAAAGAATTTTCATCCCCTCTTAATCCCTGCTGGGGTCACTGGGAATGGAGCATATCCCAGGATTCTGGGAGTGAGGTTGGGACCAACCCTGGGCAGGTGCCAACACACTGCAGGGTACACACACTCACTCATATCTTATGGGGCCAATTTAGTGCAACCAGTCAACCCAAAGCACATGGTTTTGGACCGTGGGAGAACACCAGAGCACCTGGAGAACATGGAGAGAGCACATCAACTCCACACAGAAAGAGCCCATGGATGACCCAGGGATCAAATCCAGAAATGTTCTGGCTGTCTGCCCTATGCCTTCTAATGTAGTACAAGCCAAATAGTTGCAACAGCCAAGTGGGTGGAGGTGTAGTGCTGTGCAGAAAGCATCACCTGCTGCATTTTCAGTGTAACACCACACCCACCAGGATCATTAAAACAAGGAAGCAGAGCAGGAGTCTTGTCACACCTCCACTCTGGCCTGCAGTCTGCACTCGCTGTCACAGAAAGAGGATTATCAGCACCCAGATCCTACTGTTTCTCTTTCTGTTTCAGTGACCGTGATGTGTACACTGACACACTAGAGTCTGAGGACATATCTGAACTCAGCAGTTAGCAAATTTGAAAAGCACATTTGACTCCAGGATGGTAAGTAATGTCTTGTTACATCAAAACAATACCCATAAATGAAAGTGTTACTTATGTATGAATAACTTGCTTTACTCATTTACTTACAGCTCTGAAGAAAACTTCTACTTAAAGCTTAAACCTTTTACATTTTAGTTCTGAAGAACAACCTTATTACATTCATACCAGAACTCAGTTGGTAAAATCACTAGGTAAAACATGGGGTCTGCAGAGAGCAAAGACAAAATGTACTGTACAAGATATTTGAATGGGGACGGGCCTCCAGCTGTCACAGAGCAAGGTAGCTTGTTATAATCTGTGATTCTACATAACTTTTCGTCACAATTTGTGTGGTGCACCGAGGAGACTAGTTACTTTTCTTGTTTTCAGGTGAACAAGACACCAGCGGAACAATAAATCGTAAAGGGAGCTCAGTGGTTGTGCAGGGAAACCAGCCTGATGGAGGGCAGATGAAGACGGAGCTGCCAAGGAGGAGTGTGGAGGGATATCCAAAACACGACACCATACAAATCAACTTTGTATTTGAAGACGGAATACAGACGGTTAGCATGTACCCTCTTCTATCCTTAAAGAATCCTGCTGACACTGAAGGGAGCACCACAGCTCCCTGCATGCATGCATGGCGTAGTTGTATCTGTGTAAATCCGGAAGCATATTTAGACACATTCCTCCACTCTCAGCAGCGTGGAATCTGGCTCAGCCTGTTTCTTTTCCTCAAATCCAACCGTACAAAAATGACTGCGTTTGTAAACATTTAACCCTCAAAGAAACATCATTTTATTGTTTTACTGGGTGGAACTCATATAAGTCAGAGGCTTTGTGGCTTCATTCAGACAGTGTGATGAGAACATGTTCCCCTTTTTCTTTGTCTACTCTGATTATGGGTACCAGAAATCACCTTGTCTTTTTAATTATTATGTGTTCTCTTTCTCCCTCTGACTCCTTCCTCTGTTTTAGGGTTAGGGTTAGGGTTAGAGACACTGTTCGTCCCATAACATTTTCATGAGTGATATTTTGTCATTGTGAACACAGCACATCATAGCACACTGTACACCACAATCCGTATCCTTATCCATAAAGCAGCAGTTTAAAACCTAGATTAACTATAATAAACAGAACTCCGTTATCATTTCTCCTTTTACATTTTGTAAACATTTATCCCTTTTCGTAGTTTTTAGCACTCACAGAATGTCTTCAGCCATTGCTGTTATTATATAATTGGATTATGTCCTGTCTTTAAAGGAAAACCACCCCAACCCTGGTCAGAAATATTATGGACTACAAACAACAGCATACCTGCCTCAGAACACTGAGGGCTCTAAGGTCTACAGAATGCTGTGCTTGGCATTCCAACACAAGCTGCTGTTCACCGTGGCAACAACTAGCACTGGAGAAGAGAGAGTCACCTTTACTGATATTCCTTTAAAATCCCAGGAGAGTGGAGGAGGAAGGTGAGAATTGGGTGAATACAAGTCTTCTCCCTGCTGAACGTTCGGCAGAGTGAACTGGTTTTAGCTCATTCATAATTTCAGTTTTAGAGCCCATCAAGAGAGTTTTTATAGATTTTTTAAATCTTTGAGCTGTACAACTAGCATGGAACTAGCCTGAGCTAGCATATGACCATGTTAACTTAAAATTTAAGCTTTTGGGACTGACTGATCATAATTTTAGAGAGCAAAATGACCAGATGGCATACTTCTGATGCCATATCTAGTATATGCTTTCAGAAAAAAATATTTTTACCTAAACAAGAGCTTTGATTTCTGACATTATTTTCCTTTGTTAGGTATGGCTACCCTGATCCAGATTACTTGAAAACTGTGATGAAAATTCTGAAATCAAAAGGAATCAGATGAGAGGATTAATTCTACTGACACTAAAAGCAACATCCCCATTGGACTTACATCTGCTGTTTTCTGGATACAGTAACTGGTGATTTGAAGATGTCAGAACTTTGTACAGGACGAATATAGTCATCATTCAGTCCAGCCTGTTCCTAGCCATAAAGAAAGTGTTAAGAGGTGCTAAGAAAACTCTCTATTGTGTGTTCTGCACTGGGACCTGAATTAGCTGCACAGCAAGTTTCTCTGATATCTTTATTTAGACCATTGGAATGCTGCCACACAACTCTGTCTCTCCGATAAAAAATGATAAACACTCATAACATTGAGAATGATATGTGAACTGACCAGTTAGTCAGTTTATACTGTACAGTTTATTCATCATAGTGCTGTGACCTGACTGTAATTATCTACCTTTGAATTAATATATGATGTATAAAGCAGTCATCTCAAGCTCATCTGCTGGAACACGGTAACATGGTCACCCAGTTAGTGAAATGGCACATCTCTTCTTTGCTTTTTTCTACTTTTTTTCTTGCTTGGTCAGAAGAGTTAAGGTAAAGGAAAAACTGTCCTATTACTGCAGCTACCTCCCTCCTCTCTGCAGGTTCTTCTGGCATTAAATAAAAAGTCGGAACAAAACAATATGTCAAAGCAAAACATAGGGGCAGTGTGAGATTTGAGACCTGCACCTCTCTCTCTACCGCTCTCTCTAATGATGAGACGAGTAATAGCATTTTCCATATGCTCATTTTCCAGTTTGGCCTTTAGCTGTCTTATTATAAGTGTGTAAAATTATAATTGTCTGTTAAAACATTTATATTGGATATAATGACATACAACATATTTAACATTTGATGGTTATTAGGTGCAGATATTAATTATGAAATAGCTCTTGATATATTTCTTGTTTTAACCAAAAATCTATAACGTTACTAAAATCTACAATAGGCTTGCAACATGAAATGATCAGTTCAAAATCGACCCCATATGGCAAACTGTGGACTGTTTATTAACTTTCACACTTCAGACATGAGGGACATCACATTAGATTCAGCAGGTAAGATTGGAGACAGTGAGTGTTAATTAAAATCCTCAATTATGTATAAAAGTGTGAACGTTAAATACTCTCCATGGTATTTTCTTTTAAGTATAGCTTCTCCTCACCTAGGCTATAGCTGTAGCTGCATCAGTTGCTTTCCCCAGTGAAGTAAACACCACTAGCGTGTTTATTTTTTCAGTCTGGTCCGGCAGATTGCCGAGTGTGAACTTTCCTGGGATGACGGAGGCCCTTCTGTTCTCCTCAAACTGAATTATGGGCTGGGCTTCATACAGACAATAAAGTCTAATCGGATTGCGGGGCCCCATTAAAGAGGCCCCTGTCATCTCCATGGGCGATTCTTAAACCACTTTCTCTCGGATGTTCCACCAGGAGTCATCTGTTTCGACTGTCAGCCGCCACTGCCGCCCTGACAGCCATCAAATCTACCTCTTCCTCCTCATCCGCCGTTGCCCATCTCAGCTCTGTCTCTACCTCGTCTTATATTCAAGACCCACAGGATTAACAACAGCCAAACTTCACCAAACCACACGAGAGGGGAACGGTTCTCTGTGCTTTGTTTAATCTTAGGGCAGACTTGCTGCTGAACCATAACTCTCTCTGTTTCCCTTGAGCTGGACTCCACATTCTTTGGCTTCTCTTATGTGCAATAACAGTTTGTCAATGACAGCAATCCACAAGCTTTATCATAGGGCACATCAACACAAATGTTGGCTAAGATCCCAAATAATCCTTTACTAACGACTGTCTTATACAAAGAACCATGTTCTTTTACCAGGGCAAATAGAGCTGACGTTGTCCTCAGAAATTGTTCTAATTCGTTCTCCCTGTACTTGGGGTGGTCTCTCCTGCAGGGAGGCTAAACGCTCCTCACTTCCCTAGTTAGTGGTGATGAATGAGCTCTGGGCTTGTTTTCATTAGGCTCTTTAATTTGGAGTACAATTAGACTTTATCCTTTTTAGAAGACAAAGCAGATTCTGAAGCTGTTAATTAAAAGCACAGAGTCGCCGACACTGAAGATGGATGTGGCTGCTGGGTCTCCGCTCAAAGAGCACACAGCCATACACCAATTCTCTGTAGGCCCCTTTCACCAAACTTGTCCCACACCAGTCCATCACCAATAGATGTGCAATCCAGAATATCACTGTCACAGTCACAGTAACCCTATAACAACTCATTGGCCCAGATCTGTTCTTGTGATTTAATTTTTTTTAGGTTCTCCCGCGATTCAAACCCACAGTGCCCCTTGTATATCTTTCCAGGAATTTCTTAATAACTGAGACAGCATTCAGTGGTATTTGGTGTATGTAATCTACAGAGAAGGCAATGTTTAATTGCATTGGCACATGTCTAAGCAAACAGTAACCACAATGAAAATTTTCTGTTCTTAGGTGTCATGAGATTCTGTGAGCCATCAAAGCCAGGAGGGCGTGTTGTGACAGGGGCAGCACATCCCATTTGTGTCACACTGTGTCCCTTTTACAGGCCCTATAAACCTTGCTGACAGGGAGGAAGAGTGACGACGTACATCGCTTTAGCCTGAATTGTAACCGTAAAAAAGAACAACAGTTGCCACAAAGGTGAGAAGAGTAAATCCTGCAAAGGAAATGGTTTATAAAGCCATAAATCTTAAGGAAGAGATGGATTGAGAGTTTTAGGTGTTGGTTTCTTGGCACTGATGGGATGAGGCTTTAGCTTTAGGTTATCAAACAGCCAAAATGAGAAGTTATGTGAAACACGGACCACAATCACAACAGCTCACAATGTCCTCAAGACTAGTCAACATACACATTTACACAGTTTATATCAGCATCAAACAAAATGTTGTGACATTTTTTCCAATAGCAGCGATGCGCCTAGATCTTGGGCATAGAGGCTTTGATGATGAATGAATTCATGTTAATATTAGTGCCAACAAAAAGAAAGACGGGCATGAATAGAGAATGGACACATATCTGTATGATTTATAGCTCTGATCTCTCTAACCACAAAGGCGTTCAATATCACACTTTTATAATGGTAAGAACCACAAACCCTTCTCTTCCTTGAATGTCTGCTGACATTTATCCAGGGAGCAGGTGCCCTCTGCAGCGCTGCACGGCTTTTACTCTTTTCATCAGACACAGAGACCCGTCAGACGCCCTGGGCACTTGGTCCCACACAAGCCTTCCTTCGAGGAGGCAAATCAAAGCAGCCGCAGATCAGACTCAGTGATAACCTGCAGGCTTTTTGTGGCCGAAGGTTATTCCCTTTCTGCGGTGGCCTGCCATGCACCCACAGCCACAAAGCACTGATATCTCACTTAAAGATGAATGACACCGGTCCTGCTAAAGAGGCAGCAGATAAGAGCTCATGATACACTTCTGCCTTCTCTTCATGTGGCCTTTGGCTGGAAAAAAGCCTTGGTGCAGAGGCCAGAATCCGAGGAGGATTCGTCTTGCTTTCTGTGCGTCTGGATCTTTTGCTTTCTTTTCTCACAAAGAGCAAAGAGGAACGGACTGGAGTGCTTTTGCGGGACAAATCTTATTTCCCAGTTGGTTCTAACAACAGAGAAGTTGCTGTATGAGTGTAACATGCTTATGGCTGTGAATGTCTATGACAACTAGATGTTGGTAAAGTTCTGTATGAGTAGTAGTGGGAGATTTGTAGATGATCTATTGTTTGTTTTTATTATTATTACTTGTTACAAGGTGAAAATAAAATGAAAAATGGAGATAAGACACAAAAACTGTTTTCTTCACAACATCCTGACCTACAACTACCACAAGTCCTCTGCTCAAGTCAGCTTCAAAGTACACAGAGTACCAAAACTCAACCTAGAACTCTCATGAAGGCATTTTAACATTTGTAATGGATGCTTTTCTCAAAGTCTAGCTCTTTTATGCTCTTTATTACATTTTCTCCCCAAATATTTCATGCTGGACAATAGTTTTTTATCCTTGTTTAATGTTTTGAAGTGGTGATGATGCAGTGGTCTAAGTGACCATTTTGGTGATCGTAAAATTGGTGGTTGAATCCCAGGAACCTCTGTTGTGTCTTTGAACATGGCCCTTAAAGGAGACTTTGACTGTAATTAGGAGATGAGAGATATTCTGGATTAGAGTCTCTATGTTAATTGTAAATGTAGATTAGCGTGTGCTGAAATTATAACAGCACAAACCATTTATAAAGTCTGTGACAAGCAAGCAACCCTACATGCATTTTCAGCTCCACATGGTCAGTTATGCATTGGGATTCACTGATCTTTTGGGCTCGGTGTGACACATTAACGGCTTGTTATGGTATCAAAGTTGAGTTTGGAGGAGCGCGTCTATAGCCGGCCCACCATCCATATTCTCTCTGATTCAATACTGGGCCCAATAAAGACGGTGTGGAGTGCTCTGTCTTCCGGAACAGAGCTGTGGGAGCAGTAAACTGCACTGGCCCTGTTTTCACACTCTTATAAAGAATGATGGAATCAAAGGACAATAGCAGGACACTGCCATCAACAAAAAATGCGAGTGGACATTCCACCGTCAACTGATATTCAAATTGGAAAAATCAATGGAAATGAAACGGTGCTGCCAAATAACACACACAAGGCACCCCCACGCACACAGTTCAGACTTTGCCTGTGTTCTGAGTTGCTCTGTGACTGAACAGGCCAGCTGAAGTGCCCAAACTCCCGGCACTTTGTGATTAATGACCTTTAGGGTGACAAATCGCCCCAGTAACGCAGCATTGGAACAGAGGAGTACTGGGCTGGCCTCCCCGAAATCGATGCTCTATTGTTCCCCCCACCACCACCACCTCCTGCACGCTGTGTGCGTTTCTGGAGTGGGTTTATTGGGGACATCACCACCCAGATCTGTAAGTGGGCTGCAGATTTTAAATATACGGAACGTGCTGTTGAAATGCCACATTTGTTTTGTGGATATTAACACATTTTATCATGTTGTCCGAATGCTGCAGATTCTCCATGACGATGAATGTGATATAATGCATATTGTTTCCATGGAGTGCACTTTTCTTCACTATTTTTAAATTTGGAAAGTCAGTTAATAATATAATAAATGCCTATTATTTTTGCAGTAATCTTCAGAATTGTGACATTTACGGAACAGTACCGGATTCCTAAACAATTATTGAATGTAGTAGGATCAGTAGGATTATAGGATTGCTCTCTTGGCGCAATTAGCATAACATGTATAATTAAAAAAATAAATAAATAAACAGAAAAGGCTCCCTTTCTACTTTCTACCAATACCATTTACTGCAAATTCTGGTGAAGGTCAGAGATTCCACTTTCAAAGTTTCCAAGTGGATGCACTGAGAGCTATTCTGTGTTGTTTTTCCATCATCATATGAACATCAAGTCTCTCTCTCTCTCTCTCTCTCTCCACTCACTTACTCATCTCTTTCACTATCAGATGTTTTATAGTCAAAACATTCTAAATAGCAAAAAGAAGTCTATAATCACGTGTTGCATCAAATCTTGGCTTTTTAAAAATGAGAAATTACAATATCTCTAAGTATTGCTGATGCTTTTAAGTTGTACTTCTGCAATTGCAACTTTTGCCATGAGTACATGACATTCAGTGCTATTTGATCATACACAGATTTCTTTTAATAAACACGGCAAGTGTGTGTGGGAGCAAGCGGTGTGGAACGTTATGAAGCGGCTGCACTCACAAGCTATGGCAGACCACCATCAAAAGGTCACGTCTGTGGGGATATTGGCTTATTGAGATTGAATAATTAATGTGCTAATGTCCCTGTCGTGCTGTAAATTCACACGGACCCTGGCTGCACGTGGACGGTGAGACCTGAGCTCTATGTGGGTTTCGCAGGTACGATTTTTGAGCTGTGCTTCATGTTGTTAAAGTAAAATGTGCAACTTTCATGGCAGTTTTCATGATAAATGAAGGGCCCCACATCCTTATTAAATAAAATGTGTGCTTTGATGTAATTGTTAAAGATTGCAGCTGTGTTACATGTGAGCGTTGGATGAGACTAAAGGACTTTGTGCTGTGTGTCACTAGGTTTAGTGGCTGGACTAGACGACTGAAATAGCCGAGGGTGAGACAGAGAACTTCTCTCCTTTATTTCTTAATAAACGGCTTTCTATCCACAGAAGCCTGATAGATTTCTCCTTTTTCTTCTCGTAGAGGAGGGGAAACCCGGAGAGGATCAGCGTCCTGACAGTGGGTCTGTCTTCTTAATGACCGCGACTTCACATCACCTTCAATGCAGACCATGGCACCACCCAAACGCTGACAGCTCTGCCATCTCCCCAAGCTCCAATAAATGTCAAGCACTCATCTCTCTCTCTCTCTCTCTCTCCCTTTCTCCCTCAATCCCATCTCCGCTCCTGACTTAACAGGGCTCCCATAAATTTAAGTGGTTCTACTTCTCCCAGGTCTGAGCTGGAGCCCAGCTATTGATACTGGTGTTGTATTCATTTTTATTTTAGCCTTCATAAGATGCTGCTTTCTTTCACCTCCGTCTGTCCTCCCTCTGACCTTTCTTTATGACCTGCTTTGAAAAGCTGCAATGCCTCGGCTAAGCTTCCTTTCGTCTATAGGGCTTAAAGGGAGAGGAGAAGACGTAACGTTTGCAGTTGGAAGCACTTCATAAGTCATCTGGAATTGAGAGAATGGGTGCATGAGACAGAGAGATACAGAGAAAGAGATATTTCCAGGTGGTTATAAGGTCATGTGAAGGGCAAGGCAAGGCGGTCTCTCAATGTGATCTTTGGATTGATTTGCTTATTGCATTCTGTATTGCCTAAACCTGATTTTAATTCATACCGATGCATTTAGAATGAGTCAGACGGTAGCCAGTGTCCACTAATCAAACGTCAGGCTTGACAGGTGTGTTTGATCACAACAGATGGACAAGCCTTGTGCCATTTTAGCCTTTGACCTAAAGTCTGTATCTTATTTTAGATGCTCAGTCATCTACTGTTGAGTTGGTGGTTGTCGGGAGCATGGTGAATGATTCCTGTCTCGACTGTAGGATGCTGCTCTATTGAGATTTATCAACTGCTCAGCACACCTGTGAGGGAGACATTCAATACATCAAACTGTCCTAAATTAGAGCAATTAGCCTTTCACTATTGTTAGTCATAATGTCACAAATAACTAACAAGGTCAGGTTTGAGTCAGTCAGCCATTCTCAAATATCTAGTTCCCAGGAATTATGTTCTATTTATCAGCAGATTTGGTTCAGCTTGCTAAAATTGATGGCTGCTTAGTTGAGGCCGAGTGGTCAGCATGAATCAACATATTCTTGGTGAGGCCTGTCCAGTGTTCAGCATCCTCAGAAGTCTGCTGTGAATAGTTTTTCTCCCAGAACTACGACCCGCCCAACTCAGACGCAGACCTACGGTGTGAGCCTCCCTTTATCTAAAGCGCTGAGTGATGAATGGCATGAAGATGCCCACATGACACAGGCCATACATCCACGCCTCTGTCCAGCTCTCCAAAGCTTTCTCTCCCTGGACCGAAGTGTCAACCTTCACCTGTGCCCACCTCAGCCTCATTGCCAACCCTCGTCTCCTTCCTCTACAGCAGAGGCAGCAAGGAAATGCAATCAGCCCCCAGTTTCCCGCCGCTAATCCCATCGCTGGCGCCGCATTGGGGCATTCAGCTCAGCGAGCCATGGTGACTGATGTGGGGAATGGGGGGGCGGTGAAGGTGGTCTGCAGACCTGAGGTGGAGCGGCCAAAGAGGAGAAAGCGTCTAAACAAGAATGAAGCTATCGCTCTTCACAAAACCCAGATCATCAGAACAGCTTAAGTCTGACCTTAAGCTGCACAAAATGCAAACTTTTGAGCTGTAAAAGTTTGGATTGCTGATATTTGTGTGTGCTGCAAAACTATGAACCCGAAGTCATTCCAAATTTTATAAATCAAACAAGAAGAATAAAACAGCACTAGGGGAGAGAGAGAGCAATATCCATAAATGTTCTTATGCTTTATTAAAAGGAACAGAACTCATTTAGTCATGCACAAGTGAGCAAAATAAAAATTCACTGTTAATCAGTAAGACTTGCCAATGCAAACTTTCTGTTTCATGATTAAAGTTTCAAGAATTTTTATTTGATACACATACTTATGCAAGTATAGCATAGAGTGGAATTAGAGGTCACAGCACTAGATTAAAATGAAGGTAAGAGAATTAATTCATTCATTCATTCCCCTAATCGCTTAACCCCCTTAGGGGTTGCAGGGACCTAAACCTTTACCGGAACTATGGGTGCAAGGCAGGGACCAACCCTGGGCAGGCGCCAACACACTGCAGGGCACACACACTCACACTTTCATTCACACCTTACTGGGCCAATTTAGAGTTGCCAATTAACCTACATTAGATTTCGTTGGACTGTGGGAGAAAACTGGAGCACCTGGAGAAAACCCACATGAACACAGGGAGAGCATGCAAACTCCACCTGGGGATCGAACCCAGGACCTTCTTGCTGTGAGACAGCAGCACTAACCGCTGCCCTACCCTGCAGCTAAAAAAAAAATTCAAATCTAATGTATATAGAGTGGTACCTCGGTACTCAAACTTAATCCATTCCAGAAGGCGGTTTGAATTCAGAAAAATGTTGGAGATCCAAGTTAATTATATCCATAAGAATCCATATTTAAAATTTTTTATATGTTCCTGGCCCCAAAAAATACACCAATAATTTGTCGGTTCTATGCATGAGAGGTTGTTTTTACAGTACAAAATTATGATTTAATTCTGGCAATTTTCAATTTTCTAAAATCATGTTTGAGTGTTGAATTTTGTTGAAAATAGTGCTTTCCAGGCAATTTTACAATGTTTTATGTAAAAACAATACATACGTGGGTAATCAAAGCAGCTTTGTGATGACCATAGATAAAGATACCAATCTATTGATGGTTCTCGCCATATAAGTTCATTTGCCGTCCAGTTGAAGTACAGTTTGAGTATGAAAAATACAGTTTGAGTAACGAATTGTTTGACTTGGTTCGAAATATTGAGCTCTGGGCAATTTTGCAATTTCATGTAAAAAACATGACCCGGCGCTCAGTTCGTCTTCCAGGATTTCGTGCGTACTCCAAGCTCGATTTTGGGCAAAAGAGTGTTTGTACATCCAAATGTCCGTAGTCTAAGCAGTTCGAGAACCAAGGTACCACTGTATTTGCAGTTGTTGTTGTTGTGTTGTATGATGTACAACGCCCAAAATAGTTATATGCCAGTCGGATACTGTTGTGTATATTCATTGAAAAGTTGTTGTTTTGCTAAAAGTGAAAAAATTAAATGCAAAGCTTAAAAATGTACTTTTTTGTACCTTTTAATAAAAGTGATAAAAGTCTAAAAACATAAATGGAGTTGAACACCGGGAAGCTGCTGCTTTCGATCGCTCTCCTCCTCTCTCATTAAACTCTGTGTGTCCAGAACACAGCATAACAAATGAACCTCATCACTCTTCGTCTTCCCTCAACCACTCCCTCCCAATAGTACCTTTTTTTTTTCTAATATGAAACGGGTTAAGCCCACTAAGGTTGAATTGCAATTATTTGTCATTTTAATTTGTCTGGTAGGACACAGCGGGATACCAAAGGACAAGTGCTCATGTTGGACATGGTCATGCCAGTGATTCATGGCTGTGTCTCAAGGGTTGAATTAATATTTCAGTGTAATTATTACTTTCCCTGCCATTAACGCATAGGCCAAATGAAATCATGAGTGGGGGGAAGAGGGGTGGGGTATTCATTAAAATACAGAGTCTAAAAGAGAAGTGGGAAAAACTGCACACCTTAAATAGGAATTCTGTTCTGCATTGTAATTGAGGGTGAAATGTTCATCACATCAAACCTTAAAGCAGCAGAGAGAAACGCTATAGCTGCTATTTCCTACCTATGCTTTGGGGACATGTTGTGGATAATGATATATGAATCAATGATACCAAAAACGGCTTCTAACTAATGCTTTAAATGTTTAAATACATACTTTCCCCAGGATCAGAAGCAATCCGATATAAACAAAACTAAACGTTTATGACCGCTGGTTCAGATTCAGATGAAGAAGAACTTAATGTTCCTCTCACACAGATAATTTTTCATATGCATCATTCCAAATTCCCAGCTCTTAGGGGTTATGGTTGCAATAAACCACACAGACGAGGTTTGCACATTCTGTTGAGAACTGGGACTGCTCTTCTCTCCATGACTTCACAATGTGAGGATGGGACATGAGTGGTGCTGACAGACCCAGTGAGGAGGAAGAAGAGCTGGGCGTATGTTGGTGACAAGCATAATGCTGTCAGGTAGCACACACACTCTGCCTTTGCCCCGGGGGACGCACCGGGCCACTGCAAGACGCTCGTCAGATTTAATCTGCACTGAAGGTGTAACGGCATCTGGAAATGTATTCCTGATGAAGTGCCATTGGATGAGAATATTGTAGAGCAGGCGGGTGTGCGGGACTCAGCAGAGGTCCAAGCTGTGCCTCCAGTCTCGCAGGTGGTTGGAAGGGTGGGGGTCCCAATGGTGGCAGTGCTGATGATCAGTCTTATTGACTGGGGCACATGGAGAAAACCCTCCGGCCACATTCCTGTCACGTCCCGATCTGATGTCGCGTCGTGCTGGATCACAACTGCGTCACATGACTGACTGATGGGGTCTGACTGCAGGCGAGGAAAAAGTTTCCTCTCTGAAATGCATCACAATTTCATTGTTTTGAAGTGTTTAATGGGTTTGGATGTTTCACTTCACATGGATAAACATTCTCTTTCTATCGTCCATCCGAAAATCTACACAAATTATGAAGGTTTAAGAGATTAAATGGATCAAAGGATGACATTTATTAGAACAACTTGGTGCATGTAGAATTTGAACCTACAGTCTCTTGGTCCATAGTGTATCATACCTAGAAAGTGAAAGTGAGTGATTATTTGTCATTTTGAACACACCACAGCACAACACACAGTGCATCACAAACAAATGTGACCTCTGCATTTGACCCATTCGGGAAGGAGCAGTGCGCAGCTAACATAAGCAGGGCCCGGGCATTCTCATGAGTACTTCTGTGATACCCTTACCGGTCCTGGGATTCAAACCGGTGACCTTCCAAACATGGGGCGAACACCCTAATCCACTGCCCCATGATGAGTTTGGTTTCACTAAATCACATCTCATTTTACCAAACTGGTTTGTCACCAGTTTAACGGGTTCCAAAGTACTGTACATCCCAAACTAGCAACAAGTGAACTTGAACTTACACTCCAATTTTAAGTTTCTGCCGAAGGAGAAACGCATTTGAAATAATACAGGGTGCATGGCTTAGCAAACAAGCTCTACAGCTTGAAAAGCCTTTTGAGAGTTTACAAGCAGCATGTGAGCAGGAAGGTGGAAGGAGTGTTGCAAGGTGAGCTCAGGGCCTCAGAGGACAATGCTTCTGTCCTTGAGAGCGCATACACAGTGTAGCTCTCACAGTGATTTATTGTTGCGTTATTGTTGTGCTTTTCAATATTGTTCAAAAGCCAGACACTGATTGCCTCTCTCCACCTCCGCTGCCGACTCTCGTCAGGCTGCTGCTCGCTGGCCCTGAGGGCCCGGGGCCCTTTAATTGGTTTTGAGAAAATTTTGCTCCCTTTTATCATTGACACATTTCATCACTTTGAGAGTTTGGTTTGGCCAGCACGAAAAAAAAAAAAAGATCACACACCACACCACACCCACCATCATACAACTCCACCAATCAGAAGCAGTGTTAAAGCTCCAAAACGGTGGAGATCGGCACCTTAATTAAAGCACATTTTAGAATCTGTCTGTCTACCTACTTCCTTACCTATCTATCTATCTTTGATAAATTGTGTATATCTCTGGCTTTGAGACATATTTTTCTTCTGGGCACTAATACTGCAATGCACTATGTATGAAATATGTTACTATGCTAACATTGCTTTTAGGAATGTACTAGAAAGATTAACATGACAAAAATAAATATGACCAATATTGTAAAAATGAAACCAATTTTCTTACTACAAAAGTAGGAAAAAGTCTTAATGATCTAAAAAAAAACTTAAACCCAAACAGACTATGCCATAATCACACAGGTTATGGAATTTGCAGACACTGCCCACTACATGTCAGCCCCAGCCACTGTGGGCAGCACGTTTAGGACGGGCACTGCTGCTCTCGACTGGCAGTGTGTGGCAGTGATGAGCGCCAGCTTCTCAGTGATGGATGGCCAAGCTGGGCTGAGCATATTGCTGTCCTGGTAAAGGCTGTCCTCCAATCCACACGGCTGGGAGTGGATTTACACAGCATTGCTGTCTTTAAGAGAAAAACTCTTCTATGTGTCAAAAAGAACAATGCCTCTCCAAAGACTCTCACCTCACTGGATATACAGCTATATTTGCTCCTCAAAAAGTTTTCTTTGTGCTAAGGACAGCAGATAATATAATACACTTCTCACCCTGTATAAAACAGGACAAAAATGACAAATAAAACCAAATAGCCAGAGAGATTAAAGATAAATCACAAAATACACTATGTGTAATGTTAGACAAGACTTTTAAATAAAAAATAGTTTAGACTACTGACAGGCAATAATAAAACCCAGTGGTATAAGACAGCAATAACAAATAGAGTGTAAATGTGAGAGACTTTGCAAACTCTTACTAATACGTGCAAACGCATGAAAAAGTCATAAGGGAACAGTCTGAAATTGATATCATCCACAGATTTTGCCACTGGTTTGGTGTGTTTTGTTGCAATTCAGTGGAAAAAGGCTGTCTGAAGATATGTAAATTTGCTATAAACTCTCATTTAATAATCCATAAGAGACTAATCTGCAGACTAATTTTGTGCTTTGGTGCAATGGTTTATCTGCAAGGAAGTTGATATTGGTTGACTAGAGCTACTAGTGCAAAACAAAAATATCCAATATTTTGTAATTCTTTGACTGATCGTTAATATATTTCTCTGTGGAACAACATTTGAAGACGCATCTTGAACAGACACATTTCTCCCCAATATACAACATGACTTTGATCTCCACTTCTTATTGATCAAGGAAGGTCTCAAATATATACTTGTGCAGGGAAGTCTAAAGTTTCTGAAATAAACAAATGACTTGCTGTCCAGAACAATGTACTGTGTGGGAGCTGAGTGAGGTCAGTTAGAAGAGGCTCTGCCCATTTCAACTCAAATCCTGCCATCTAGTGGAAATAGAGTTTAGTGGTCACTGGTAAACTTCTATTTATTTTACACACATGGAACTGAACACAAACATATGTGATTTAACACTTGTGTCATATTTTTTTCAAGGTTCTTTCATATTAGCATAGGATGTCAGTGGGTTTTGGATTAATTTCAGCCTGAAAGATTTTTAAATTACTAAACTAATAATGATTTTCTCCTGGACGTTTCTATTATTAGCTTTTCAATTTTCTTAGAGATAATAGATTTTACAGGTAAACTGAGTCTTAATAATTATTGTTAACTTGGGTTATATCAACCCAAATGACCCCAGTATTTTGTATCTAAGGTTTAGGGTCAGTTTGGGTCTGAGATTATTAGGGATAGAATACTTGGATTGTATTGATAATTGAATGTATTGAATTTATTCACACTGTACTTCACCTGTGATTCCTAACTCTCAACTTAACTGCAAAGGGTCCCAAAAAGGCTCAGAGAGAGACAGCAACGGTAAATAATTAAAAGTTTATAAATATTATACATAAAACAGAGATTGGATCTATTTGTCAAATTGAGATGAGTAAAAGTTTACTTTGACTTTGTTCCATGTTGAGTATAATAAACCATATAAATAACTAATTGATATATTTGATATAATGTATAGTCATTCATTTTACACATTATTACCACAATTATTTTACATTATTTTTGCCATAAATTAATTTAAGCAACAAAAATTCTGAGGACCCACTTGGGACCCGAAAGAGCCGGCTCTGTTTTGTGAGGCAAGGCATAAAAACCGGCTCTCTTAAAAGAGCAGTACCTTCACTGGACCTTATTCTTCTTATATTATTATCTTATTATCTTTTATATTATATCATCTTATTTGTCATTTTTTGTTGTTTGTTTTAGCAGAAATCTTCATTTTCTGGATTTACGGCGGTTGGCAACTAGCTTATGTGAAGCATTACCGCCACCATCTGGACTTCTTCTTCTTCTTTGGAGTTTAACGGCGGCTTGCATCCGTAAGCGTTGCACTACCGCCACCTTCTGGTTGATTCTCCTTTGGCGCTTCCCCGCTCTATTATTCCCTACACAGATTATATTCTACCCATCAATCCAGTATTAACTAAGAAATTACAAATATTTTTCTTGCCTTGCCCAATCACCCCACTTTTCAATACATTTTTCACCTCTGCCCCACCCAACCCAACCCATCCTTTCTTAATTCTTCCATCATTTTCCTCCTTTGTTCTTCATATCTTCTGCAGTGTATGAGTACATGTTCTATGGTTTCAAGTGTCTGACACCCCTCACAAAAACCAGTAGGATGCTTCCCAATAATGTATAATGTACCATTCAGGTTACTGTGTCCAATTCTTAATCTTGTCATCACTGTTTCCTCTCTTCTAGTCCCGCCCCAGTTCCTCTCAGTTCCAACTTTATTTTAAAATGCCATACAAATGTCTCCCTTTGATTTCCCTATCCCACTGCCGTTGCCATTCTTTTACAGCTTCTTTCCAAACTATACTTTTCCCTTCAGCCTTTGACATCTTTATATTTACTTCAATATTATCCTTTTTAGTGGCTTGCTTGGCTAACTTATCCACCCTCTCATTTCCCAAAATACCTATGTGAGCTGGAGTCCAAATAAGTTGAATCTCTTTACCTTTTCCTTTTATTCTCATATATGTTATCAATATTGCATACAGCAGATCCTGACGGCTATTGGACACACCTGACCTGAGACTGTACAGTGCTGACAATGAATCACCATCTGGACTGGAGTCAGCCGCCTTTCTTGTTATTGGCTATTGAACTCTACCACGCTCAGCCAATCGGGGAGCAGCTGGTTTTGCTTTATCTCGGATGCTCCAACGCGTCCTTTTATTCACTTGAACTTTCTTGAAACAGGCCTTTGAACCGACAGAATGAGTGGAAGAGGTAAAACCGGTGGAAAAGCTAGAGCTAAGGCTAAGACTCGCTCTTCCCGTGCTGGACTGCAGTTTCCTGTGGGTCGTGTTCACCGGCTATTGCGTAAGGGCAAGTACGCTGAGCGCGTCGGTGCCGGTGCTCCTGTTTATTTGGCTGCTGTACTCGAGTACCTCACGGCTGAAATTCTGGAGTTGGCCGGCAACGCAGCTCGCGATAACAAGAAGACCCGTACCATTCCCCGGCATCTGCAGCTGGCTGTACGTAATGATGAGGAGCTGAACAAGCTGCTGGGCGGAGTGACCATCGCTCAGGGTGGGGTTCTACCTAACATTCAGGCCGTCCTGTTGCCAAAGAAGACCGAGAAACAAGTCAAGACGAAGTAAACTTCGTGCTTTTTTTTAGCTGAACTCCCAACACCCAAAGGCTCTTTTAAGAGCCATCCACTTCAACCCAAAAAGTGCATTGTATAGTCTTGTGTTAATACGTCCATTGTAATAATGGTGAGAATTCCGGCTGTATTAAAAAGAGTCGGTTCATTCTGCTCCCAAGCGGTTGGGGTGTGTGTGTGTGTGTGTACGTACACACACACACACTATGTACTGTATATATATTTCATAATTTTGCGTACACTACTATAGTTTGTATTTTATTCTTTGTTAGGCTCTGTATAAATAAAATCTATAGATCGATAATCACTGCGTAATTGAATGTATCTGGCTGGGGCAACAATAAAGCTTGCCTTAATTCGGGGGAAATGTAGTAAGTAAATTGCTGTACAGATATAGTTTATAAAAATGCTTGGTATTTTCTCTGCAAATAGTGGTATGGCGTTTCAGATAGTGCTTTCATTCTTAGCAGTTGATAACTGATCATAAGTGCTTATAAAATAAACTCGATATAAAAAGGCGCGGGAAGGATAACAAAGAGAAAGCGTTGTATGAAGGCGGGCGTGGAGGAGGGGCATAAATGTGAGGTGTCCTAATTCAATTGGTCGGTAGTCAGCTTAGGGTACGTAATGTTATTTGAATGTGGAAGCCAGAAAAGCCATGCACTGCTGGTTGCTCTTCATTTAGTCAGATATCTGTCGAGAAGCATTATGCCTGAGCCAGCGAAGTCTGCCCCAAAGAAGGGATCTAAGAAGGCTGTGACAAAGACGGCTGGTAAAGGAGGCAAGAAGCGCAGAAAGTCTAGAAAGGAGAGCTATGCCATCTACGTGTACAAAGTGCTGAAACAGGTCCACCCTGACACCGGTATCTCTTCTAAAGCCATGGGAATCATGAATTCCTTTGTCAATGATATATTTGAGCGCATCGCCGGCGAGTCATCTCGTCTTGCTCATTACAATAAGCGCTCCACCATCACCTCCAGGGAGATCCAGACTGCCGTGCGCCTTCTGCTGCCCGGTGAGTTGGCCAAACACGCCGTGTCTGAGGGTACCAAGGCCGTGACCAAGTACACCAGCTCAAAGTAAACCTTCCCAGCGGCTTCATCAACACAACGGCTCTTTTAAGAGTCACTCACATGTGCGTTAAAGGAGTGTTTCCTTGTTTTTAATAGTTATACAACTAGAAGTAGTTATGCAAGTTACATGTAAGATTCAGGGTTCCCACGGGTCCTTGAAATCCTTGAAAGTTTGTGAATCTGAACAAATAAGTTCAAGGCCCTGGAAAGTTTTTGAAAACAGGCATAAAAAGACACCACCCTTGAAAGTCCTTAAATATTTTTTGGGAATTGAAATTTCATGGATGACCACCGCCGTGTTGTTATTTTGCCACCACAAGTTTGTTTAAATCTATGCCTAGGCCGACTTTTAATTTGCGAAAGTTCGTTTACGGCACTACATTCTTGTGTTTCCTGTACGTAGTCAACGTAACGTGTGCGTAGCCGCTTTAGGTGCAACCAGAGTTACACTGAGTCAGAGTGGAAGTGAAGTAAATACCGCCGCGTGTGGTTCTTGAATTTGAGTATACTGGTCCTGGAAAGTCCTTGAATTTGATGTTAACTAAGGAGTGGGAACCCTGAAGATTGCATGAGCGAAGTAAATCAGTAAATTCTTAACTAGAGACGCAAAAAGAAAGCGTGCAATTTTAGTTATTTGAGGTATTCATTGGTCTGTGCAAATATTGCACCAGCAGTCATGTGGAGCAAATTAGTCACAAGAATGTAATGTATTTTTGTGCATTAACATGAATAGACTACACAGTCTGTTACAAAATATACAGTATCTGTGTATCAAACTGTGATTGTGTGTGGAGCTTATTCATTGTAAATATGAAAGTGTTTAATAAGAAAACTATTTAGGAAAGAAAGAAATCGCTATATCAAAAACAAAAGCCCGCCAACAGACCTGTATTTTAAAACTAATGCGCCCAATCGTTATTCACGAGGTGAGCAATAAGAGGAGAGCGATTTGAAGACGCCCAATCAGGACCGAGCGGCGTTGGCGGTTAAAAGGGGACGGCTGGGGCACGACTTCTATTCTCTTTCGTTGGAGAAGAAGAGTGAAGTGGTTCGCAATGGCGAGAACCAAGCAGACGGCTCGTAAGTCCACTGGTGGTAAAGCTCCTAGGAAGCAGCTCGCCACAAAGGCTGCCCGCAAGAGCGCTCCGGCCACTGGCGGTGTGAAGAAACCCCACAGGTACAGGCCCGGCACTGTCGCTCTGAGGGAGATCCGCCGTTATCAGAAGTCAACGGAGTTGCTGATCCGTAAGCTTCCTTTTCAACGCTTGGTGAGAGAAATTGCCCAGGATTTCAAGACTGACTTGCGCTTCCAGAGCTCTGCTGTAATGGCTCTTCAAGAGGCTAGTGAAGCGTACTTGGTCGGTTTGTTTGAGGACACTAACCTATGCGCCATTCACGCCAAGAGAGTGACCATCATGCCCAAAGACATCCAGCTGGCCCGCCGCATTCGCGGAGAGCGCGCTTAAATCGAGCTCGCCAATTCCCCCAAAGGCTCTTTTAAGAGCCACTTAAATGTTTCTGTACAAATGAGCACATTTTCTTTTGCAATAATTATACCATCTTAAGGATTTTATATTTGTGTGAAGTCTTATGCCATTAAAATGATTGTTTTGGGTAAACGCAGCGGAGTTAATGTTACTGAGAGATCCACGTATTTAAACTAGTGATTCCTTTTCCAGCGGTGCGAGTGAGTAAGACAGAAGGGAAGAAAAACTAAGCGGCTCCGACTCTCAAGCAGGATTCGGCTCCGATCGTTAACTTAAAAGAGCCCTTTCGTTCGCGTCCGATATGTTACTACTTTAAAAATACCAAAGTTGAAAACTGTCTTGGCTGTGTACAAGTATTTAGAGAGAGGAGACGTAGCTCCAGTTTTTATAGAGTATAAAGAACAAATAAAGCGCATAGAATAAGAATATATAAATAGTGATGGAAACGAGCTTGGATCTCTATAAAGAGCCGGCTCTTTCGGCTCTAAAGTGTTTATATTTACGGCATTTAGCAGACGCTCTCATCCAGAGCGACTTACATTTCCTAATTTCAGGGACAGTTGCCTTGAGAGCAATTTAGGGTTGAGGGTCTCGCTCAGGCACCCAGTGTTGGTAATGCCAGAGGTCAGATTCAAACCCACAGTCTCTTGGTCCCCAGGCCAGTGTCCTACCACTAGGCCACCAACACCCTTGTTGCTTAAATTAATTTATTACATAAAATGATTTACTTATTATATTAAAGGTATTTATATGGCTTATTATCAGGGGTGCTGCACTGAATTCTGGGCCCTATACACAAGCAATCTCCATTAAAATTAAACAATAAAATTCCAAAGTTCTCAAGGGCCCTATTAAGTCAGTTCCACTTTCCACCATTCTGCAACACCCATGCTTATTATACTCACCATGGACCATAATTCTACAAAAATAAAGTTTAAAGTATAAAAACAAATACCCATCTCAGTTTGACAGAAAGATCCAATCTTTGATTGTACGTATAATATTTATTAACTTTACTATTACTATTAACTATTTACAGTAAACGACAACCAAAATTCATGCTGCCCACTTTTTATTCATTTAAAACTAAAAGTAGTTTTTTTTATCATAGTTCTGAGCAATGTGTACTGTATGCTTACTATGTAGAATTTTTCATATTGAAACTTACAGATGTTATGCACATTCAGTGTAAAAGACAACTCTAAGACCATAATTGTAGGCTGAACACTGCATATAACCTAATTCTATCTCTTTCTACTTCTAGTTTAAAGTGTATATTTTATATTCTATTTATATATTGCTTATTCCATGTGCCTTATTCATATGCGTTATTTGTTCTCTGTTCTTTGTATTGTTAAAACTAGAGCCACGTCGTCTCTCTGTATACTTGTACGGTATATAGCAGACATGACTAAGTTTACTTTGAGTTTGATAAGTCAAATGTTATACATTCAGTCAAATATATGATGGACTAAAAGGTTTGTCTTCGAGTAGGTCCTTTGGAGTATAAAAAAGGCATGCAGCGTCAGCCTGATTCATTCTTTTATTAGGTCTTCTTCAAAGACAAAATCTGTAGCTAGATCTGGAAGAGGTAAGGGCGGTAAGGGACTCGGAAAAGGACGCGCAAAGCGCCGTCATAAAGTGTTGCGTGATGACATCCAGGGTATTACCAAGCCAGCTATTCGGTCTAATCTACAAGGAGACCGCGGAGTGCTGAAGGTCTTTTTGGAGAATGTTATTGGGGATGCGGTCACTTACACTGAGCACGCCAAGAGGAAGACTGTCACAGCCATGGATGTGGTCTATGCTCTGAAACATCAGGGGCGCTTTGGTGGTTAAACGCTAACAGACAAAACAACGCAAACCCAAAGGCTTTTTTAAAAGCCGCCCACATATTCAACTAAAGAGTAATTTTCTACAAATATTTGATCTTATGGTAAACTCTACATAGATGGCACGTGTGTTTTTGGTTCTAGCTACATAATGTATTTTGTTCTTAGCATAAAAACTAAATGTTTCTGAAGGTTTCTATTCGATTCAACTCAATTTTATTTATATAGCACAGTCATCTTAACAACAGTCATTGTTACAAAGCACTTTATATATAATTGGCCCAAACTCCCAACAAGCAAGCCTGAGGCGACAGTGGCAAGTTACTGGGTATGTATTTCCAGTTCTATGAGCTCACACCTGGTGCAAAAGGGTCTATCTGCAGAACGTGCATTCTCAGCCACATGCTGCTTATCAGAGTCACCAAATTCCACCAAAACAGAAAATGGGACACAAGCTGCCTGTGCTGCTTTTTAGGCAAACTGCTTTCTTTTCATTTCCAAACAATTTAAGGGCCACCATTTCATCTAGAACAGTGGGATTTAAGATTTCTTCAAAAGCAGTGTCACAGCAATAATCAAGTGAGCGGAGGTGTTCACACTGACTAAAAGGCAATCCACTTCTCTGAGCCAAAAGCTGGAATTGCCAGCATTCCTCCAGTTCACATTTAACATGATGAATGTTGCCTGTGATCTTCCTTTGTACATGGACCGGAACAGAAAAACCATGGCCAGTTCGTTGAACTGCTGACAGTCCATTAGGTACATCAACACAAATGCTGGAAAGATGAGACATCAGTGTTACATCCTGGGATCTGTCTGTATGTTTTCTTAAGATGTGTGTGTCCAAGTTCTTTTTGAGCAGATCTAATGAGCAATGAGGGCACTTTGTTGTTTTTCTTTTTTTAAAACAGGATTGGAGACCCAGCACATTTGTTTGGGAGGGCTCTTGTGCTGGAACAGGCAGGTTGTGGGAAGGTTCTGGTGCTGGAACAGGTAGGTTGTGGGAAGGTTCTTGTGCTGGAATAGGTAGGCTGTGAGAGGGAAAATGCAGATTTTGAGCATATTTTTAGATGACACTCCATACTGTTTCTTCTAAGTATTGTCTTCATACAAAACAGACAATTGTAGTGACCCTCAGACCTACACGGCAGATGGCAACGATATATTCTCTTATCTGTTAGAAATAAGAACCAGTAAAAGATAAGTCAGAAAAAAAAATCAAACTGCTCGCAATCTTGAAACAATGCATACCCTAGCCAAACAATGGAACTATTGTGGCTATTATGTGGGCTATGTCACAGCCTGTGTACACAGCCAGTAACTTTACAAGCCCTTGCAGTATTTTTTTTTCATGTCTGTATGATGCCTTAAAGGTAGACTGAAATGTGACTCTGTGTCATGGGGGACACATTACAAAGAATCTTAAAGAATATTTTTCCCATGTCTGGCTAACGTTTTCAGTCTTTCTTGTGCTTTAACATACAGTTCAGTGCATTCTCGCACATTAATTATACAGTCACCCTAGTTATATTGTAATAGTCAACCTTGCATTACCTTCAGAAATGACTGCATTTTTATAATGCCCATCTAAATGGTCTTGGATTCTTCCCAACCTCATATGCTGCAGGGCAGGGCATAGTGGGCAATGATACAAAGTGCAACAGGTTGTCCTCATGAGTTATGGAGGGGTGCATCTGTAAAAGCACAAAGAAACAATAGGTCTTTGTTTTAATAATAAGCTTAACAAACATTTTTACATCACTTTAAACATGATTTTAAATGTTTCTGATATTTTAAGTAACAAAAACCACGATGTTGCAGGGGTTGTGATATAAAACCTCAGTGAATATATTAACTGTGTGATTTTTTACTGCACTTTTAATCAAATTTTTTTGATTTTCTAAGCAATGTTTAAAAGTTCTTTTAATTTTCTATTTTGCTTTTTGTCTTGTTTTAAGTTTTTTTAAAATACTGTTTCTATAAAGCACATTAAATAACCTCTGTATATGATAATAAACTTGTCTTGCCTCGCCATAAGGAGACTGAGAAACATTCTCAAGACCACACAAACAACTAAAAACTAGATGCTGAAAACTAAGACATTCACAAGATAACTTCACGAAAAGCCCTGTAAAAGTAGAAATGTGTCTATTTTATGGTAAGATAAGCTAACTGACTAGCAGTTGCTGTAACTGAAAAAAACTCACTCCAGTCATCAAATAAACAAGTTACTAACTAGACCAAAACATTAACATTGCAATAATGTGTGTATGGTATGAAATAAATAAAAAACGTGTATCTATATAATTCAGTAAAACAAATAATAAAACTTAACATACCATTCGCATTGGCCTCAAGAACTTGTTGCTTGCTGCTTGTTCCCCAGTGCACTTTCTGTTGTGGCCGAGAGTGCAGCTGACGTCAGTGGCTGAACGTGCATGTGGCTGAGAGTGCACGTTCTGCAGCCAGACCATTCTCGCCTGGTGACCTCACACCACCCTGGCGATTGACATACCCTGCCGTGATCCTGTTGTCTGTCCGGACCAGCACATCTTTGCCAAAGTGCTAAAGGACCCTGAAAACGGCCATCATTTCCAGGACGTTGATATGGCAAGCTACCATTGGCCATACGCAGCAAATGCTGTGGGGCTCCAGCCTGCCAGCGATGCATCTGTGAAGACCTGCGTGTAGTGGTACACCCCACCCAACCTCATGTGAGCGTAGCCCATGGCGGGAGGAACACTAGTTGACCCTTGTAAGCCACTGGGTCCAACCTCAGACTTATGAACCACCGCTGCAGATGTGCAACAGGCCCAGTTGGACCACCACATGGGCCGCTGCCATCAGACCCAACAGAGACATGACGGCACCTGTAGTCCCCTGCAAGCACAACCCACCAGGTGGATCTGAGAAAGTACTGCAAAGCGCCTCTTGTTTGGTAGCCGCGCTCGCATGAGCTGCGAGTTTAGTTTTATCACCAAGAACACAACCCTCTGCTGCAGTGACAGCATGCTCCCCTTGAGGTTCACAGAAAACCCAAGGTTGGGCACATGACACAACACTAGGTGTGTCTGAGCGACAGCCATGGCTGGGGAGGGAGCAAGAATCAACCAGTCATCCAAATAGTTCAGAATTCTCAGTCCTCATCTCTGTAAATGCTCCAGTGCCGCCTTCATGCACTTGGAAAACATACCCATCTCATGGCAAGATGGGCACATGAAAGTACATACAAAGGCATACAAAAAGACATGTCCACTACATAGGCATTCAGGACCCTCAGGTTCAGGATGGACTGTGAGCCCCCTGACTTTTTGGGCACAAGAAAATATGGGGAGTAAAAGCCAGCCTGTGACTCGTTTGCCTCCACACAAGTTATCACCCCTTTGGAGAGAAGCTCTGCAATCTCCAACTCCAGTGGAGAGGAGATAGGGAGATAGGGAGAGGAGCTAGTGGTATTCAGAATGCCGGTGAAGGCTCGGGGGCAGCATTCGAACTGCTGAGCGTAACCCCGCCTCCGAAGCCAAGGGCTGAGGGGTCCACGGGCCTCCTGCCACCTCACTAAGCGATCGTAGAGCGGTCAAGCGTGTGGAAGAATAAAAGGAAAGATCGCCCCCTCTCACCCACTCCAGTGAGGGGTCAGAGGGCTCAAACTTGCTCAGAGAAATGAACAAGTGAGTGACGTTACTAGGGATTCCACATGCAAGAGCGATGTGCTTACACTCGCTCCGGCCAAACAAATGTGTAGCCCATATAAAATGCACATACTTCTATAAGCATTGTAATTGGCATCTCCCTGTAATAATTCCCCATTCCAATAGGTGGCGCTATGTTGCGTGTATTGGCGGGACCACTCGATATGTGAGGGAGTTAAAGAAAAAGTGTGGAGAGTGTGGTTGGCAATTGTCAGGAGTGAAGCTTGAGTTTGAGAAAATAAACGTCTAGGAGCAGAAGACATCGTTGAATCGGAAAATGCCACTTTTTTTTACACTTTCATGGTTGATTATATTTTAATACATATACTTTAAAATAAAAGATATTTTTTAAAAAAAATGTCTATTGCTTCAGATTGTTTTAAAAACATACACAAACATTTTCCTCTCACTTCTAGACAAAATTTAGGTGTTCAATAAAACCAGCAAATGTCACAGTATATGTAATAATAATGATAGGGAACAAATAAATATAAATAATATAGTGAACCTCTCTCTCTCTCTCTCTCTCTCTCTCTCTCTATCTATCTATCTATATATAGATATATAGATATATATAGATATATATATATATAAAATTGGGGATTGCTACCTTAGCCAGAAATAGTCCTTTTGTCCAAAATGCTCAGGAAGGCGAACAAAGAAAGCGAGGTGTGTGGAGGAGGAACAAATGTGAGGCAGCCTGCCGTGTCCAGATCCAATTGGTCAGCACTCAGGGTGATGACATTTGAATATGGATGTCTATATAAGCAGTGCGCTGGAGATTGGCCTTCATTCATTTGTCGGTTATCCGTCGAAGAGCATTATGCCTGAGCCAGCAAAGTCCGCCCCAAAGAAGGGATCCAAGAAAGCCGTCACTAAGACTGCCGGTAAAGGAGGTAAGAAGCGCAGAAAGTCCAGGAAGGAGAGCTACGCCATCTACGTGTACAAGGTGCTGAAACAGGTCCACCCTGACACCGGTATCTCTTCTAAAGCCATGGGAATCATGAATTCCTTCGTCAACGATATATTTGAGCGCTATCGCGGCGGGGCGTCCGTCTTGCGCTCACTACAACAAAGGCGCTCCACTATCACCTCCAGGAGATCCAGACACCGTCGCCTTCTGCACCGCCTTTTGATGAGTTAATGAAACACGCCGTGTCTGGGGGTGCAAGGCCGTTACCAGTACACCAGCTCGATAAACCTTCCCCAGCGGCTTCATCAACTGCTTGGCTCTTTTAAGAGCCACCCACCTCAGTCTTTCAAAAGAGTTTTACAATACGCTTACATTTGTGGTGTTTAGCAGATACTCTTCTCTAGATCAACTTCTAATTTCCTTATTTCAGAAAGCAACTCTGAGGTTAAGGGTCTTACTTGGGAAACTGATTGTGGCAGAGTAGGACTTGAACCCATGACCTCTTGGTGCAGATCTACTTAATACTAGTGATGAAAATTCTGGCTCTTTTTGATTGGTTCTTGGCACTCAGCTCATTAAAAGTGGAAACTCTTACTGGCTCCTCAGATTTTTCTTGTTGCTTAAATTAATTTGTTACTTATAATAATGTGTAAAATGAATTACTAAGGTACATAACATACATTACATCAAATGTTTGTTATATATATGGCTTGCTATACTTAACTTGGAACACGGTGCTACAAAAATACATTTTAATACCCATGTGAATTTATCAAAAAGGTCCAATCTCTGTATGTATAATATTTACAATCTTTTACAGTGAAACCTGTCTCCGTCACTCTCTCGCCTTCCTCCCTAGTGTCGTTGGCGAGTCGTTTCATTCGCGACCAACACATCACTACTAAGTACTGCAAATCTCAATCACCACAATCCTTGTATTTTGCTTGTCATTCATTCATTCATTCATTCATTATCCAAACTGCTTAATCCCAACAGGGTCCGTAGTTCCCGGAGCCTATCACGAACTACGAGTAAGGCGGGGAACATCCCTGGACAGGCACCAACACACCAGAGGCGTATTTTGCTTGTATTTGTGATAACTGGATATTATCCATACTTCCTAAGTAGGGATGTCACGGTCTTCGGCAATTCGCAGCCGCAGTTGGTGTCGTGAAAACTCCTCAACACCATGTTTCTGTTGGCGCTCTTAAGCGTGGAATTATGACAGTGCTATCAACAGATTAGGCGGGACTACTTAAACTGAAAAACATTCACCACCAGGGTGCGCGGTACTGAAAGCACAAACTGTACAATCAGCGAATAGCGGCTCGCCGGCAGCGTAAACAATGGCAGAGAAAAAAAAACTGAAAGCTTTATTTCCGCAAAAGCGATTGAAGTCTACCATACAGAGAATACAAATCAATTCTTAGATGCATCGTAACTCGAGAATGCACCCGGATAGTCAGCGGCAGGAGGAGGAGGAGGAGGAGGAAAACAGAGGAGGAAAACAGAGAGTCCAACACGGTCTTGAGGGCCCTTTTACACACAATTTTACACACATAGAGCTAGAAAGCGATTATTAGGATAATTCTATTACAAAAAATGGTCGAGGCAATTTTTCCAGAATCGAAGCTTCGTTTAACTCATTCCACTCACTAGTGCATGTGTGCTTGTGTTTCACCGCGTGCAACTTATTAATAAGTGCACATTGTTTTTACAGAGCAGCGATCAACAAGACCTGGATCCTCAGTATGTGAAATATTTGTGAGATATTCTGTGCACAAAACAGAAGTAAACACGTAAAACCCTATGGATTACATTTTTTGCGTTCAACGCTTTATTGTGACACGCCCTGGGAAATGTAGTTAGCCTTTCTCTTCCAGAAAGGCCAAAAGCAACTCATTTTATAGGCCAAATTGGTTCAAATATTAAAAACTTAAGTATTTATTCATTTTCAGTTACTCAGATTTTTTCACTTTAATTTTATGTTATAGTGTAATCAATAAGAAAGAAGAAATATAGAAAATGTATTTATCAAAAATGTTATTCTATATTCTAATGGATACCAAACAGATAAAGAAGTGTTAGAAGCTTAAATTTAATTCTAAAGAAAGACTTTGTTTAAATTTTGTTTTCACTGTGATGCATCACTGTTTACATTATTATTCATGTTCCAAAAATCAGTATCTATTTGTTTATGTTCCATTTATAGACAGTATTGTTTTGTTTATGGTATTTGTGTTTTTTTAAGAGCAGTAAATAAAGAGTAAAAACCTCTAAGAATGTGATTGTCTACATTGTATGAAATAATGTGATAATCATTAGAGCAGTGTTCCCCAGGCGATGTCGTGCCATCAAATCTAATCGTGACATCCTATTCCTAAGTGCAGGTTTTTAGGTGAATTTTCTTTTGATTCCTGTCTCATTTCCCCAGGTGTAGAAACCTGAGCAGGGTAATATAAGCATGGAGTCTAACAGTTGTTTGATTTGAGTTTACTAGCAGTGTTGTGTCTTGTTAATGTGTTAATTCAGCACACTTTTAACAGCTTTTTATAACTGAGTTTTTTAGCAGAAAGACTTTGTCTGCTTGGCACACATATTACCAGCTCCAACCCTTAACGAAAGGAAGAACTCCCTCTGTAGTATTCAGGGAGGAACCAAGACTCAAAAGGGAAACCCATTCCCCGACACCGCAACTTTTGCCTGAAATAAAGCAGGTCAAATAAGGTTTAATATTGTGGTGATGGTTTCTCCTTAGCAGCCGTTCAATCATATGTTAATAGTACATCAGGTATGGATGGAACATCACTGTCTCCTTTGCTCCTTGTGATTATAGCACATAGGCAGTAGAATGACTATAATTGTAGGCTGAGTACCGCATGCTAATTGTTTGTATTTCTACTTCTAGTTTATATTATATATTCCATTTCTAGTTTAAAGTGTATATTTTATATCCTATGTATATATTGCTTATTCTATGTGCCCTATTTGTTCTTTGCACTGTTAAAGTTGGAGCTACATCGTCTTGTACAGTATATAGTAGAGGTGACAATAAAACTTACTTTGACTTTTGACGTTTGACTTTGAGAATGTTTAAACCTAATTATGGCAGGTATCACGTTCAATGTGCTCTTTTAGCATGTATTTTTTATATTAGACTTGTGTTGCATTAGATTTAGGGTAAGTTTGAGCTGACAGAAATTATATCAGAGTGAAGCTAGTGGTTGTCCTCTGATGTTGCATTTCCGACTAATGTATCTATCAGATTTAGCGTTAGTTTAGGGCAGACAGACATTAATATTGTCTGTGAGATGAGACTTTCTCTAGGGCTTATGTTAGTGTTAGAGTGATGTATAATAATTATGTTCCACTAGGCTTGTGGCTTTTTCAGGATTATATAATTATAAGGTTTAACATTAACTTAGGGCCAATTGAAATTAGGTTTAGCATGAGGCCTAGTAGTCATTTCTCACTAGAATTGTTGCATTTCTAGGGTTACAAAAATACTTTTATTGCTCACGGTACATATTACAACAAGTTAGCATTCGCAGCAAGTTGTCACAATGGGAGTCGGCATGACATGAGGCGAGGTCACAGTGCAAGTCATATTTGACAGATTACAAAACTTTAAACAAAAACTGGCACGAGGGCCACAAACAAAACAAAACTCTGTAATGTTCCTTCAAAAAACCATACAGCACACCAACACAGGGAGGGTAGTGTGAGGTGGACCGACAAGAGACTGGGAAAGCTGAGCTTAAAAAAGGGGAAGGGTAACAACGAGCAGGAAAATTAAACAAAGGAAAAACCAATCAAAAAATAACACAGAACACAATCAGGGATTAAACAATGAAGAAGAACCAATAGGAAACAGGGGCTGGACTGGAAACAAACAAAGGGCCACGTGAGGGAACTAATACACCGTGATCAACCAGTCAGACACAATAGAAAGGAATTAGGACCAGGACTTTGACAGACAGGGGTACAGGACTAAACTCAAAACATAACAAGGCCAGAAATAAGCGGCATCTGCTGGCCACATCACCAAGTCAGTGGGCTGGCTTGGCCAAAGTCCAGGGGGGTCATGACACAAGCCAGAAGCTGCACAGTACCATAAAAGACTATAGATTATAAAGATTATACAGTGTAACTAACAATGCAACTACAGTGGAAAAAGAGTAAAATATAAAATACATTAAAGAGAGTATTAAAGAGAGGCTTTTTGTTTTTGAAAAGGTAGAATATTTTCAAAAGTATGAAAAATGTTTTATTACTCAATGACTTGTATTTCTATGTGAGGGCACTATTAAAGATGTTTTGGCACGTTTATAAGAGGTCTAGATCGCCTTATTTGTTTTTTTAGGGGATTTTCAAGTTTACAAGTATTTTGTGCTCTGGAACCAATTGACAACACAAGGTGAGGTACTGGGACCCTGAGCAAGGCCCTCAAAAAGTTTTTATGATGTTACATATTTTTGCACCATACGTTTCCTTTGGCTTGCTTTACACTGGTGTTTTTGAACAAATACATAAATGCAAAATTCTGAGCGATATTTAACAAGACTACAATGTGAAGGTGTGAATATATGTTTTTACAATCCCAATTCCAAAAAAGTTGGGACATTGTGCAAATTGTAAATAAAAACAGAATGCAATGATATGGAAATCTCGTAAAACCCATATTTTATTCATTACAGAATACAGAAAACATATCAAATGTTGAAAGTCATGATGTAATTGATGCAGTGTGTGGTTTGGCATTGTCATGTTGGAAAACGCAAGGTCTTCCCTGAAAGAGACGTCGTCTGGACGAGACATATGTTGTTCTAGAATCTGGATATACCTTTCAGCATTGATGGTGCTTTTCCAGATATGCAAGCTACTTATACCATATGCACTAATGCACCCCCATACCTTCAGAGTACTGAGCGCTGATAACACGCTGGGTGGTCCTTCTCCTCTTTAGTCCGGATGACCCGGCGTCCCTGGTTTCCAAAAAGAATTTCAAATTTAGATTCGTCTGACCACAGGTAGCTCCAACCAGCCACAGTCCATTTTAAATGAGCTTTGGCCCAGAGAAGACATCAGCACTTCTGGATGATGTTCAAATACACCTTCTTCGTTGAATGATAGACTTTTAAGTGGCATCCTGCGGACAGCATGGCAGGTGACACTGTTTTCTGGAAATATTCCTGAGCCCGATTTGGTGATGTCCATTAAAGAATCATGCCTGTATGTGATACAGGAGCCTGAGGATCACAGGCATCCAGTATGCTTTTTCAGACTTCTCCAGATTCTCGGAATCTTTTGATTGTTATAAACTGTAGATGGTGAAATATGGAACCTCTTCGCAATTCGACACTGAGGAACATTTTTCTCAAATTCCCCCACTGTTTATCGATGCAGTATAAGAGAAACTGGTGATCCTCTGCCCACCTTTGCTTCTGGGAGACACTGCAACTCTAAGATGCTTTATTTCTTCTTTTAGTCATGTTACTGACCTGTTGCCAATTGTCTAATCTTTTTGCTAATTGTTCCTCCAGCTGTTGTTTTCTTGTACCACTAACTTTTCCAGCCTCTTGTGGCCCCGTCCCAACTTTTTTGAGACGTGTTGCTGTCATGAGGTTCAAAATATATATAAAATATATAATTATATATATATATTTTTCATGAAATTGCAAAATGTCTCAGGTTCAACATTTGATATGTCGCAGGAAAATGTCACAGCATATGAGATCAGGATCTGACTCAGATCTACATTTGGCATGTAGCTTAATATACAGGTAAATGATAAAGTAGACAGTACTGTCAGTTCATTAAGAAATGTAGCAGTATGCAAAACGTGAGCTAGATCTATTTTGTTGCTTTAGACACTGTTTTATCAGGTGTGTGTTGAGTAGAGAGCTGTAAAATGTTTCTTTCCTCTTTTTAAAAAAAATATTTTGGTAATGTTAGGAATAGCCACACGATGGCGCCATAACTCTACCTACTGCCAGTCAAACGTTCTTTGTACTTTTCGGTGTAGATAGATAGATGAATGGATGAATAACTAGACAGACATATACTTTATTAATCCCAAGGGAAATAGTAACAGGTTTTCTGAATAATATAATGATATAAATGATAAACTAAAGAAATTACATAAATATAATATAAATAGGTGCCGCCTGACACAGTAGTTAGCGCTGCCACCTCACAGTGAGAAGGTCCTGGATTCGAGCCCTGGGTCGGCTGTGGGGCCTTTCTGTGTGGAGTTTGCATGCTCTCCCCGTGTCCGGTTGGTTTTCCTCCGGGTGCTCCGGTTTCCTCCCACAGTCCAAAAGCATGCACTATAGGTTAATTGGTGAATCTGAATTGGCCTCCTAAGGTGTGAATGTGTGTGTGCCCTGCGGTGTGTTGGTGCCTGCCCCGGGTCGGTCCCCCCCGCGACCCCAGTTGGGATTAAGTGGTTCAGATAATGAATTAATAAATGAATGAATGAATGAATGAGTATACATGATAAAATATAATATGATGATATGGATAAAAAATAAATACATATATAGACAGGATTTGTCACATACAGAGTTATACAAGTACATGTGAAATGTTCTCAGAACGATCCAAAGACTGTGCAAATCAAAATAGAGAATTTAGAATTTAAAAACTTACAAAAAAACAAAAGAGCAAGAATAAAATATATGCATAAAATACACAAAATCTTATATGGTTATACTACAGACAGTAAGTGCATTTTACAGTATAAACTGTGTATTTAAATTGCAGTGAGTGTTGTTGCAAAATGAACAAATACACATACAATTGTTTAACGAAGATGTCTGGTATATAAGCATAAAGTCATTTTACCTTTATTTTTATTGGAGTTCCATTGCAGTTAAAAAACTTTAATTAATGGTTAGGTGATGGTGATAAGGGTTCATTCAGGGGTTAAAGGTTAAGATCATATTAATAGATAGGATTAGAAACCCTCCCGGTGCCGTCTTTTGCGCACTGCCTGTCAAAGCTGTCTATTTTCTAATTTTTACTTTTCATTTTTCGTTTAGGCCATGAGGATGTGCTGTGTTCAGTCTGCAGATCCGCAGCTTCTCTGCTCCTTTCCTTTGTGCTCTTTTCTGAATGCCCCCCTTCTGCACTGCAAAAACCTGATAATTATCCTTTTCTGCTTCTTTAATTTGTTAAAAATATTGTGTTTGTGCTGAGTCATTCTGACCAAAATGGTGCTGCCCATTTCACCAACATATAGCTCCATAAAAATATGTTCTTTCTGTGCACCATGCCTAATTGGCAGGTGGTAAACACTTGTTCATTTATTTTGGACACATTTAGTTTGGGTTGTGGGTTGTTTACTGATGGCATGTATGTACGTTCTTGATGTTTCTATATGTTGAGATAATTTTTTAGGTTCTAATTATTTGTGTTTACCGTTATGCTACCAACTGCCCCACACAACTTTGACTGGACACAGACTGGGAGAGTTGGTAGTGTAATAGTTAGGGAGCTGGCCCTCAGATGGTCACCGGTTCACATCCCATACTGGTAAAGTTACCAGAACTCGATCCACCAGGATGCGTGATAGCTTTTTCCCACAAGCCATCAGACTCCAGAACACACTTCCTGCCCTCACACTTCCCCCCCGACACACACAGTTGCGTCACTGCACTTTACACATCACCTTACACATTACCCATCATATCACCACATTGTAGGTAATACTGCATCCAAACTGTCTCTATCTACCTCTATTTCTAATTCTAATTCTAGTTTAAAGTTATATTTAATATTCCATGTCTAGCTTAAAATGTATATTTTGTACTTTATTATTGTTTGTTCCATGTGCCTTAATTTTTCTTTGTTCCCTTTTTCCTACCGCACTGTTGAAACTGGAGCCACGTCGTCTCGTCTCTCTATGTATCTGTACAGTATATAGCAGAGATGACAATAAAGTTTACTTTGAATTTGACACTGAGGTGTTCATGAGCAAGAAGGTACAGTCCCCAAGCATTGCTTTCGGGAGCTGCCACAAAGCTTCCCACTGCTCCTTCACGGAGGGGTCAAATGCAGATCTAGAGCTCACATTTGGTTGTGATGCACTGTGTGCTGTGCTGTGTTCACATTGACAAATGATCACTCACTGCAGTGTTTTCAGCAGAAAAATGGTTAATCAATGGTTAGCCCCACAGAACCGCGTTTGGTGGACACAGGCCCTTACTTTGTTTACTCTTTATATAAATAGTCATCAAACATAACAGAAAAGCACATCGCTAGCCTTGATAAGTAACTGTAATTGCAGATTTTAATAGGAAACAGAATAGCAGATATGAGCAAACAGTTGTTAGGACACTATTAATTTATGTTTGGTTTAGATGTATAATTAGCTTACCCATGGCGACAGGTTGTATGCTATCCAATTTCCACAGGAGCTTAGATGGCGCAGTAACATATTTAACCAACAGATGCGGTTATTCGTCCTCATAGTGATGCGGTCTTCTTTTGCTGTCTGTGGATGTGTGGACGTGTCAGGATTTTTATTTTTATTTTATTTTATTTATTATTTCCCGGGGGACATAGTAAAGGCAGGAGGCTTTTGTTGTCAAGGCGGCCACCCTAACTATAACGCGCCTTAACTATAAAACCCTGACTCACTTAAATGTCAGATGGGGGTGGTGTTCAAAATGTTGTATTTCAAAATACAAATGAACACTGTTTGGCTATTTGATTAAAATTTGTCCCTTGTGGGAACTGGGGAACTGTAGTAGAGTAAAGGAAAAGTTTTATTTTACACTTTATTCTACATTTCACTTCCTCCCTGTGCTAGCAGGCTTATGGGGAGATTTATTTAAAAATATAGTTCAACCACCAGCATATTTTCTGCTGTTTGATGTGTCCAGAGTTTATTTCGTTACTGTCTGTTTGAAGCTGGACCTGTGCATAATGTATTTGAGATGGGAACCTGTGTAACTGCACAGCACATTCAAATGTGACTGTTCCTTTAGTGAAAGTAGTTGACTATGCATCCAGTTGGCATCAGATCTGTGCCAGGGAGAATTTTAATAGGTGTCTGTTTACCGCAATGTCTTTTACATTTTGTGTTTGGCTGTTATCCAACAGGCACCAAATTCAAATGTATTTATATAGCGCTCTTAACAGCAGTCATTCTCACAAAGCACTTTACATATAACTGGTCTACCACAATCAGGCTTTCATGTATGCCATTTTTCCCCTTCAAAATTACACATTTAAAAAATCAGACAGACAAGACACGTTAACGTTTTATTAGATTATATTTGCACTGTACACATGACAGTAACAGTGTTCACATGGCATATTTGTGTGTTAAAGTGCCCATATTTGCTGGGAGAAATTCCCATTTCCCACATTCACTGCGTACACTCCGTTCAGTCAAAAATATCAGACTCAGACTTACTGCACACATTAGTCCTGTGCTTTGCAATTCACTGTAGACGTCATTTTAGCCCGACAACAGCTTTGTAATAAGGTGAGAAACAAAGTGCAAACCAACAGTCTGTATTCAAAATGTTGCAAGTCTTACTGTATGTACAACCATAAAACATGACTACATTTAATTTAGTCTTTTTAAAAGATCTAAAGTCTAAAGACTTTAGTCTAAAGATCATATTCCCTGCCTTTTATCTAAGTTTGTGCTTGTTTTCTACATCGAAGCAGCAGAGATTTAAACACTTTTATATGATCATAAACAATTATTTTCACTGTTGATTGATGCATTTGCTTTCAAAACATTCAGTCAAGGTTACACACAACATTATCACAGATACACAACACACTGATTGCACTGAGGTCAAGGGCCTGAACAACACACACATACACAATAAATATACATATTTAAATAGAATTTATATATACTGTAAGTACCATCTGATCTCAAGAAATACTCAATAGAAAGTATATAATGTAACGCTTGACAATACTTCTCTATCTTTGGCTCACAAAAATCACTATCGGACAATAAAGTTATTTAATTAGATAAACTTGCTTAAATTCTGAATAAAGATACATTACAAATCAAATAAATACTGCATTGTCACAATATAAATAAATGTTTTCCTTAATATAACTATGTTTTCTGTTTACAGCTGGCATTAAAATGTGTTTTGGGTGATCAGATCAAACAGGAAAACGTGCAGAATGCACAAGGCTGAAATGGCCAGAGCATGTTTCTTATACATTATATTATTGCCACTGCTGTGTTTTCTTCACTAGGTCATCCCCAAACTTGTTGGACATTTCCACATTTCTTTTTGTAGTGACACCATTCATGGCTAAAAAAAATCACCTAATTGAAGAGAGACTGAATATTACAATTTCTGTCAGTGGTCTTACTGCAACCTTTCCCCCTTTTAAAATGCCTTCCATTATACCCATTTGGCCACGAGAAGGCACCACCAACTAGTTGGTCAATTCCAAATTTTGGCTACAAGGAAGTCCCACAAATTAGGTTGTCATTCCCTATTTTTGGCCACAAAGAGGCATTGTTGGTCAAAGGGAAATATCATGCATCTAAAATGATTAAGATCAACAATTTTAAGTTATTAGCTAAGTAAAGTAGGTCAAATTAATGCTGTTTTTCAAGTATTTTTCCAAGCAGAGTGTAGGAACATCAGAAAAGAAATTCCTACTGCTCAAACTTAGCAAACTTTTAGCCAGCTCAGCTATAATCTGCAGAAACAAATATAAACAGCCTTTCTTTTTGTTTTCTTTTTTTTTACCTTTTTCACCAATTTATCCATCTCTACATTTTTCTGCAATCAGGCAGTGCATTCGGGAATTGCCCATCTAGTCATTTTTAGGTGACCTATGCTAAAGAAATGTGTTAATTGTCAAGGATAAGATGTAGGCAGTAACAAAAACCACTGTGTATGATAAGATCACCTGAGACCCATTTAAAAACCATGTGTACGCAGGGCCTGCTTTGTATTCATAGAGCATTTCAATTGGAAATTGAACACACTTTCACCTCACAAAGGTGCTGATTTAACACATTTGTTTAGACACAACCTACAACAAGGTAAGTTCTAGAAACACAAAGGTGGTTATATGAATCTTACCGCAGACCCCTCACGTACACAGGACGGGGTCGTACTGCATTAAAAGGGTGGTGCGCCTTAATAATCTGTAACATAGCTATTTATTTACAACCTGAAGCACCAGAGCTGTAGTGGAACACATCATATATAGGTATGCATATGGGCATCAATGGCATTAAAACACTGCACTCTGAGATTGCCAAGAGGTTTTTTGGATTTGTGTATGTGTGGAGAGAGGTTCGGACCTACACTCTTACCTAAAGGTCCACAAAGAGATTAATACTGGGGGGATGTCACAAAAGAGACAAGAAAACTATGTCTACACACTGCTTCACATAGGTTGGACCTGTGAGGTGAAAATGGTGCTGCAGTACCCATCTCTCCTCAGGAGAGGGCGCTGTCACAGGTCGTGTCCCAGCCTCTCAAGCTCCTCAATCAGGAAGTCGATGTCAGACCTTGTGGCGGCGTGGTTGGAGATGACCATTCGGAAAAAGTTGACTTTGTCCCCCTGCGGTTGGTAGCCCACCATGGTGGTGCCGCACTCCATCATCATGGCTTTGATCTTTGGCGCCACCTGAAGGGAAAATGGCATTTAAACATTGGTTAGAGAGTTCTGCCATTATAATACTGGATAACAAGGGTAAAGATGGTCGTCTAGTGGTTAGGACACTCATCTTTGGACCAAGAGGTTGTGGTTTCAAATCCTACCTCCTGCACTGCCATCATTGGGTCCCTGAGTAAGACCCCTTAACCCCAAGTTGCTTTATTTCAGGGAGCATAACAATTAGGGCGGTAAGCCCGTGAACAGAATCCCGGAGCGATAAAGGTACCACTGAAATACTCATGGGCAAGGTACCGTCCCAGGCGTTGCCCAGGTCAGCTGCCAACTGCTCCTTCACAGATGGGTCAAATGAAGAGGCCACATTTTGTTGTGAATGAATGAATGAGTGATTATATCATTGTGAACACAGCACACAGTGCACCACAACCAAATGTGAGCTCTGCTCGGTTGACCCATCTGTGAAAGTGCTTGGGGACACCACCTTCCTCATGAGTAGCTCAGTGGCAACTTTACTGGTCCGAGATTTGAACCGACGAACTTCTGATCACAGGACGAACGTTCTAACCATTACGCTACCAACTGCCCCACTGAGTAATCACAACAAATTCACTGCTGCTTTCACTACTGCTGTTAAATACTGAAGAAGACAGTACCTTGTGCAGTCTCTCCCTTCGCTCTTCTCCATGGGGCATGTTGCGCATGCTCGGTGGGATGTACCAGAAGCAGACATTAGTGTGCTGAGGCTGAAGAGGGAAAAAGAAGTGAGGGAGATCATTATTATTGGAAAAGATATCTGAACATTGGGGTCATATATAAAATCTCTTTTACTCCATGTGTTATACTATAATAAAATAAATTACATTATAGTGTACAATTGGTCCCCATTATTTTATTTTTTTCACACATTTTTGTCCTTCACATGTTTCAACAGTTAGTTACTCCCTGTTTTGGCCACAAGGGGGCGCACCATTAAGAAGGACTCTGTGAATACTTTTCTTGTGGTTAGCTTGTTCCTGACCTGAGATTAACAGCTCTCAATAATAAAAACCCTTATGATTTTGGCTTTTTTTATCCGTAACCTTTTCAAGAATTGCTGGTCTAGTTTAATCTTCTTATTTTAATCTTTTCACAGTTTCAACATTATACATCATTTTCATGTTTAGCTAATTGAGGAGAAGCCCAACTGTATCCTTCTTTTTCCCCTTTTTCCTGCTGAGGTCCCAAAGTGTGCTCAGATTTTTCCCCTAAACTTAAATGGGAGAATTTTTCACACTCATCATTAACATCATCCTGACCTTTTCATACCACTGAACCACTTTTTTACTTTGTATCTTCTTTTTACCCGTTTCTTTAAGGGAAAATGTTACACTGCTGCCACATTGTCTTTTTGGGGGGATATATTTCAAACTGCTGGCTTTAATCTGTTTTCCTTTTTTACCACAGTTTTTGACACTTAACTCCTTCCACAGTTTTAACCACACTTAACCTTTCCACTGTGTTTCAACACACAGCAATCACACAATTTCTCCTGGAATTATCTATCAAGTTATTATAGTAAGTTCTTTGTTAGCACATTGACTGAATGACAGAAATAAATGTGTGTCTGTGTCTGTACATTTCCATTACCTCTCCTTGGAAGACCATCTCATAACCCTCACGGTTCTTGATTTTGTTGTAAAGGTACTCAGAGAGCTCCAGGCATCTGTCAATATGCTGCTCGAATCCAATGGTACCCTGGGAGAAATTTCAACAAATATTAGTATCACTGTCTCTCTCTCACACATAAACACGCAAATGCAAAAGCAAACCACCACACACACACTGAAGCAGCAGCTGTGCTCACACAGCCAAACTCCAGAACTAATCGGAATAGAGTTTTCATGGGGCTCCAACTATTTTCAAATGATTTCATAGTTATGGCCTGAAACCACACAAGGCTTTCATTTTAGTATCTAGAAAAGACCCAAAGCCACATCTGCAGCTGAACAAAGACAAATGCAACACAATGTTGTCTTATAAAGACACATTTGATTTTGAAATACAGTTCTGACATAATATTAATAAGTAGAAATCAATACATCTATAGTGTTTCTCCTAGGTTTACAGCTTTGGGGTGGGGAGTGGGTTGGTTACAGATGGACACCGACACAAACTCTTTAAGGGAAACATGGTGTTCATGTGTTTCTTTTAATGACAGCAGTCGGGGGGGGGGAATATAATTTAATGGTAGGGGAAACACTGCATCTATATAATAAACACACCTAAACCTTCGTTGGTAGCTACAACGGGTGGACAAAGTACACATCGTACACGAAGTACACAATCGGCAACTGTCAAAGTGCAGCTGCTTATGGTTAAAAATGACTTTAATACAAGTGAAAGTTGTGCAGTCAACGTTTTACTTAAGTTTATGTACTAGAGTACACATGGTCCCCGACTTACGATAGTTCGACTTACGATGACGATAGCAATACATCAAAATTGTAAGAATATTTTAAGTCCCACATGGAAAGCAAACATAGCAGCTTATACAGCACAATACGTTAGGACACTCTTGGGATGTACATGTCTCCCACCTTGTGAGATGTCTCACTCTTGCCAGCGATTGACAGAGTTCAGTGTGTATTTTTCTGTTTTCTGTGTCTGTGTACAAGTATGTCTCCTGCTGGTAGCAGCCTATGACCCCGTCATAACCTGAAAATATCACATGCCTCAACTTGCTATATTTTCAAGTCATAGGGGCCATAGGAACACATCTCCTTCGCAAATCGGTACTACCTGTGTTTGCTTTTAAAAATAGTTACAGTATATATACACGTACATACTCAAGTAACGTACTGAACAGAAGTTGATCATTATTTTTCTTTGGATCTAAAGAACAAAAGTTATTTTCTCAAGATCACAAGTTATTTTTGCATGTGATCTCGTGACAGATTTAATAGCTGGCCAATATATAATTATTATTATGACATAAGTGTTAAATTAGCTGTATCACTGTCTGTGCTGGACATTCATGTCAGTGGCTGTCAGACATTTCCAGTGGGGAAATTAAAAAAAATGCATAACTGACCTTTGCTTTCCACATGAGCCAGAATTTGAAGATGTCCACGTGTCGGCCGCACTGGATGGCTTTATCTCCGGTGTCATATGTGACATCATACTGCTTGTCCGGCTGGAACAGGTACCCAGCACACATGGAATTACAGCCCTGCAGAATGCCCTGAAAAACCAGCAGAGATGGACATCAGAGTGTGTGTGATGAACAGTCCGTGGTTTCCTTGGTTTGGATGCTTGTGTTTTACCTTATCTCTAACCAGAATGGCAGAGCACTGCAGCGGCACTCCCATCATCTTGTGTGGGTTCCATGTGACGGAGTTTGCTCTGTAATACACAAGTATTTTTTCATGTAGCACAACCTCACGGCATGCAAACACACACTGCACTGAATTAAATTGAGTGATTATTTGTCATTGTGAACACAGCACACCACAATAAAATGTGAACTCTGCATTTTACCCATTTGTAAAGATGCAGTGGGCAGCTTTTTGCAGTGCTTAAGGGACAGTGCTTGAGAATGGTACCTTGCTCACGAGTACCTCAGTGGTACCTTTACCAGTCCAGGACTTGAACCGGTGACGTTCTGATCACAGGGCCAACTCACTAACTGTTACACCACCCTATAAAGTGTTTAGTGAAGTCAGTTAACAGTGCTGTGCACAGACTCCTTCTTTGTCCTAGAGGAACTGATCTTGAAATTTTTATCTCATTGAGGAAACTCACAGTAGCCCGAGTGCAAACCTCTTTTATAAGTTTTCTAATTTGGCCACAGGGGAGTGCTACCATTAAGGTGTTAATTCCCTATTTCGGCTACAATGCTCCAATAGCCTTTATCTAACACTATAATAGAGTTATAGAGAAATGCAATATTTATTTGCTTTATTTAGGTACGTGAATGTGGTGAAATGAGGAAGGCAGAGTTGAGTGTGTAAAGACAAGATTTTGCTTGCAAACGTTCTGCTGCTCAGAATTTTGGCACAAAATAACACCTTACATTTTAAGACAGAATGCAGAGCCCTTATAAAATCCCACCTCAGACTTTGGACATGCCTGCCACAGCAATTAGGATTTGACATTGTACTTGTTTATTAAAAAAACTTGCTTTACTTGTTTACATACTTTTAACATTGCATAGTAACGCAGATGCCAAACACATCAAAAATATGTAGCAATATAAGATTATAGATGTAGAAGCTCACATAATCTATGTTAAACCTTATTAGGGGGCCATGCAGTGGAACACCCTATTGTTATTGTGCCAATTTTTTCTTCTTTTTTTTTTCTGCCTCAAAACGCGTTGTGGAGAAAAAGCGGTAAGATCTACAGCTTTTAAATTTGGAAGGTAGGTCCGGTACCCCACCCACTACTCAGGCAAAAAAAATTGCACCAAAATAAGCTATTTTGCAATTTTCCAAAAAAATAAGCATTTTGCCGAATAAATGTTGAACCGTAGCTCTGATTCTCAAAAATCTTATATCATCTTATTCTTTGGTTTAAGTCGAATTTTTTAGACCCTCGCATCTATTTCTGCCATATTTGATTTTTCGCTAATTTGCATAAAATGAAATCCCATCTTTTTCGAACTCGTCCCTTGATTTTTGTCCAATCTGCATGCAACTGGTATCATTTGAATCCCAAGACACTCTTCTTTAATTATTATCGAGCACATTTTAAATTTAGTCTTCATTTTTTTGTAATATGCAAATAAATGTGCTCGGCTTGGCATAGGACTGCAAACCCATACACCGAGTGTCATAGAAATTCGGCTCTGGGTGGGCAACAGCTTTGGAATTTGGCAGGTAGGTCCTTGACTCTACCCAATACTGAGGAAAACAGTTACTTTACTTTGTCCATTTCAACATTTCAAACATCACGTACTTCTCAGGCAAAAAAATAATAATTGCACCACTCTACCACTTGGTGGCGCTAATAAGCTATTATGCGTTTTCCATAATAACTTTTGAATCGTAGCTCGGATTCTTAAAAGTCATATATTATCTTATTTCTTAGGTCAAGACGAATCTTAATAAACCCTCGTATCTATTTTTCCCATATTGGATTTTTCTTTAATCGGCATAACTAGTCAACTAGATCCTGGATTTTTATCCAATCTGCATGTAACTTGTATTATTTGAATCCCAGAACATTCTTCTTTAATTATTAGTATATTTTTAATTTAGGTTTTCATTTGGCTGTATTTTTTTAAATAAATGTGCTCGGCTTCATATAGTAATGCAATGCCACACACTGAAAATCATAGAAATCTAGCTCTGAGTGAGCTACCGCTAATTTTCATAATATGAAATCGTATTATTTAAATCTCACCATATTCTTCTTTAATAGTTATTGAGCACATTTTTCATTTACCTATTCATATGGCTATATTATGCAAATCAGTACTTTGAAACAAATTCAGCAAGACATACGTTTGAACAAGGAAACTTTACTATAATTTACAGTTTTTAGACACTCTCTTATAGTAATTATTAGGCACATTTTCAGGTATTTCTTTATATGGCTGCAAAGCTTCACTTCAAAGTCGATATCCCACTTGTTGGCACCATAATAAACTATTTTAAAGTTAGCCGAATAAGTTTTGAACCGTAAATACGTAGAAAAAAAGATGAAAGATATCAAATCTCAACATATATGTACTTCAATTCGTAAAAAAACTGATAAAGCTGCAAACTGCATGGCCCCCGTAATCACTGCTCGCAGTTATATTTTAATCTATTATGCTTTTGGCTGAAGTTCAACTTTCAGTTTTAATATATTTTAAAAACCGTCTTAAAGGACACCTAATGGCTATAACAAGCAGACACTTGAGCATTACCAGGGGACTGTCTGTGCACTGCCTCATCAGTGACACTAAAACGTCTGGGGCAGTGGGTACTGTAACGGTGAAGGAGTTGGCCTCATGATCAGAAGGTCGCCAGTTCAAGTCCCGGACCATTACAGGTACCACTGAGGTACTCATATCATTGGCAAGGTACTGGCCCCAGGCACTGCATGTCAGCTGCCAACTGCTCCTTCACGAATGGGTCAAACGCAGAGGTCACATTTTGTTGTGGTGCACTGTGTGCTGTGTTCACAATGACAAATAATCAGTCACTTACAAATTCACTCTAAAAATGTAAAGGATCATTTACCTCTCAATGCCGTTCAGCTTATGACGATGCTTCCTGGACATCAGTAGGCCTCCGCCCCATGCACCCTGCAATTTCACACGCCTGTCTGCTTAAGCATATAGCAATACTATGGTTCTATGACAATATTCAACAGAGATGTTCACAAGTCAAGTCTCAAGTCTAACGAATGAAATGAACTCTCAGTGGATGAATGCCATCTGGTCTATATAACACTGGATTGTCGTACGTTATGAACTGATAGCGTGCACTATTGTCATCTATTGTTATATACTACAGTTACAAAATTGATCAGAGTATGGCCATTTAAGATGGCTGTTTCAATACAACGTGAAGAGCTTTTGACAAGCTTTGTTTGACAAAATACAAGTTGATAAATGTATTTTGAAATATTTGTGCACTTGTTTTGTTTTGCACCACAGGACACAGGATGCTCAGTATTGTTTTAATATGTATGACTGCCTGCGTACGTGACATTGTGCATAATAAAAAGGGAGGGAATTACAGCAAGGCAACACCGGGCATGTTTAATAAAAGGGCAGTGCACACCTCACGTAAAAATAGAAGATTAGTGCGTTTCTGTGTTTTGCGCTCCACTCTGTTGTCAGGGGTGGCCAGTTCCATTGATTATAGTGGTTGCAGCATACATGACGTTAACGCAACGCTTCAGTGAAACCTTAGTGTTATATTAAGCTTGCCATCGATTTCCATAATGTCAATACTGAAGTAAACTGAAATAAATGAAATAATTTAAGAAACAATAAGTGCATGAAATAAAGATTGTTCGTGAGTCCCAAATCTCGAGTCCAAGTCAAGTCTCGTCATTGTTTGTGCAACTTAAGTGCGAGTGAGTCCCCATCTCTGCATTTCGTCAAGTGAAACCGTGATTTTTTTGACACATAAGAAGACTTACATCCACATGCAGCCACAGGTTGTATTTCTCACAGATATCAGCGATTTCATTGATGGGGTCGAACGCTCCATACACTGTGGTCCCAGCCGTCGCATTCACAAACAGCGGCACGTAACCCTGTAACACACACACACACTTACATGTTTAACATGTTTAACCATGAGGACAAGGGTGAGAGGCAGCGACCAACCCAGGGTGGGCACCAACTCACTGCAGGGCACACACACACACAAACACACTCACATTCACATCTAAGAAGGAATTTAGAGTGACCATTCAACCTACAGTGCATGGTTTTGGACTGTGGAAAGAAAACCAGAGCACCCACAGAAAACCCACACCAACACACAGGGAGCACACAAACGCCACACAGGAAGACCCCATGGCTGACCTGGGGATCAAACCCAGGACCTTCTCACTGTGAGGCAACAATGCTAACCACCGCACCATCGTGCCACCCTGAACCATAGCCTCAGTAACTAAATCTCATTTTAACAAATAATATCTTAGAACAATGATTTTTTTGTCCCGAAAGTTCCTTCCCCAAAAGGTTGTTTCCCAGGTGTTGGAGGTTAGTATTTAGTTTTCTGTGCTGTACTTTTGCTCTGTTGTTACCAGTTTGCAGCATATGGAAAAACATCAAATAAGAATTTCTCTGTACTTTGTTGTGTGAAAATTAAAAAGGGGCAGCACGGTGGCACAGTGGTTAGCATTGCCGCCTCACAGCGAGACGGTCCTGGGTTTGAACCCCATCCTTTCTGTGTGGAGTTTGTATGGTCTTCCCGTGTTTATGTGGATTTCCTCTGGGTGCTCCAGTTTCCTTCCACAGTCCAAAAGCATGCAATATAGGTTAATTGGCAACTCTGAATTGGCCCCGTAATGTGTGAGTGAGAATGTGCCCTGCGGTGTGTTGGCGCCTGCCCAGGGTTGGTCCCCGCTTTGCGCCCATAGTTCTTGGGATAGGCTACGGTCACCGCAACCCCATTAGGGATGGAACGGTTTGGGTAATTAATAAATGAATGATTTTTTTAAAAATACATGATGAGGAAAGTCCATCCTCCACCTCCACTCTTCACTGAAAATTTTCCCCAAACACAGTTTAGGTAGAAACACACACACGCTTAATTAAATTCGGCCTCAAAAGTTCCTATTCTGCAGAGTCTGAAATTAGGCGGGATTGGAAACCACAACTTCTTGGTCCAGAGATGAGTGTCCTAACCACTAGACCACCACCACTGTGATAATGTGAGTTAACACGGGTTAACTCTGACAGTTGCCATCAGTGTTTACACAATTCATTAACGCGTTAGCACGCTTACATTTGCCTGTAAATATCACTTCAAGTTTGTTATGCTTTTACCGGTAATTTTCACTCCACATGGTTTCCTTGCCATCAAATGTGAAATTCGTCCACATGTCTGCTCTTCTCTTTCTTTCAGGCGTTGACATTTTGTCGCGTTTTATGTGTGCATGGGGGCTAGTTGTATCGTCTTCACGGAAGTAGATCAAAGTATGTGTGTAACCTTCTTACCCCTCGCGTAAATAAATTCTGATTGGATCTTATCCCAACACCTACCGCCTTTTCCTAAATTGTCCTTACTTTCCGCTAACTACATTACTTCTGATTGAACCTTGTCTCGTCTCAACTTGGTTTTTTTTCATTGACAAAAGTGTCAGTACATTTTGTCATCCTAGTCCTAGGCCTTGTGAATTCATTTTTATTTAGTTATTGTCTTGTTTAATTCGGAAAAAAGGTCGCTGACGATAACTATGATAAAAAATTTTTGCCAACATAATGAACACTGTTAACCATGAATGAAAGGTAATAGAGACTATTAGCAAAAGTCAAGCTTCTTTAAGACTGGCCCGTCATGCCGCTGTAAGATTCACTGGTTCACTCTTATACATAAAATCCTTCTTGGCTACTCATCCTTCTACTTCATTCAGTTATTACAGTTAACCTCAATGTACAATATACACTCTTCTGAATATAACAGAATAGAATCTGCTAAATCAGTTGCCTTCTCTGGTCTGTGGTCATTTCAAACTGCTGCTGCTAACGATTGGAAGAATTTACAAAAATCTTTAAAACTGGTTAAATTCATACCATTGGCAACTTTCAAAAACCTTCTTAAAGATGCTTTCAATCACTCCTGCAAATGTTTTACTTGTGTTTGTTAATCTATGGGCCATATGCGCAACATTAGTTACCCGTTTTCATTAAACAGGTGACTTTGCTTCCAGTGTTACGTCACTATTCAGAATAACTTTGCCGGTAGCGGGAAACCTCTGTCTGTGGTTACTTTTTACACAAACACTTTCAACAAATGGCGTTTTACAGTAGATGTCTGCAGGAGCTCCCCCACATCTCTGCATCCATTGTCCAATGGATCTGCAATTCGTCAACAACACCAGACAGCAGACTGGACAAAGGTGTTTGGTTATATGCCTCCTCTTACATTGACAACTATGTGGTTAAGTTGCTTTTAGTTACCTCAGCTAACGTGAAGTGATTTCTGAGGGTTGATAGAAAAACATATCTCTGGTAACTTATTTGGTATTTATTTTCTGATTTACGTCAATTATATAGTTTATCACAATCAACCAAACACACCTTAACTAATCCTAGCTGGCAGACTGTTTTTTTCACCATAAAAGTTTGTTTCAGCTGACATATGTGTAGCCATATAGTACGTTTACCTCATCAAGTTAGCCTGCTAACGCTAACTAATCGTAACGCCAGCTGGCAGAGGCTGGCGTTATTGAGTATTTGTTTCATCTGGTTTGTCCTGACTTTTGGTAAATGTATGGTCACTCATTTTTCACCAGTAATCAAACAAAGACAGGCTTACCATATTTCAGCATTCTCAACATGATTATAATTTTGAAAAAAAGAAGAATAAAAAATAAATAAAATACAGACACTAATACTATTACTAACTTAAGCTTTTATTGTGTTTTTTGGTTTGATATTATTACCTCAGACCAACCAGAGAAACCACCGTCATTCACCAGACGCGTACCGAAGTGAAAAACAGAAGTATATAACTCCAGTTTTCCGGTTCGAACATTGGACATTACACATATGGCCCACTGTCATTTATGCTTGTTCATAATTTATGTTTGTTGTGATTTATGTTTGTAATTCCTTGCCTGGTAAAAGTAAGATTATAAATGAAAAAAAAATGAACACTCACCTTCTGTTTGGCATCAATGATCTTTGCCTCAAGGTCTGCAGGTATGACCCGGCCCCTACAACAGCCCAAAATGTGGTGAGCATGAGCTGTTTATACATAATAAAGTCACCAGGCCTTAATCACCAACCCACACAAGCAGTTTTTATGACGATTCATACCAATGTTTACTTGTACTTAGGTGTAGTTAGGTTGAAGAATGCGCTCCTAATGAGCCCCTAATTATTTACCTCTCATCTGTGCTCAGAAGGATGACGTTCTCTTTACCAAACCCCAGCGCTGCTCCTGCTTTGGTGATCGAGTAGTGACTCTGTAATAGCAATTGAAAAGTAGAGTTACTCTAAAACGTACAGTACTCAAACATTTTCTTTGAGTTTCCTTGTTACTGTTCACCTCTGCTAAAAATATTAGACATGCACACATTTAAGAACAGCTGTTTGCAGTGTAACGGCTTAGGGAGTTGGCCTTGTGTTCGGAAGGTTGCAAGTCCCGGACCGGTACTCATAAGCAGGGTGCCATCCTCAAGCACCAAAGAAAGCTGCCCACTGCTACTTCATGGATGGGTCAAATGCAGAGGTCACATTAGGTTGATAGTGCACTGTTCTGTGCTGCGTTCACAATGACACTCACTTAACAATAAACCTAATCCAGGCAAATCAGCAAATTAGTTGTTATTTTTATCTCCACTTTTAGTTGGAATCTGCATTTACTATAGGTTGTACTTGGCAGAAGTGGACAGTAACTAAGTACATTTACTTAAGTACTGTATTTAAGTAGAGATTCTGAGTATCTGTACTTTACTTGAGTGGTATTTTTCTTGGAAACTTACGACTTTCACTTCACTACATTTGAAAGACAAATACTGTACTTTTTACTTCACTACATTTCTGTCAAGGTTCTCGTTACTTGTTTCTTTCAAATCTGTGGATAAAGTGGATGTTATTCCCCCTTTTCTTAAATGTGATTGGTTGTTTGGCAGGTGACAGTCTATCAGTAGGGTTACGTCACACCTGTAGACTGGAACTATAAAACCAAGTTCAGACAGTTCTGCTGTTTTCTGTCTTGATTAAAACATTGTTGCTGTTGGAAAGTCAAGAAGCTAGAGGTGTAGAGCTGGGTTTTAAGCAGGTCGGAATGTTCATTTGATGTTCCGAGCTGCATTTACAGCTGTCCTCCTGATTAAGTTGGGGTTGTGTTTCATTCTTTAACATTCCATTCCTCATTCTACAGTGTCTACAAGCTAGTCAGAGGCATTAGGTATTGTAAGTGTTGTGGCAATAATGCAACAATGCGGTGAAAGAAGATGTACTTTTAATACTTAAGTATTTTTTAAAACAAGTACTTCAGTACTTTAACTTAAGTAAAAATTTGACTGTACGACTTTCACTTGTATTGGAGTAACATTTGACTAATGGTATCTGTACTTTCACTTAAGTAATGAAGTTAACTACTTTGTCCACCTCTGGTACTTGGCTCATGTTGGGGGCAGTTGGTAGCGTATCAGTTAGGATGTTCGCCTACGGCTAAACACAGTGGAGCAAACCCAGTGACCGAAAGCAGATACTTACATGTTCTGATGTGAAGAGAACAAGACGAGGTGCTGCTGACATGCCTTTGGTTTTGACCTCAGGGAAATACTTATATCGGGCAATCATCACACTATACATGTTTGATATGGCGCCACCTGTGTGCAGAAATGCAGATTACCTTGATAAACAGTACCATTCCTAGTGTATACGAAGCTGAGCACAGGATATTTACATTTATAATGCACATACATGTATTATGTTAGCTTTAAAGTTAGTTAAAATAAAATTATGCCAAATTTCATTGTGTGCCTTTGATAAAACATATTTTTGCGTGCATTATGATATAGCTTTATTGTGGGATAGAATACAAAATCCTAATAAACAGTAAATGGTTATTTTAATTGGATTTCTGATTTACTGATGAGAGCTCAATTACTATTTTTGATTACCATTGCCATGTAACAAATGAGAACCAATGTGCACCCCAAACTATAAATTAAAATATGATTTAACTAATAATAATATTTACATTGTATGTCCATTACAAGTCCATTCCTAATAAGATTCAGAAACAACTTCATTCCCCTCTACTGCTTATTTAACACCCACTAACATAACAATAATACTCTACATTCTACACTACACTATTCTACACTTGCTCTGTTATTATGGAAAGGCTTCAAATAAGAATTACTGTTCTTCGTGGTATGAAAATTTGACATTTTTTAAATACCTGGTGAGAAAAGCCCATCCCCCTCTCCATTAGGCCAGCCAATAATCTCTCTCATTTTCTTTAGCGTCAGCTGTTCCATCAACACAAACACAGGAGCGATCTCGTAGGTGAACCTGGACGACAAAAAGAAAAGGCATTACTTTTAAAAAAATTTGGGCAAAATGAATGTGCCAGTCATCAGCATTAGCATCATGCATTTGATTGGCAGCAGCAAATGTGACTTGTTACACCTCAGCGGTTATTCGACAGCGTAGAAGAAACTGACCGCTCGAGGAACCTCTGCATTATCTCCCACTGAGTCTGCCGTTTCTAGCTCATTGGTGCAGCGTGGATGCATGATAACAGTCATGCGTGAAACGCTTATAATGGACTTCATCAGCAAAGCTAATAAGAGATATCATCGTTACTCATGACTGATTGTGTCCGGCTAATTTTAAATTCTCATAAAAGCAGGCTGCCCTCCTCAGCTCACAGTCAGTTTACAATTTTGTCAGAGAATTCTGCTAGGCCTCACCACTTTGAATGCCGCTAATTAAAAGGGGGCTGCGATGGGCTAGATAAGCACCTCGTTTTTAGGGGGTGGGGGTCTTTAATGAAGGAGCCGTCGCCGTCATGATGAGTATCTGTCTGTCTAAATGGAGGGGTGCAGGCTGACAGGAAACAGGCAGGGCAACGATGAGGGGGCTGCCTCTGCTGCCGCGAGATAAGAGTCCATTTCACTTCAAATCCATCTCATTCGGAGGCTGAGGAATTGCCAAGCAGAACATGTGTGTATATGTCTGTGAGAAAGAGCGTGTGTGAATGTGCTTCAATACAAAGGGTTGTCTCAGATCATGGCAGCCTTATTGTTTAATCTCAGCCTCCAGTCTCTCTCATGTATGACAGAAGAATGAAAGGAAATCATTAATAAAACTCAGTTGTGTTTTAAATCTGCTTCATCAAAGATCCAGGTAAGTGGGCAAGATTATCAGTGTGTTTCTCTCCAGTCTGAACTTATATCTTTATTTTCTCTTGAATGAAAACTGTCAAAGAAAGTTTCCAAAGACGTTGGAATCAGCTTTATGAGGCTGTATCTTACAAAAGTGGATTATCGTATGATAATGTTTGCAAAATTTATATTATTCAGTAATAATTTGATGAAATAGTAGCATTATATTGGGTATGAACTGCTAAAAGAATGTGATCTGATGACAAGAATTAATCATATTGATGTTTGTTTTCCAAACCTTTACTAAAGCTCTCAGTTTCAGTATCAGACTAAAGAGGTTGGATTGGTTCATCTCTAACCTGTGTGTGTGTTAAACTGCCAATTCAGTTAAATTATTCTGAATAAATCTCCGTAAGTGATGATAGAACAACCAGCATTTTACTCCAGCAAACACCCTGAAAAAACCCAAACAAAGAAAGGTTGCACTGTCATCTGTGTGTGTGTGTGTGTGTGTGAGAGAGAGAGAGAGAGAGAGAGAAAGAGAGAGAAAGAGAGAGAGGAAGAACAGGACAGGAATTGGCTTGGAACAACTCATTCCCAGCAGGGAGTAAATGATGCTCCCGTATTGCCTGGAAAATCAGACATAATGGAGCAGCCCCACAGCATCATTCCAAAGGACTCCGGCAAGCCCAATGGGGGGCGACTTAGACAGATTCAGCCCCAGAGCTAAAACACAGCATCACACACACAGCATGATGCTCACACAACCTGCAGCGCTCCTGTTTCCATGGCTGTGACTTTCCCGTGTTTTCATCCACTCGTTTTACATTGGCCTGCTGTCTGTGCTGCCTTCCTGTCATCATCCACTGGAGTAAAAGCAATATCATATTCACTCATACTTTAGGCTTATTAAAATAAGCCTGTGCTTTGCCTTAAAATAGCAAAATATTCTGAAAAGGATATCTCACAGCATTTAAATGCAATTCCTCTGTCGACCACCAGATACAGACATGCTTCGTTGTTTGACTGATCATTCTTTCACATTGACTGTGAATTTAAGTGATTATTTGCCATTGTGAACACAGCACACACAGTGCGTCACAGTGAACTATTACCTCAGCATTTGACTCAACCTCCTTTTTGGAAGCACCCAGAAAGCACTTCTTGGGGACCTCATGAGCACCTCAGTGGTACCTTTACCAGTTTGGAACTTGAACTAGCGCCTTAACTTCTCAAACTTTATGCTATCAAAAATGCCCCAATTTTGTGTACAATTTGAGCATTAGTTGTGTAATTTAGCTGGGATATTTTGTTCATTGTCAGGTATCATCTTGACCTGCTTAGGGTCCTTCACTTTCCAGTTTTGGCTTCTCTGTCCTCTCAAAGCAGACAGCTCACTCCCCCGCCCATCCAGAACACTCTCCTAGAGTATGCACATTTTGTAGCGGATGCGGAAGGAAGTGAGCATGTAGAGAGAGAAGTGAATATCCACGCCATTTCATAGACATTAACTGGAGATGAGGGCAGCGTGATGGCACAGTGGTTAGCGCTGCCGCCTCACAGCACGAAAGTTCTGGGTTCAAGCCCCAGGTCGGCCATGGGGCCTTTCTGTGTGGAGTTCGCTTGCTCCCCCCCATGTTTGCGTGGGTTTCCTCCGGGTGCTCTGGTTTCCTCCCACAGTCCAAAAGCATGCAATATAGGTTAACTGACGACTCTAAATTGGCTCAGTAAGGTGTGAGTGTGATTGTGTGAGTGTGTGTGCCCTGCGGTGTGTTGGCGCCTGCCCAGGGTTGGTGCCATCCTTGTGCCCATAAGTTGCCGGGATAGGCTCCGGTCTCCCCGTGACCCCAGTTGGGATTAAGCGGTTTGAATAATAAATGCGTGAATGTATATTATATATAAGTGTAAACGTCTTTTTCTAGCTATCATAGAAGTTCTGCCTGTTTGTTAAAGGTAACTTGTTCCTGAGTTTTGCGTAATTGTTTCTTTTTTAGTTCAGGGCAATGCTTGTAGGTTATGTTCTACATTTCATTTAATTAAAACTCCTGTGTGTGCATTCAGTCTCCTTCATCCTCCCACCCTGACCTCCAAGTTGACATACAGGAACTGAAAACTAGGCTGGGTGCTGTTTCTTCGACTTAAAACAAAGGTAACATGTCTTTTACAGTTATCAGTATTTTGCCAAATCTGGAGTACTAACAGGATGATGGCCCTCTGAATCTGAAGGTACACACACTTGTAGTATTACCATTACATTAGAAGCTGGCAGGATGTACAAAATTAAAACCCCAAAATGATCCAAACACATTCTGTGTAATCTGACTTCTGTAAGTATAAAACAAATCAAGAAATTTTTACTCTCTGTATGTGTGGCATACATAAGGATTCATTTGAATGTGAGTGTGGAAGTAATTCTCTTGTGCCACCGGCCATTGATCCCATAATGGTCCTTTAACAAGCATTTCCTCATCATAAGTGACTACTATTATGGGACTGTGCATTTATATTAAGAATGGCAGTGGTAATGAAGTGCTTCGTCCCGTGGGACTGGATTGGCCACCCAGAGAGATCCACAGTGAGGAGTTTCCACGGCCCGGGGGGAACTTCCTCAGCAACTGGCTGTGGCCTCAGCTGGCAGACGGTTTCTACCAGCCCACAGTCAAGCGCAATCAATGGGCCGTTAACTAGATCTGGGACAAGTCCATTGTGAGCCGGGCTGCTTTACAGTACTACAGTAGATATTTTATGACCCAAAGCCAAAGCCAAAACCTATCAGGCTGAAGTGATATTACTGAATATCCACATGTATGCATATGTATGCATCAGAGAGAAGGATAGTGCAATGAAAAGTCACATTGCAATAATGAACTCAAATTACCAATATAGCACTGACATGCAAGATGCTGATAGCAAAGACAAAACCAGGCTGAGGTGATATTTACTGAATTTCTATGTGTATGCATATGTGTGAATGAGAGTGCAATTAAAATCCTCATGGCAATATTGCACTCAAATGACCAACACAACACTAATAAGAGAATATTTTTGATGTGACTCCTTTCTAATAGCAACAGATTTAGTGACTCTGCAGATGCAGATGCAGACGTCTGTAGCTTTGGTCTATGTCATCATGCTGAGCTGTTATGAAATGTGTTGCATTGTGTTCTGATCAATATGCAATCTAACCTGCCTTGGGGATACTGGCACTGACTGAGCTATCAGAGCATGGTTCAGTGACATCACTCAATATAGTGCTAACAAAACCTCTGTGCACCTCTGGCCACAGGGCTGCAAGTTTACATAACATCGGAAACACTGTGTAGCCCTGTGCACAAAGACACACACATGCAATCACATGTAGACAGCTCGATATTTCCTCCTTCTTCCCAGGAGGTGGGTACAATGTAAAGATAAGACGAGAAACGATAAAGAAGACTCACATGTTGGTGTTAGCAGTGGAGGTTAGCCACTCTCCAGCCAGTCCGATAATGTCCAAACCCGTGGAGAGCTGGTTGAAAAATCTGGGATGGCCTACAAAGACAGTGTAAAGAAACCATTAGAATGATATATAACCTGGGGGCCATATGCTCAAGCCAAACCTTATATTGTTCAGAATGCAACAAAAGGGTTTAAGTATTGAATAATAAGCAAGTCTGAAACATTAATGCAAATTTAGGTCACCTATAGCTAAGAGATTACCGTACAGAGAAGATTCATGTTGCATTTTAAGTGAAATAAAAGACAGAATCTCTTCACACAAAATACTGTTAAAATAGGTACATTAACAAGTAGGGTTGTGTTCTCGTTTGAGCACCGTGGACAGTTCCACAGTGGCACAATTTGCACAAAATTTACACTTAACTCATATGCAAATTGATCCTGTTCTAGCAATCAAGTCAGTATGTTACAGGCCCTGTTTTATCAGCCTAATTTTATTTACAATGACTCCTAAGGCACCATTTTGTGTTACAACACCGTTTAGTCCTGGCTATAGGGCAGGAAGGCTTAATGAGGTTTTTCCCTCGCAGAGAGATAAGCTTTGCATTTAGAATTCGAAGCCTAGTGGCATAATTAATCAGAGAGCCAATCAAACAAAACTAAATGACACAACTCACACATAGACTATTAAACGTAATTAAAATAAATTTCTAAATGGTCTGTAATGTTTTCAATGATATTGAGTACAGTCCCACCTGTCCGGACTCCATACTTCAGTGTATCTCTGCAGTCCACCAGGATCTGCTCCAGGGACTCAGGCTGGTCAGACAGTTCCAAGTTAAAACCCTCAATGCCCTCCAGCAGCTGGTGCGGATGATGGAAATCCAGCACTTTGGTCGATCTGTCGAATGTCTTGCGAACATAATTGGTGAGGATGTCCACCACTTCTAAGAGAAACTGCATAGTTGGTTCCTCGCCATTTTTAGCTGGGAGTAAATCTGGAGATGAAACAAATTCATTGTGACATAATAGTTATTATATCCATTGCTTTCCTTATTATTTCAGTCATTCCAGAAAGGTATGGACTGAATTAATCTACAGTTTATACTAATTGTGCATTAATTATGCATAATTATGTAGTTTAGGCTATTCATAAACCATGTTACAAGATGTATGTAAATAATTTTCTTTAATAATTATTTTTCTTAATATTTTTGAAATAAAAATGACTCATTTTTAGACAGACACACATAAAATGTATTTACTGTTATTTGCATTTTATGTTCGTGTGCTTGGGTAGTTGCTATTGCATGTCGAATTAAAACATTAATACAAAGACATAATAAATACATCATTTATGTATGTTCCCGCAAAATTACATCCTGACGTTCATTAGACACAGCCACTTTCCCAAAGGGACTAGTTCGTTGTCTTCTGTACTGTACTGTTCCTATTGATATTATTCTGCTGTTAGACATTCTGACCTTTCTACTGTTTATACAACTCTTAAACATCTTTTAGAGCACACTGCTTAAATCATTGCCATTGTCTTGCACATTGTCTTACCATAACTTTTGCTTTTAATTTTTCATTGGCATATTTGTTACACTGTATTTCGTCTCACTGTATACTCGCATATGTTTGAGATGACAATAAAGTTCACTTTCACTGTATTTGGGCATGAAGGTGAAGAAATATTTCAGTATTAAATCTGTGGAATAGGAAACAGACAATCTCACCCCGAGCAAACAGGTTGGAAAAGTCGGTCTCTGCGCGTCTGTAGCGGCCACTTTTCTCCTTCTCACTGTTTTCACACGACAACTGGTTCTTCTGACTCTCTTTAAAAGCGTCTACAATTCTGCTTTTCTCGTCCAGGCTGTTGTTCTTCTGCAGGAAGCCTGTGTTGTTACACGGAGATGGGGACGAATGAAACGGACGGCTGTCACTGAACATCGTTAATTCAGAATGTTTCCAGCAAAGAGTAAAAAATCCAGATTATTAATTTGTGCAGATTTGACACATGCTGTGTGTGTGTGTGTGCTGAGTGGAGCTCAGAGCGTCGGGTGGGTGTTTATATAGTTCAGTGGTGATTCCCGCAAGTTGGGTGTTTGTCAGGTTAAAGCTATTTATGGGCGCGCCTGCGGGGACGTGCCGTGACATCAGCCTCGTCAAGAGCAGCAGGACAGGCAAAACCATGACGGGGTTGGTACACACACGCGCGCGCACACACACACGCGCGCACACACACGCGCGCACACACACACACGCGCACACACACACACACGCGCGCACACACACGCGTGCACACACACACGCGCACACACACACGCGCGCACACACACACACACACACACGCGCGCGCACACACGCGCACACACACACGCGCACACACACACACGCGCACACACACACGCGCGCGCGCACAGTCTTGTAGTACTATCTTTGTGAGGTCCTTCCATAGACTCCCATAATGACTAAAGTACATCATTTTACACCGACACCTAATCCTAACCCTAACCTTAACCTCAGTAACCAAAAGCACATCTTTTACAAGCACATTTTCTATAAAGTCATTTCTCCTCATGGGGACCTCTCAAATGTCCCAACAAAGCCCCAAAAAACAGACAAAAGTGATTTTAGGGGACAAAAGGTCCCCACAATGCGATAAATACATGGCCGCGCACGCACACACACACACACACACGCACGCACGCACGCACGCACGCACACAGTCTTGCTATCTTTGCAAGGTTCCTCCACTGATTCACATAATGAGCATATGTAGATATTACAACTACAGTCTAAACTAATGATTTCTTATAAAAAGCATTTCACGGGGTCGGTCTACATATACAAAAAATTCCTCAAAAAGACACAAAAAAATCTCATATTTATACTTATTTTAGGGATAATCAGGTCTTCACAAATGCCCCTTGCAACGTATAGCTATCTATATGAATAAGTACTTCTCATTAACTTCCATAATTAATAGATAGTAATAATACTAAAGCTAAACTTTACCCGGAATTTGAGGTTTACCAAATCAGTACCCAAAATTAATGCTTTTATTTTTTTCAAATAAAAACTATAATATTTCGTTTTCTATAATTGCATTATCCTTATCGGGGTCGGACCTCCTCATTCATGTCAAAAACGGAAATCTTTCAAAAATCAAATTTTACCACCTTTTAGAGGACCATTAAGTGACAGACGTCCACACACATTCACACACACATTTCGCATGAGTGCTCAGGCCGCCCAGTCCAAACGGGTTCGTGTCATTACTCGACAGAGAGGGTTGATGGACTGCGCTTATCTACAGATATTTTACTGCAGGAACTCGCGCGAAAGGAAGAGAAAACAGAGCTTTTAATCACCCCGTGGTATTTTAGGAATTAACACATATCATTACGAATTAAGAGGACTGGTCTTTTTGTATTGATTAATTAGTATTGGAATTGCTGAAACCAAACATTAAAAGCTAGCTCTTACAGACGGGGGGGCTGATGTCTAAATCTTTACACTATTCATGCTGCCGGTGGACGCAGCTTATCTCTATCTAACATATGTATTATCACACAAAACAGACGTTTAGAAAATTGCATTTGAACGCTCCCCTCCGTCTTCCGTGTTTATGTGAGACTCTGATAAGGAAGGTTTGTCTATTCAGTGCTGTAAATCTTCTGTGATGATCAGAAACTCAATACATGATTTTATTCCCGGTAACAGTATGGATTTCTGTGTCTTCTCCCGCTGGGTCGTCACAAACTGGTCAACAAAGCTGTATCACCCTCCAATGTCGTGCACGGTTATCGATGATCAATATCGTATAGCCCAAAATTAGAGCTGGGACATAATTTAGACTGTTGTTTAAGTTTTAATTGTCTTTTTTCTTAGAAGAAGAAAAAAAAAACCCTAACCCTAGTTTTATAAAATGTGAGTCAGTTCAGATTTCGTTTCACAAAAACAAACCATTCAGAGAACAATTTTAGTCTCAAACATATGACATTTCTTATAACGAATAAAATTGTGGGGTTTTTTTGTTTTTGTTTTATTTCCGACGTCTAAATTTAAATTTAATTATCCTTTGCCAGATGGGGCCGTATCACGAAAGGAAACTTGTTCTGGTGAACTGCCAAAATAATCTAGAACGAATAACTACTTATTAAATAGGTAACTGGTATATATTTAGAAACAAGGCCTAAATTATATAATAGGTTATGCGTATTAAGCGTTTGTTTATGGTGTTTAGTCTATAGACAACAATACGTTTGGATATTTACAACTGAATTTTTTAAGAGAAAATAAAACTGAAACGAGCTGTAATAACAGAAAATGTGCAGAACTCGAATTCTCTATGTAACGTTCCTTCACCCCTCCCTTCTCCGTGTGTCTGTTCGCTTTGTTCGGTAAATAATCGTGATCTCTGGGGATAGTGCAGAACACGGAGCGCTACAGAGGGGAACAAAAGCCGAGCTCTCTGTTTGGCCTTCGGGCTAAATCACAGCACGCTGACCTTTACAGAGACGCAAACACGCTATGACAGTAGCGACAGTAACGGCAAAAATACAAATGTAATAATCCCCTCTTTCTAGAGTAGGTATATCTTTACTAGTTTTTAAAAATGATGTGTAGGGTTCTTTCGAGTGGAAAAGAGGTTCTTGTGACACAAGAAAAAAAAAATCCTCCCCCATACTGCATACTTAATGGATACAAAATTAAATTTTATGTGGCATCAAGCCAAATGATCTTTATGGCACCATCATTTTAAGTGCACAATAAACAACGGGGGTCCTAATACATAAATTAGTTTACGCTAATTAGTACATTTATGTACATAACATATTGTACATTTTTTAAAAATAGATTTCTTTATTCCAAGCACTCAAACTATTTTGGGAAGCTCAACTCAACCCAGTTCTATTCAAATCCTGTGTGCTGATTGGCTAATAAAATGGCACCAAGAGAAAAATCTATCTATATTGGAACGCAATATAAAAGGGTGTAAAATACTCAGTCAGAAATGTTGTGTTAGTTTAAAAAAATACTAATACCAACTCGGATATTAACAGAGCTGTCCCATTAGCTATAGCTTAGGTAAAGCCATGCCATGCAATAACGAGTTAGGAAGCATAGCCAGAGCGCAAGAGCACTATTTTAGCCATAGGGGGCGTTTTTAAATAAATTGTATATCCAGTGCGACCAAAGAGACAGAAATAATTTCAGCTGAGCAACTGACTGCCAGCTTGACCCATTTCTCGTAGTCCATTTCACATTTTCTACTAAAAATGCAATTATCCGGAAATTAATGATGAAAGACTTATGCTCACTATCCATAAAGCGCTGCTAGTGACGGCTCTGTATCTCCCAAAATTAATAACCAGTCATCGGACAGTGAAGGCGCCCGCGGGAGACCCCCACCGACGGACAGGCCACAGTTCAGACGTCATGAGTCTTTTTTGGCATGTCAGTTTGAACTTTTTTGGGGAGGTTTTAAAGCACAGTGTGAGGTCACAGCTGAAACTTACCACAAATCTTCATCCCCAGTTTCCTGGTGCAGCCATGCGCGACCCCGTACCACGCTTCGCCCGCTAAAACGAGACGTGTGGAAGAGCTGTTCAGTGGTCGACATTTTATGTTTTACTGTGTCGTGCGTGAAAGATGGGCCTGAGAAAGCGCGGGATGGGAGAGATGCGTGGAAGCACCAGACAAGAGAATTCTAAGCTGGTGGTGTGATCTTTACCGGCCGAGTGCATCTACCGTTTTTGTATTACAAACGTTAGAAAAGTTAGATGTGCTCAACTGCACGCACGAAAATCGATGGAGAGCATCGGGGATGCGTTTGGCTTTAATTCTCGGTGGCACACAGCCGGCAAAGAGGCGGTTTAAGATAAGCGGGCATGAAATGAGGGCAGAATGAGGGCACGCTTGAAGAATACATGAGCCCCATAATTGGGTCTTAATAGGGTGAAACGTTGCATTTGACCGGCGCCGCCCGGCACCTCCACAAAATGCACAACAGCAAATGTCCTACATCACACATATTTTCTAAGACAAATGCGCAACGAATACAACACATACACATCCACAAAACGAAGTACAAATGCTAATACATCACTAACGCATTCACACAATTAATATGTACATTTACGGTATTTGGCACGGTATTTCAATTTCGGTATTTCTCCCTGGGGTAGGGGCTAAGATTTTTGCTAAGGAACACAGTGGTGGTAGTGCGGGAGCGAAAGGCTCTAGTGTTTACCACTAGACCACCTAGCACTAGACCACCACCACTGACGACCATACTGAAAAAAAAATCCATTATTTTTTGTGTATGGTGGTATTTGAAAAAAACGCTATAAAAGAGCTATACTGCAAATGTAAATGAATAGAACAAAGTAGAATAAGAAATAGACAAAGAAAAAACATTTCCGTCCACATTTTTGGGGGTTAATGTTTGTGGAAGAGGGAATGAGAGACCGGAGGCCGCTCGCTCGTTCGGTTTCTCCCGGTCCGAGGCGCCGTGACAGCGCGAAGCCCCTCAGGTCAGTGAGCGTGAGATAGAGCTTGGCAGAAAGATAATGACAAAACACGAGCCAGCCCTCCACACACACACCCACACACACGCTTTCTCGCTTCTTTCAACCGAAAATTGCTCAAAATTGGTCAATTACGCTGACCTCAAAATGGCTTTTTCTGTCTCTAAGCAACAACATTGATGTTTTCCAGAGAATTAAGGTGCAGTATATTTAGAGCAAGAAAAAATGATTTGCTTTAAAACATTTGTTTGTGCACGAACATGTTTAACGATCTTCGTGCAATGAGTTTTGAAAACGAATTTGTATATTTGTATATATCTGTCAATCGCCCCATACTCCAGTAGTGCTGGTTAAAAAAGGCAGGGGCCCGTGGTGAATTATTCAAACTGGCATAGAGGGTAATTTCAGTAATGAAGCTTTTGGGACCACGTTATCACAATAGGTAATTGCACTCGGACGCTAAAGGTGACATCAAAATTGGGCCACGTACAAGAGCCATAACTGATGCAATCTGAACATAACAACCAGCAGCAGAAGTCGAAAATAATCGATTGATGCATTCTGATAAGATTCTAAACAAAATTAAAATATCAATATAAAGTAAATAAATAAAAAAAACAAGGGCGAATTTGATTTTAGTCGGTGCTATTTCTAAGAACTAAGATTATGGAATACTAACAATAATAATAATAATAATAATAATAATAATAATAATAATAATAATAATAATGTTCTAAAAAGTGTTGCGTATTTTGAAACGTCATTAAGCCTTGTTGGTTGTAATTTATCTGCTGCTATTGGCGTTAAATTCATGCAGATGTTGTTAATCTATCAGACTAAATATGCTACTTGTTTGTTCTCTTGTAGGCTACAGATTAATTTGTCCATCACACAGTTATTGTCCCTGATTAGGCGCTTCACACCGCGTTGGTTTTTTAAGGCATTGATGAATGTGGCCGCCACGCGAGGTAAACAAACCATGTGAAGAGGAAGAAATGAGCAAAAAAAAGTGCTTTATCCAGGGGACCTACTGGAGGCTGGTGGCCGTAAATTTGCCGCGTTTGGGTCCACGTCCGCCGCGGAGGAGGAGGACTGAGACGCTGCCATGAGAGCAGAGAAAGCCGCAGAGGGAGCGTCAGAACGCCGCGGGCACCAAGTTCAGCTTCAGTCTGAGGACACAAAGCCAAAAAAGTGATACAAAAATCAGGTACAAATTTGTAGCATGCAGTCCTAATCAAGATGTGCTTAAAAAAAAAAAAAAAAAAAAACCACGATGATGCTGGAATAGATGATAGATTTTGTTTCCATGAAGAACCTTTCATGAGACTAACATTTTGGGGAGTCTACAGGAATAAAAAAATCACATTAAAAGTTCTACTCCGGTGAAACGTTATTGGTGAAACAATTTTCCTCAGCAAAATAGTATTTAATTAAATAACTGATGAGATGTCCTTGCAGCAACTATTAAAAGCAGCATCAATCATTTCAGACGCGTGTTTCAATCTATTTTTTATTAATACGAATCTTTTTAAAAAATCATGTTGAGATTACAATAAGATGATAGGATCGAATCTGCATTTATGGGGCTATTTATATTCGTTTTAGGCTCTTAGTAAAGGCAGTCGTGGTCATAAATCAACGTCCGTCGGGAGGACAATTTGTCGCGCTGTCTCCTGTCGTGTAGAGAAACGCGCGCATTCAATTATAGCGCCACGGAGAACGAGAGAAATCAGTGTCAACCGGGAGGATGCTGCTAAAATATCTATAAACGTCTCCTATATTACTTTTGTTTAATTAAAAACCGTTTGCGAATCGAGCAGATCCCGATCCAAGCTCTTATGTATATGTTTTTTCTGCCTCTTCGCGCGTCTGGTCATCGTCCAGCCACGCGGCGCTTCCAGCAGACCGGCACGCTCTTCTTAATCGTCTCTG
>JAVGVS010000061.1:75000-87500 GCA_032718565.1 Distichodus sexfasciatus | reverse complement strand
TATCCTTATTTGCCATTGGCCACTTGACATTTTAATTTAGCTGCATGCTTTTCTTTCAGCATTTGGACTGCCCCATCCTGCCTTCCCCAAATTGAATATGAAAACTCCAATGTAAATTTGCAATGTGAGAGATTTATTTGACATTTCTGAATCTAACTAAATTATGATTATTGCCGTGAGATGGAAAAAGGGATAGAAACCTGAGAAAATCTCAAAAGATCAAAATGTGACATTACTATACTTGTGTGTGTGTGTGTGTGTGAAGGATTACGCTTCTGGTGGATGGTAACAGAAGACTATATATAGACCTACATAATGTTATTATGTGATTACTATAACGACACAGAGAATGGTGTTTTCTGTCATGATGTCAGGTGGTTTAGCTTTTTTCTATGGAATATGGAAGGCAAATCTACATTTCACCACGCCGAGTATCTCACTTAGCCAAAAACCTGTGAAATATCTTGAATTTCTAAAAGGAGACCATACTTACTGGACTAACTTTATGAAGGATACTGATTTGTGAAAACCACTAGATCGATTTACAAGCAAGGCGTCAACGTAAGAGCACATCAGAAATATTTATGTATAGTAAGTTGATCTGTGACAGAATTTGTCTATGAGAAGTGAGGACTACTAATAATATGATAATCACACATTTATAACACAGCTATGGAAGAAGAGAAGCTTCTCAGCATGTTCTGACATCTCAATCCCCTCCGTCTGAGGATGATGAGCTGCTGTCATCATCAGAATCAGAGCTACTTGAATCATCATCATCGCCATCATCCTCGTCATCATCATCCTCGTCATCATCATCATCATCACTTTCATCTTCATCTGAACTTTCCCTTTCATTATCATCAGATGTGTTGTCCTCATTGCTGGAGTTCTTCTGTGTTGCTTCTAAAAGTAATCCAAAGATGGATGCATGAGAATGCTGCATAAACAAAACCTAATCATTCCTTATGTGTGATGAGTGGAGCCTGAAAACTTTTTTTTTCTAAATTTAACTTTGAAAACAATTGAAGAAATTCAACATTAATGTTTGTAATGAAGGTAATAAATGCAATGTACTATCCCATGAATTCAAAAACACAGTCTTATAAATACTATGTTTTATGTTTATTCTAATACTGAAATGATAAAAGCCTGGAGGAGGAAAAGGGAGATAATATATTGTCTTACCTATTTGTAGTCTTTCTTCAATGAGAGGGAGAAAGTGTTTAGCCTCTGCATTCTCTGGCTCATAAATAAGGACTGAACAAAAATAATAATCAAAAAATGAGAACGAAAGGCATAAAAGCTACAATTAAATATGACAGGTTAACAGTGCTATTAGTATGGGTATGGAAGGGTGAAACCAGTTGTTCCAGAGCGGCATGAATCAATCTTTTTGAAAGATCAGGACATGCTGTCCCATGGCCATATAAGGAATCTGTCTCTACTCTCCCACTCAGTTCATTTCTTTCTCTTTATTTCAGCTGCAATTGTAGTGCACATCCTTTAGATGAGATTTAAAACTGAGGTCCCGACTCCGAGCTCATAAAAGATAACTGAGCATCTTTCTAAAAGTGTAGTGATGTCCCACTAAAATCACCAAACAATAGAGTTTGAAATTTGGCCTCCTAATCATCCCCTAATGTGCGTAAAGTGGTGTCTGATTATTTATGATCTGATGTGTCATCAGTGTGTTATTTTAACCCTCACTGAAAATATGACTACAAACCGACCGGGGAATTACTGGCAAAAATGCATAATTGCTGCATGTCGGAAAAACATAGAAAGGGATACAAATACCACCTTTTAAAGGGTGTTTTAGATGCTTTGGCTGATTAAAGTTCATTTACCTGTTTAAAATTTGAGCTGCTGAATAAATGCTAAGCTCATGTCAGGACTAAGTCAATGACACGAAATGTAAAAGTGTTAAGTGATCTCCATAATGGAGACAGCTCCTTGAGGCCAAAACAGGGAATCACAACTTTAATGGTGGCACCCACTTTGTGATCAAAATATGAACTAATTTTATGACTTGAAAGGGAGGGGGAAAGAGGGTTGTAGTTGAGTTATTTACATTTACACAATAGCCCTGGTCTCCTCAATCAGCTGTGAACTTTAAGTTATGATCGCTGTCTCTAGAACAACAACTCTGGAAGGAGCTAAAAGTTGCAAAAAGTGAGGAGGAGAAGAAGAAGAAGAAAGGGAAGAAGACGAGGAAGAAACTACAGCTGCATTTCCACAAGAAAATGCATTTTGTGGCTCTGACATGAAAACTGACCGAGTAGACAGACTGAATAGGGAATGAACAAGGGATAATAAAAGGAAGAAAAAGACGAGTATGGCTCTAAACAGATCGAGATGTGTCTTCAGTGAGGTGTTCTGGGGTGGCATAAGAACTGTGTTGACTGTTGTGTGAAAACAGGCAGAGGGACGCTTCAGAGTCCCGAATCCCATGTATTCTAAATGGGAGAAAACAAATGTGTTCCTATTGGAAAAATAAAGCACAGAAAAAAATGATGTCAAATTTGGTGGCGTCATTGAAGAATGATGGCCGTGCAGTAAAGTGTCCAAATTTAAGCTCCATGTCATGTCTATGTGGGAAAAAAGGACAAAAAAATAGACAGAACTTGCAAAAGAGTGAACATATAAAAACGTGTATTGAAGCACACCACAGCGTACTAGGCTCCACGTCTCTGAGCTGGAGCTGAAAATTTTGTCTCTACGATAAAAATTGTGGAGATAAAGGAGCAAAATATGAGAAGCAGAAGAAGATGCAGAAAAAACAGAAGAGGAGGAGGAGGAAGAAGAAATTCAATAATAATAATTCAAGAGCTGGTACAGAGCAATCACTGGATTAAACCCATAAATAAACCATTTATGCACATGCGTTATGCGTTGTTTCAATATAAAGCAATAATTTTTTCTTGAGCAGTTCGGAGCATAACAGTCAGGGAGCTGGTCCTGTGATCGGAAGGTCGCCGGCTCAAATCCCAGACTGGTAAAGTAACCACTGAGGTACTCATGAGCAAGGTACTGTCCCCAAGCACTGCTCTCCAGGCACTGCCCATGACCGGTGCCATGGGTCAAAGGCAGAGGCCACATTTGGTTGTGCTGTGCTGTGCTGTGTTCACAATGACAAATAATCACTCACTTTGACTTAAAACTTACTCATTTGACAAAGTTTCTTGGCTAACGTGTAGTCCGTCCCCATCACGGCCTTCAGGAACTGTCAGCAGCATTACAGAAAACACAAACAGCAGAGCTTCAGTGAACTGGCATGTGAATTAATGCTTTGTCAAGACTTAAAAATGTTTCCAGGCTTCCTTACTTCTGCAAGAAGCTCAATGGGGGCACGGAATTCCTCTGTTGCCCCCTCCTCCTCCTGCGCCTCTTCTTCTTCTTCTCCTTCTCCTCCACTCCCACTTTCGCTTGTTTGTGGACTTCCAGAACGTTGTGGCAATTCAACGTTGGGTGATGCTTGGGAATCTAGCTTTTGCTCTCTCTCTGGATTGCCTGCACTCATAGCATTTTCATCTGCTAACACACATGGAGTCACTGGCATGGATATTGTTCGTCTGTAAAGCCTGAAGCATGAATGTAATGTAACAAGCAGCGAGAACGTGTCTGCATAAAAATCAGTGTATTGCCCTTCAGGGTAAGACTTTTCAAGATGGTACCTTTACCAACAGGAGGAGTTTTCAGCGTTTTTTCATCTCCATCTCCATGAACAGCAACATCTGCTGGAGATGGAGGCTGTAACATGCCATGTGCTCTGCTCCTGGATTTGAGATTATAAAAAAGGTAATGGAGAGAAAACAGAAGTGAACAAGTGCCGTCGGCATTCACAGTTCATAAACCACAACCTCAGAGGATACAGATGAGAGCAGGTTATGCATGTTGTTACCCAGAACACATGGCATAACAACAAATCCCTGTGATAGGATGGAACTAGCGGTGTAGATCACAAGTTTTATCATGATAAAATATAGGGCTGGACGATATGGCCTAAATACAATATTACACGATATTTATCTCAATACCTCCAAATCACTGTATAAATGTTATTTATCAGCTAAAATATGAGTTTTGTCTGTAATAAAGGAGAACATTTGACTTAACTGCAGCATTTTTGTGAGTGATGGCATTCCACAAGATAGTCGCAAGCACTCACACCCGCAACACATGAGTTTATGTCATGAAGAATGTCATTTATGCATTTTTACACATTTTTACACGTTTTTTCTTCAGAACCAAGTCGTCCGCTTCCATCTCCAATTAATGTCTCTGAAATGGCGTGGATTTCAGAATTCACTTCTCTCTACATGCTCACCTCCCTCCGCTTTCGCTACAAAACATGCATGCGCTAGGAGAATATTCTGAATGGGTGAGGGAGTGAGCTGTTTGCTTTGAGAGGGTAGAGAAGCCAAACTGGAAAGTGAAGTACATGCCGTCTGTTTTACATTAACATGAGGATTTGTACTCGATGTTCACAATATAGTTATGTACTACATCGCACATAGAACAGGTCGGGATATATCCAGTAAATTCCATATATCACTCACCCTACTACAATATTATACTGATTCAAGGGACAACAATTTGACGTCTGCAGATATTGCAAAGTCAGCAACAATACTATTTCAACTGGGTTCAGTTCAGGAGCCAGCAATCGATATAAGACAATATCATATGCTGATTTGACACTTGGTTTCAAATCAAATCATACAAAGCAAATAAAGTATCATGCCATTTTAATTTTTACATGATTCAACCTGACCTTTAAATGAAAAATAAACCTCTCTTTTGATAAAAAGTTGAATATAAAGTGACATGACAATATGTATGATGTCTGACCAATGTTTTCTTTTCGGATCTTGGCTTGTTGATCATGTATCAATGTACTGATATAGACTGATGTATCGTTACAACCCTGGTTGGAATGCCATTTGTATGCGAGATGGCCAGTTCATATCACTTCAGGCAGAGTTTGAAATACACCTATTTTCCGGTGTGCACCGTGACTTCCCAAGTCACATGCTTACATACTGTCTTAGAGATGCTGTTGATTTTTAAAAGATATAGTCTGTGTATATTCATATTAAACTTCTGCAGACCTTATGCACATATAATACACAAAAGTACATTCCAGTTTTGTAATTGTAGTTTTTTCTCCACTGAACTGCTGCTGTAATATTTGCACATATCATAAATACCTCATGGAAGTCATGATGCACTCTTAGGGCTCCCCCAAAAGCCACTGTGTAATTCGAACCCTGCCTGAAGTGATATGAACTAACAATCTCGGAAACAAATAACTTGGAGTTCCAACTAGGGGTGTAATAATACATCAGTCTACATGAGTACATTGATCTAGTAATCAACAAGCCAAGATCCAAATAGAAAATTTTGATCAGAAATGATGCATATTGTCATGACACTTTATATTCAACTAAAATTTGCACATATCATTGAATATCTCAACTAAAACTGCACATTTTCATTTTCTACCTCTAGCTTTGACTTTAGATGTATTGTTTGTTTATATATGTATATTCTATGTGCCTTGTTTGTAAAAACTGGAGCCATGTCATCTTGTCTCTCTGTGTAATTGTATATAACTGAGAAAACAACGTTTACTTTGACTTTGACTTCATATACTCACATACCAACAACATAAGAATCACAATTGACTGTTGCCATCACTCATTTTAGTCTTGATTTGCTTAGTCTTGATTTGCTTAAACCAACCCCAAAATGCTGAATAAAACACTTTGTCTTAATTAACAACTTCTTAACAACATCAACTTCTGTTCTCATCCCACTCTCACTGAATTATTAGGACCTCAGGTAGATTTATAAATCTAAGCACGCAAGTACCTAGTGGCACCTTTACCGGTCCAGGACTTGAAATGGAGACCCTCCAATCACAGGGCCAACTCCCTCACCGTTACACTACCAACTGTCCCTGTAACTCTAGTAACTCAAGTACCATCACACGTGTATTGCCATGACTGGAATAAAAACAGAATTGTTTTTAGTGGACACAGATGTTAGGTAAATAGAATATAAGTGAATAAACACACCGCATTGTTTTTATACTATTTAAAAAAAAATCAGAAACCTTACTGTAGGGAAAATAAAATATAACCTGCAACACAAAAGCTGACACTTTTTAGTCTGACTAAATGTCTTAAGGAATCTTGAGGCTGTAAATGTGAACTGGTTGGTGCCATATTTAACAGAAAGCAATGCATTTTAAATCCTTCACTTTTACCTGTTGATCTTTCCTTTAGTCTGTCGCCTCTCAGCACTTACTGAAGTAGTCTTCACCTCTGACTGTGTGCTCAACTGAGACTGATGTGGCCTAAACCCAACAAAACAATCCACAGAACATTGGCAGCAATAGAAAATAAGAGGCAATCAAATGACTGGTGGTATACAGGGTTGTGTGTGTTAAACCTACATTCCTTTTGGGTGGCCAGATTTGTTTACCACTTCACCTGCAAAACGTGACATTTACAGATTATTTCCTCCTGAAGTGTCTTTCATGAAAACCGATTTGTCAATGTTAAGTTAATGTCTCCTAGGAATCAAATTAGTTTCCTCTATGCAGTTTTTGGGGATATTTGATCAGTATCTTGTCACTACCTCCTTTAGTGCTGCTTCTCGATGCCACCATCTCTGGCTTTACAGGTTCTGTAATCTGTTGATAAAATGAAAGATCTGAGCCAAATTTTGGAGGCTACACAAGAGCTGTGATGAGTCTGGAGGGTTTGACAGGAAGTGTCTGGCATCACAATGCATGAAACAGTCTGTGAAAGCGTGTCATCATAAAGGAATGCATTGTTCTAGTAAATAATGGGCATAATGTAGATTTTGACAGTCAAGGTAGAGTATTAAATATATTTTGGTAATGTATTGCACATATTCTGTATTAAATAAAACACTAATTTACAATTTAGACCTACTTTTTTCTATTTTTGCAATATATTTAAATATGGGTACATGTGAAATGTTTTTGTACAATTCAGCTACAAGTTTAGCATTCATAGTGTTCTCTTCATATTTAGGAAAGGGTGGATGTGTGTATACAATAGCACAGATGTAAAGAGTGTATGTAACTACAAAGACGATAATCTGGTCAGCGGTCTTCAGATGGCTCTACTTTGTACTAATGAAAAACAGCCTAACATACATCCCAATATCACAAATACAAGGTAACCAAAAAAGTTATTGGCGTTTTTTATTTTCATCACAAACGGACATATCTCCTGACATGAACTTCTGGAACCAATGCCTGGCGGTGCATTCATTGACAGAATTATCCCCAATGGCTTGACAAATTCTCGACTTGATTCGGCTACAGACAGGCCCACCTTAAAGTCATAAAGAAGGCAACCCTGAACGAACTGCTTCGACACCTCCATTTCTCCTTGCCCCAACTCAAGCTATGACTGTTGTATGTAAATGCACAAAATGCTTGCATAGGACAAGGTCAATGTCCCCACTCCCATCTCGACCACTTTTGCAAAACATAACGCACTTATTTCTGTCTCAGTGATGGCTTCTTCCAATGCGAGGTCAAAAATGGCAAGAACATTTTGTTTACCTTATACTATGTTAGCAATAACCAAATAACCAGTGTAAATTTAGCAGTGTTTATGCCACAGATAGTATGTTTGTCCATTGTGCTTTTTGCAACATACACTGCTAATCGTATTTGAGGTACAGACCATGCAAATGCAAAAATAAACAATTGTATGGTTTTGTAAGAGTATTTAGCATTCTGTAACATCAGGTTAAAAATAGAGCAACTGATACAACCCGTGTTGTAACTTGGGAGGCTTTAACAAATTAAACAAATTTTATTCTCTAAAATGATCAGTTTATTGTAGGACACAGAACGTTTCTGAAGGACAATTCTTTATGGAATGTCAGATATTTCTATGAAGAATTCGGTAGTTTAACACAGATGATTTGGCTGATTTTAAATATTTGATATCTCTCACCTTTGATGGACTTTTGGATGTTCTCCCAATGCATTCTAATCTAAAAATAGAAGATATTGCAATGTAAAACAAGTTAAAAAATAGCCTGATCAAATAAACCATCTTAGATTCTACTCTCTGCTTCACTTTATACTACTGGGGGGCATAGTCACATATCACTTTCATACTGTAATGGGAAATTTACGTACTGCATGCTCTCTTGATGATTTTATTTCTATATCTTGCGCCTTGTGTTAACATTATCTTTTCATAGCGGAAGACTGTACGATTACTCCCCATTTTTGTATCTTATCATCAAGGCCAAGTCAAGCAGCTAGGGATGAGATCTTCCAAGTTACAACAGTTTTTCTTTTCTAATTGGCAGTTACATGTTTTTGTATTCTTTTGATCCATATAAGCCCTGTCTAACCACTGGAAAAATGCCTGGTGTTATCTGTATTTTGGACTTCCATTTGTCAGACATGCTCTGTGAATGGAGTCTTCTTTGCAAAGATAAATAAAGACACCTGCATACTTTGAAATTCTTTCACTATGCTAACTTCTCACTACTTGTATTCGCCTTTGTATTGTAACACAGCTCTGATGTTGATTGTAGTGTGCAAAGGAGATTATTAAATTAAAGGAGATTATTCGACTGTTTGGTGTTTAACTACAGCATCACTTACACTTTTACTCACCTGTTCATCTGAAGACTGAGATAACGTTACTAATATTAAACTCACAGTTACCAACGTTGTCTACGCTGGTTACATATATTTCAACAGCAACTTTTAATGCGTTGTGTTATAGTTATTGGTTTATTTGAACAGAAATCCTCTTGTTGAGTTCGCGTAACTTCAACCGATAAAAACAAACCACAGTTTCCAAGGTAACGTAGCGTGGCAGCCCGGTCCCCTCTTCAAATAGTCCGGGTAAAACACGAACCAAACCGGAACTACTCCGAGAAGTCAAATACACTTTTCACAATCCTTTTAGAAATTATATAATTTAATTAGACTATAATTTTAAAGCAATTAAATTTGAAAGCAACTTAAAACTTTTAGGTCACCCTTTTAAACAGGGCTGAGTTTGTTTTAGAATTGATTCTCTAATTTCGTGCTGATTTCATTGTGACTATCATTTGTATTAACTATGGCTTCTGACTTTCCTCTGTTTTACTGCATAGTGTAAATGTATGATAAACTCGAAAGGTTAACACATTCATTCATTACAATTCTACATTGCACTGCCTCGGGGATACTGTTTATTTTTATATATATTTAAAGAACAGTCGTGGACTACACTGTCGTAAGCTCTGGATAAGAGCTAAATGCTTTAAATGTAAATGTAAATATATTGATAGTATACTCACTCACAAACTGGTGTTTGTCTTATGCACATTTAATACACATTTAAAGTACATTACATGATTATAATTGTAGTTTTCTCCACTTGACTGTTGGTACACTATTTATTTATTTATTATTACAAATTAGGTTTGTGGCAAACGTTTTAAATTTAAATATTTTAAATACTGGCAAATATTAAAGTTCAAAGATGCAAAATCCAAAATTACTGCTAAGGTTCAATACAATTGATTTAATAAACACACATGGACAAGATTTTTATTCTTATTATTATTATTCTTGAGTCTTGATTCTTAAGCATGAGGAAGAAATTGGGATCTGAGGCCACAAAAGAATAAACACATCATCAGCCTGCTTTCTGTAACCTCTATAACCTCTCTGTACCTCTGTCTGACCTTCAGTCTTTACATTTATTCCAACTGTTGCATGTAAAATCGAATTTTTTTTTCAGCCATTTGTCAGTCTTTCTGAGATAGGTGTTTTGCTTTTATGGACAGATTTTAGCTGTTTAATCTTTTGGGTGTTTTGCACATGGCAAATTCATCCTCAACAGTTCACTACATGTGTGCTATTACTGGCAAATTGTTTTTGGCAAATCACTGGCAAATACATTTACCACTAGTGACAATTTGTCATTGTCACCAGAACATTGCTGAAAGTTTGCCAATAGTGGCTGACAATGGCAAACCTGTGGCAATATATTCTAGCAAATTCCACTGTTTGCCGCAAACATTTTGTTCTTATAAATGTTTAGAATTTTCATAATATGAACGTGCAGATCTAAACTTATGCACATTTCATGTAAAAGACAATTCCAGGACTGTAATTGCAGTTTTTGCTCCGCTTGATTGCTGCTGCAATACTTGCACATATCATTGAACATGCATGTAACTAAATTGCATAATTGCATTTTCTACCTTTACAGTTTACATTTCGTAGTTTAATTATGTACAGTCGGCCCTCGTTTATCGCGGTTAATCAGTTCCAGACTCTACCGCGAAGTAGGATTTTTTATTTATAAATCGAATATTTTAGAGCATAGAAAACCTGTTTACATTATTAGAGCCTTCTAGACATGAAATAACACCCTTTAGTCACAATTACCCAATATATTAGCAAAGATGCTTCCGATGCGTAGCGATGTAGAAGCGTGTGTGAGAGAAACGAACTTGCGTGAGCGGCTGCACCTGGCGTTGAAGGATTTACGGGGATGCTCGAATACATAGGCCTACAGTCCATACGTACAGTACTTTTCATTTTTATTGTAATACAGGGGTATTTCACTGTCTCGATTAACTTTTTAATGAATATATTTGAAAAAACCGCGATAGTGAAGCCGAAAGTCGAAGCGCGACGTGGCGAGGGACGTATGTATGTATAGTCTATGTGCCTTCTTTGTTCTTTGCACTCTAGGAAAAACTGGAGCCACGCTGTCTCGTATCTCAGTGTACATGTACAGTATATATCTGAGATGACAATGAAGTTCACTTTGAGTATAAAATGAAGGGTTTAAAATAATAGCCTTCTATTCAAAACTAACTTAAAATGTATCCGTAAATATATTACATTTTCTTATTGCGTGTAAAATAGTTGCTATAGTGTAGTTTTATTTATATTTTTATAGCTAAGTTACTGTTAATGCCTAAATACATATTATCAGAGGTGGACAGTAACTAAGTACATTTACTTGAGTACTGTACTTAAGTAGAGTTTTTGAGTGTCTGTACTTCACTTGAGTAGTGTTTTATTTGGAAACTTACGACTTCCACTTCACTACATCCTAAAGACAAATACCATACTTTTTACTTCACTACATTTCTATCAAGGTTCTCGTTACTCGTTACTTTCAAACCTGTGGATAAAGTGGATGTTATTCCCCCTTTTCTAAAATGTGATTGGTTGTTTGGCAGCTGACAGTCTATCAGTAATCAGCAGGGTTACGTCACACCTGTAGACTGGAACTATAAAACCATGTTCAGACAGGTCTGCTGTTTTCTGTCTTGATTAAAACATTGTTGCTGTTGGAAAGTCATGAAAATAGAGGTGTAGAGCTGTTTTAAGCAGGTTGGAATGTTGATTGGATGTTCTGAGCTGCATTTACAGCTATTGCACTGTCCTCCTGATTAAGTTGGGGTTGCAGCCCATTTCATTCTGTAACATTCTACCACTTCCTTATTCTACAAGCTAGTCAGAGGCATTGTAAGTGTTGTGGCAATAATGCAACAATGCGGTGAAAGAAGATGTACTTTTAATACCAAAGTATTTTTTAAAACAAGTACTTCAGTACTTTCACTTAAGTAAACATTTGACTGTACGACATTCACTTGTATTGGAGTAACATTTGACTAGTGGTATCTGTACTTTCACTTAAGTAATGAAGTTAGCTACTTTGCCCACCTCTGCATATTATACAAATACACTCTTAAATACATATTGAATAGATTGTTTTGGAGCAGAGGGTAAACTGATCTGGTGTTGAGCCCCAGCACAGCGTTAGCCTGCTTAATAACATGGGGAAATTAATTAATTTTTGAGGAAGACAAGACTATGGTCACATAAACTAATCGGTATTCTATGACTAAATCAGTTAATTACTTCAAAATCATGACTCCTCCCTACTTAGGTTATATTACTTTAATGAACATGTGTATCTTGTGTTTTATTTACCTGACCATAGGGCCAGTGTAGTCAAAGTCAAAGTAAACTTTATTGTCATCTCTGCTGTATACAAGTATATAGAAAGACTAGATGATGTGGTTCCAGCTTTCACAGTACAAAAAAAACAACAACTGTGCAATATAGTTACATGCAGAATTTAACACTACAATTTTGGTCCGTTTTACATTGAATGTGCATATCATTTGCGGCAGGTGAATATGAAGTTCTAAAAACAGGAAGTCTATTAAACAAAGTAACAACAGTTAAATAGAGAAAACTACAACTAGTAATATGTACAATAATGTTCAATAACATGTGCCAGTATCGTTACAGTCAAGTGGAGAGAAATTACAATCATTAGTATGTGCAAATAATGTTTCACAAAATTACAAGCAGTAATTCAATAATAAATTCAAATATTTTTGCAGCAATCAGGAGGAGAGAAATCTAATTTCACTTTTACAGTTATAATCACGGAATACAATTC
>JAVGVS010000061.1:0-70000 GCA_032718565.1 Distichodus sexfasciatus | reverse complement strand
ATCACAAGAGCAAACCAGAAACCCTGGATGTCGGCAGAGGTCTGGAGGATGCTGAAAGCACGTGATGCTGCCTTTAGATCTGGAGACAAGGATGTCCTTATAATGGCACGAGCAAATCTGACCAGAACAATTAAAAAAGCCAAATTTGCATATGCCCAAAAAATCCAAGGCCACTTCCATAACACCAGAGACACTCGAAGCATGTGGAAAGGCATTCAGCCTGTTACGGACTACAAACCTACACCCTCCCTGTGTGACAGTGATGCTTCTCTCCCTGACACACTGAACACTTTCTATGCATGCTTCAATGCACTCAACACCGAGCCTACCAGGAAATCTGCTCCTCTCCCAGATGAGGAGGTAATCTGCCTGACCACAGCTGCAGTGAAACAAACTCGATCCAGAGTAAACACTCACAAAGCTGCGGGTCCTGACAACATCCCAGGACGAGTGCTGTAGGAGTGCGTGGACCAGCTGGCCGATATCCTCACTGACATTTTCAACACTTCCCTGAGGCAGGCTGTTGTTCCAGTGTGTTTTAAGACCAGCACAATTGTCCCAGTTCCAAGGAAGTCAGCTTGAAAGACTACCGTCCCGTGGCCCTCACACAGGGAATCATGAAGTGCTTTGAGCTGGGCTGGGCCTAAACACCCCATTGGTGAACTGGATCCTCGATTTCCTGACCAACAGGCCACAGTCTGTCCGGATCGGATCCAACACCTCCAACACCATCACACTGAGCACAGGCGCGCCACAGGGCTGCGTGCTCAGCCCACTGCTCTTCACGCTACTGACCCACGATTGCACGTTTGCGGATGACATGACTGTGGTGGGCCTCATCAAGGACAACGACAAGTTCCTGGGTGTTCACATCACAGAGGACCTCTCTTGGTCCCTTAACTCCACCTCCATAGCCAAGAGGGCTTGTCAGCATCTGCACTTCCTGCGGAGACTGAACAGAGCAAGCCTCCCCCACCGATCCTAAAGACATTCTACACCAGCACCATTGAGAGTCTTCTCTCCAGCTGCATCACTGTTTGGTATGGGAACTATAAAGTTTCACTTTTCACTTTTACCATCTGGCAAACGGTATCGTAGTCTCCAATCTGCCACCAAGAGACTGTGTAACAGCTTCATACCACAAGCCATCAGGACTCTGAATGCACATTAATATCAGAGCTCTCTTAAAATACCTCAAACTACCTCACACCTGCACTTTACATACCTACTGTCTACTGTTTACATCAGGCACACTCAGATGCACTAGAGTTAACAAAATAACTGTATACTCCTTCCCTCAATTGATGTTCTCAATTCTACTTCTAATCTGTGCAGTATAATAATCATGTGCAATATCAGTCATTAAGGTTTACATCCCTACCTTCAATAGTACTGGAGTGTTGTGTATTTATTGTTCTGTCTATTTAGGGGGCCATGCAGTGTTGACCTGTCTATTAGGTCAGGTTTTTTTGATAGGAAGAATTTGGTGATTAGAATCTCCAGGAAACTGGATGGCGAGCCAGATCACAGAAATTCATTGAGGACATTTATAACTTCAGAGAACCAACTGAACTGCATTTCCTTCGGATTCTTGGCATTCATTTCCTTCCTCGCTTCATGGTGTGGTAGGACAGAACACGTTGACACTGAGAACTTGGGCCACAACGATATTTGGACTGAATTTAGGGTTAACCCCTGAACCCTTCATAAGGACAGACCATTTTTTTTCTGTGCGCACTTTATTATTTTAGTTATTTATTTTGGGGAAACCATACACTGTGGTTGTTGTCCAAGGGTGTGTGAAAATACATGTTTTTTTGGAAATCATTCTGGTTTGAAGAACTCGTTACTTCCATTCTAACCCTGGCCTCCGGTCGTTCCATATCTTCTGTTCCTGGTCCATGCTCATACCGTTTCTCATATATCTATTCAACTAGTTTCGTTCGTAACTAGGGTTACACAAGTCTTAAGTCTTTTGAGGGCGAGTCAGATGTCAAGTCTCGCTTCATTGTTTTTGCAATTTAAGTACGACTCGAGTCCAAGTCTCAGACTTGAATCCCCATCTTGGTCTCAACCCCACCAGAAGGCCATCAGCCTCAGACCTCTTTTATTTCAAAAAAATATCTCATGTAACATGGCTACCAGAATGGGGATTCTATTAGTCTAGTGGTTAGGATACTCACTTCGGGGCCAAGAGGTTGTGTGTTCAAATACTACCTCCAGCACTGTCATCATTGGGTGCCTGAGCAAAACTCTCAAGCCCAAGTTGCACCAGTGAGACTATCCCCGAAATTAGGAAATGGAAGTTGCTCTGGATAGGAACATCTGCTGTATCAGTAAAAGTACCCTGAGGTACTCATGAACAAAAAGTACTGTCCCCAAGCATTGCCCCCTAGGGGGCTGCCCAAGTCAGCTGCACACTGCTCCTTTACGGATGGGTCAAATGCAGAGGTCACATTCGGTTGTGGTGCACTGTGTGTTGTGCTGTATTGACAAAAATCACTTAAAATGCTGTAAATGTACTAGCAGCATTACTCTCTCTAACCTTGAGTCTAGCCTTGAGTTGGAGGATGATTTCCTCTTAGAATTTCTTCAAAATTGTGTATAAACAAAAAAGCTGGAAAATGTGCAGGACAGTGTTTTCTAAGCTCTTCTAATCTTGGTTACAGCCAAGCTTATTTTTCAAAATAGTCATTTGTTACACGGCAAGCTACAGAAAAGATAGCTTTTTATGAGTGTTCTAATGAACGATATGAAAAAAATCTAAAAAAAACTGGGATTAACATTTCCCAAGTGACCTCTGATCGATAATTTTTACAGTCTATGGATGAATTAAAAAAGATGAATGTATTTCTTAAAGTAATACTGTCTGTTATGCTGCTGTCACTGTTAAGAAGTGTAGACTGCAGCGCAACATTCGCTACACCAAGAAGATGGTGGACCTTGAAAAGGGCAAGAAGGCTTGTGACCGATCCCTTTTATCCCATTTGTGTTGAAGGATATATTTTTTAAACGAATAAAGCTAAAATATGTGAAACAGCATTATGATGAACGTTCATTTTAATCATTTACGTTTCCGTTTAGACGTTCACCTTTGCCAGATAGCTACTCCCCAACACTGGAAATAACAAATTACAGTCTGTGGCTTAATACAGAGCCTGTGCAATTCTAAAGCAGATTTTCCTCTCACTTTAAATTGTCCACTCATCTAATAATTAGTCCTCAGCGGTAACTCGGTCGCTCTTCTTCGTTTCCCAAAATACACTCGAATCCCAGTGATTACATCAGGTGTGTGCCGCTCTCATCCCGCATGATGGTGTGAGCAGGACAATAAGCTTGTCGTTTATGTAAGAGTACATGAATGTTTGTGTGCATGTGCTTTGACAACCGAACAAAGAGCACTGCTTGTCCTCCAAAGTGTGTGAGCAGAATAAAGACCCATTCCCACCAGTGACTGGTATCAGTGTTAAATTTAGAGGCTGAGTGAGGATGACCTTCATCTCAAGTGAACAGCAGGTGGATCTGGGCAGAAACAAATGCGCTGGAGCCAAAACACATCTGTCTTCAGCCACATTTATTTCATAAACCCGTCTGGCACTTGTTCATTGTATTGACACTTTATATTATCACCAACGCAAACTCAGAACTGAAGCATATGTTGTGGATTTGTTGTGAATAATAAATATACTTGAAACAAATATTTTAACTGTAAAACTATAGGTCATGGCAATTTCAATAAACACATAATAATACACACAGACAGCAATGGGGCAGTTGGTAGAGTAATAGTTAAGGCGTTCGCCCCGTGATCATAAGGTTGTCGGTTTGAAACCCTAAAAGTACCACTGAGGTACTCATGAGCAAAGTACCATTCCCAAGCACTGCTCCTCAGGCACTGCCAAAAAATCTGTTTCTGATGGCTTAAATGCAGGTCACATTTGGTTGTGTGCTCTGCACAAATAATCATTCGCTAAAAGGTACTACTGAGGTACTCATGAGCAAGGTACCATCCTTACTGCTCACTGCTCCTTCACGGATGGGTCAAAGCAGAGCTCACATTGCGTTGTGGTGCAGTGTGCTTTGGCGTGTTCACAATGACAATCACTCACAGGATTCTTTGACTTTCATGATGTTTTTACCAAATTAAAACCCCTTTCTAACCTGACCCTAACCTGAAACCTGACCAGACTCCAGTTCAACTCATGTTTGGTTCAAATGATGAACAACTGAGATTAAATGCTTTAGACCATCAGTCTATGCACATTATACACAAATATCACTATGGCCACTCTACACTGTGATTCATTTTTTTGTTTTTAATGCTGCTCATATCTACATTTTGGTGCATGAACAGCATTTAGTGCATGCTGTTTGTGTGCAGAATCACTGTCTGTCTGAAAACAGTCTGAAATGAAAACAGCTTTTTTCCAAGCAGTGGAAGACAAAGAGACATGATTTAGAGTGTGAGCTTTTTTGGAGAGATGCCACAGTGCTCTATACACACTTGTTCATCCTCTTCACCAAACAAACGTCAACTATATCATTTAGAGCACCACTGCAATATCATTTAAGCAATTACAGGTATATAGAGAAAAAAACAGTATGAATAAAGTTATCCCAACCAAAAATTATTTATATTTATGGTGAGAAACCAAGTGGCCGCATGCTATTTGTATTTCCTATTTGATATCTTAAATAAAGTTTGGGACCTACAGAAGACAAAAGAAGAGGAGCCAGGAACTGGAGAGGATTTAACTGACAGGGAAATAACACAGACATGAACATGGCCTCTTTATGGAGATGTCTTCTCCAATCACTGCCATATCCTGTCAAAATTTCTTAGTCAAAAGCTCTTGCTCAGTTCATGGACATGTGCGTGTTAGCTCACTGTGCATTAGAGAAGGTAAAGACCTTAGTATGACAAAATATTTAAAAGTGATTGAGCAACATTTAAAAAAGCATGCTTGTGTAATCGTGATTTTTAAATTCTCTCATTGTTTTTACCTTTGAGCATGAAGCACTGCGAACAAGAAGAATGAAAACAAGTACAAACTTGAAAACATGGAGAGAAACAACAAACCAAAAGAGACACAAGGGCCAAAAGGGGGGAAAAAACAATTAAAATATATTTACACTGTTCTAAATCATTTTATGTATCAATTAAATAAATTTAATAGGTAAGCAATCTATAATAAAGCACATTTATTGAGATCTCTTGGTTTATTATGTAAACTTATATAATATATTTATGATAAATAGCAAAATATTAAGCTCTTATATTCAGATCTTATGCACATATAATACATAGAAGTACATTCCAGTATTGTAATTGTTGTTTTTCTCCTCTCGACTGCTGTTGCAATATTTGCACATATTACTGAATACCTCGTGTAACTAAAATTGCACATTTTCCTGTATACTTATATATGTCTGAGATGACAAAGTTTACTTTGACTTTGACTTGAGTAATAGATGTTGATTTTAAAAAGAAATATTAAACAATCTGCATTGTTTTATAGTCATACAGTTACTGGGCAAAATCACTCCTCATATTTTGCTCTAAAAATTCAGTGTATTTACATGAGTTTGCACACGTTGCAATAAATCTCTTTAGCTATTGTCTCATTTTCCAAATTAAGAAAATTGTGTTTTTTCTTCAAAGCATCCAAACACATTCTTACCCATCAGAGCATCCAGAATGGAAGTGAACATCAAACATCTACTGAACAATATCTATAAATACCTCAGTGTTGGAAGAGATTTGGGCTAGGATTAGAGGAAACTGTGGAGTGTGTTGTCTTTCGTTATACTGGTTATAGAAAGAAAGACACTCTCACACACATCAGACACTTACTGCATGGGCACAATGGTTTTATCTGAGCATAAAACATTTAATAAGACAATAACTGAAATGAATAAAGTAAATGTTTTTAAATCAGGCTTAGATTCAGGTTTGCAGGGTTTTATCAAAAAACTAAATCAGGTCAGTATTTATCTAATCCGATGATTCACTTTCCTTGCCCCCACACCGCCTTTTCTCTTCTAATTTAGCGTGAAATTGCTCCTCATCTCATGTTAACCCTTTGTGTCTCTAGAGAGTTTGGGGTGTTTTGGGGTTAAAAGTCTCTAAGGGACATCTGATCCACTCATCTTGGAGACTCTGATCTCACCCCGATGGGGGTAGCTGGTAGCATAACGGTTAGGGAGTTGGCCTCATGATCAGAAAGTCACCAGGTTTAAATCCTGGACCAGTAAAGGTTCCACTGAGCAAGGTAACATCCTCAAGCATTGCTCTCTGCCAAAAAAGCTGCCCACTGTTCTTTCACGGATTGGTCAAAAATTGGTTGTGGTGTGCTATGGTGTGTTCACAATGACAAATAATTGCTCAATTGCACATTAGTGTTAATTCCACCCACTGTAGTTCTTTAGTACTACTTGCTTCCAACAAAAATCAGTTACAGTGGGTAACAGCCTATAATGAAAACACATTCAAAAAATACATTTTCCAGCTTTATTTACTCAATGCAACCCATAACTTCCAAGAGAAAGATGTAATAGCTACTGTTCAAAAAAATAAATAACAAATCAAAAACAAGCAACATTTCTACTTTTCTGAACTGTATTATGGATTGCATTGACCAAAAAAGCCGGATAAATAATTTGTCACGCGATGCACCACAACCAAATGTGACCTATACATTTGACCCAGCAGTGGCCATCTTTTTGGCAGCACCCAGGGAGCAATGCTTGGAGATGTTACATTGGTCATGAGTACCTCAGTGGTACCTTGACAATCTTCTGATCACAGGGCCGCCTTCCTAATTGTTACACTTCCAACTGCCCCATAATAGCGAACAGCAAGATAAAATTGTGGAATGTCACATCATTCCAGTGTCACTGCATGAGTTCCAGAGACTGTAATGATTTCACGTCCAAAAAATCTCAACCTAATGTGTTATAAATGTTCAGACTTTGTCTTTATAATCATCTGAGGGCACCTGCTGTATTTCAACAACCACCGGGATTTATTATCGTTATCTTGTCTTTTAGCGGCATGATGAACAGAGTTCTGGCTCACAGTACAGAACAGGAATAATTGAGAACCACTCATGAATTTCTACCTGCCGTCCGGATAATAACGGGTGCCTGCTTTCGGCTGCGCTCTCAATCCATCTCCGGGGGGCTGGCTGGACGACAGAACTGAGGGATGAGCTACTAACACGAATAAATGAGTTAATTACCGGCGACGGCTGCTGGCGTGCATCTCTACGCTGTGATGTTTTCATTAAACATAATCAACTAATGATCTTGTGCCTTTTTCTGCTCTGTAGACTCAATGACAATACAGTACATGGATTTTATCTCGTTTCATTTTTTAAGAATATTGTGTATAATGTTTTCTGCAAAAAGCACTTTGTAAACAAGCATAATTTACTTACACAGAGGTGACGGAGGTAAAGATGTGATATACACAAACAAGGGTGTTGGTTTGCTTTTGAAATTGGTGGGGACTTAAAAGCTCCCACTTCATACACTTTATACTGTTATATGTAAATAATAGCAATGATATTTTCAAAACCTGAATGTTTAAAATCTATTCTGAATACAGTAATATGTTGATTAATATATTAAGGCAACTAGTGAGCGACAGACAGGCAGACATTTCTTAACTTGACTTCAGCTGTAGTGCATCTTTTGTGCATCAACACATAAATAATGTAGGGGAGCAGTGAGAGGAGTTAGTGGGTGTTGTAAGCCACATAACCAGCCAAATAACATAAATACAGTAACATAAAGTCTTTCTCAATTTCTTAATGGGACTAAACTACTAAGGACAACCAAAAGTGGCTCCAGTCTCTCACACGTCAGCAGGAAAATGCTAAAGCCAGTCACACTGGTGATGTGTGTTTGGGAGGTGGACCTCGAGTAGAGAACGCCATTTAACCGTTTGTATAGCTAGACGCGTTATGTTAGACATTCATGGAGCATTTCGTGAACAAAGTTATTGGTGGGGACAGTTCAGCAAGCGATATATATTGATAGAGACACATCCACACTGTCAAAATGCAATCCTTCACCCTTGCACACAAATCAGTGACATGTACATAAGGCATTAGATTTGGTGGTTGATGGTAAGACAGTTAAGGTAGAAAGATTATTTAAAAAATATGTACAAGATGCTAGGACAAATAAAAAAAGAGAAAAAGGAGAAAAACACATTTCAAAGAGAGTGAAATGAAACGCTGAAGATTTGCAATTCATTGCAGTGAGTTATCTTATTATTCACCCAGAAATGTCTCAGGCAGAAGCTTCAGGAAGATTTAAAAATGCTCGGAGTTGCAATCGAGCGGCGTAGTGGTGTTGTGACAGTATCTTCTCGACTGAGACAATATTTCTGATCCCAAACTCCATAAACAAACATAAACAGTGCTTTTATTTACGTCTGCATCACACGCTGGCGGCGAGGCTTCGGGTCTGCTGAGAAAAAGTGTTACTAATTCCAGGAGCTCAGTAAGATTAAGAGGCTTATAAAAGCATCAGAGCCTTAAAGATGACCTGAGCATTTTCCAAGTGCCATCCCTCAATGTGAAAAGCTCGGGCTAAAACCAAAAACAGGACAGCTCTAGGCTCACGAGTATTCTTATAAAAACACACAATTATTTTTTCCACTCCAGCAATTCTTTATACATCATGAACACCTGAGTGACAAGTGAGACAATTATTAACTGGCCGACTGGCTGCATGGTTGGTTAGAGCGACAGAGATGTTGCCAAGTTAAAAAATAAAATGAATCTAAATAGTAACTTTTCATACATTAACATAAGCCCAAAGTGAAATTCAAATAAAATGAGAAAAGAGGGACAAGCAACTAAACTGTGTAAGATATTGGAGTATAAATAATTCTATGATATAGCAAATGATAAGAAATAGAATATCATAAAAGAATTTTGCACAATGAATGGATTACAAATAAAAGTTTTTTGTTGATATGTTGATATGTTGACAAAACTTACTAAATTCATTTAGAAAATGGTATTAAACCAGACTGAAACTTAAATTTATTCTAAATATTTATTTAAATTCATATTTTGGCCTTTCAGGGATAGAACTACTGTACATTTCTTACAATCCTGTGCACGTCAATCAGAGCCACATTACAATAATGTGAAGGATGCACGTCTGTAATGAACACTCAAAATATCAAATAAAAGGCTGTATTGTGATGAAAATTCTTTTGGTAATTTTTCTGTTAAAATATGAGTTTTGTCAGTAATAAAAGGGAAGATTTGGTTGAAGTTGAATGTGAGGCGTTCCACATGAGAGTTGTGAGCGCTTTTGTTACACAATTACTTTTGTTTTTGTGCATGGATCAACTTAAATAATTTCACATACAGAGAAATCAATATAATATCTGTTAAGTCTTGTGATTCTGACAGTATGTGTATGGTTTCTGTATGTTAAAGGGATTCTTAGTTATAAAATAAATAGTTAAAAAATAAATAATCCATCGGTCTTGTAATGTTTTAAGCAATTTGAATTTTAAATAGCAATTTAAGTACCTTTACACAATTATCTTGAGTCTGCAACTTTGGAAGATGGATTTTGAAGTCTTTTTCTGTCATATATGATCCAAAAAAAAAAAAGAAGAAAAATCTATATTTTCAATGCTTTTTAGTTTTATCGGCCTGTATCTCAAAATTAGACCATGCCAGAATGGGCCATAACAGAATAGGTAAGGAGGTAATTGCTAAGCACCACACAATATGGCCTGAAACACCAGATAAAGTGGAATCTTCACCTGTGTGTATGTGAAGGGGCGGGGCGAGTAACCGTGGTCGGCAGTCACATGGTTGGACTTGAAGTCAGAAGTTACCCAAGCTAGCCCTGCATTGATAAGACCGTGTTTGTCCTCTTATGACAGATAATTTAAAAAAACTGAAAAGGAAGAAAGAGAAAATTGACAAACAACAGGAGACAAAACTGAGGGAAGCTGTAAAGTTCTCTCAGTGATTAGAGTAAAAAAAGTAAAGAAAGGTTCCATCACTACCATCTCTTTCACTGCTTCAAGAACAGTCACTACTGCTGCCAGACTCTCCTCTTCCGCCTTCTCCATCTCCATTGCTGCAGGAAAAGCCACTACTTCTGTTAGGCCTGCCACCTCCTCCTCCTCCACTGCTGCAGGAAAGCCACTACTATTTCCAGACTCTCTACCTCCACTCTTGCCAAGAAAGCCACTACTGCTGCCAGTTTACCTTGACTCTCCTCTTTATCTTCCTCTTCCTGTACTGCTGCAGGAAAAGGCACTCTTTCTATAAGACTCTTCACCTCCTCTCCTGGAGGAAGGGCCACTAGAGCCTCCACCTCCTCCACTCCTGGAGGCAAAATCCGTCCTGCTGCTAAGTAAGTCAGTAAATAAGCAAGTAAGTAAGTAATGCTTTATTGTCATCCCAGCCATATACATATAGTACACAGTGAGACGAAATATCGTCGTCCTGGACCAAAGGTGCAACATAGAACACAACAGAACATCAGCACTCAGACAGATCTAAAGTGAGGATAAAAAGGGGGGATTTCAAGTTACCCTATATATTTATAAATATGTTGAAGTTTAGGCGGCACAGTGGTTAGAGCTCCCGCCTCACAACGAGAAGGTCCTGGGTTGGAACCCCAGGGACGGCCGTATGGCCCTTCTGTGTGGAATTAGCATGCTCTCTCCGTGTTTTCGTGGGTTTTCTCCGGGTGCTCCAGTTTCCTCCCACAGTCCATAGGGTAATTGGCGACTCTAAATGGGCCCTTAAGGTGTGAATGTGTGTGTGACTGTGTGAGTGTGTGTGCCCTGCGGTGTGTTGGCGCCTGCCCAGGGCTGGTCCCCACCTTGCGCCCGAAAGTTGCCGGGATAGGCTCAGGTCCCCCCGCAACCCCAGTTGGGATTACAGTGGTTCAGATAATGAATGAATGAATGAATGAATGTCGAAGTTTATATTACTTCACTTAAAAAATAAAATACTATAAAATACTTTAGAGGGACACATTTGGGACACACACTAAAGACAGCAAGAGGGAAGAGACAGTGTAAATTTACTGAGGAGAGTAAAACGTAGAAATAAATAAAAACAGTGCAAATGTACTGAGAAGTACCTTAAATTTGAACAGTTACCAAAATATCATGCAAATATAGCAGTTGTGTATTGTATTGCAGTGTGAGGGCAGTGTTCAAGTAGGTATAAAAAAGTAATATGTAAACATTTTGCTCTTTAACAACTGTTGAAGGGGGGCGTGTGTGTGTAGAGCAGGGTGCAGTGTACTCAGTTCAGTGCAGGAGGGGCAGCAGGGTCTTAAGTAAACAGTTCAGTGTGTGAGGGGGCAGCATGGTGTTCAGGATCCAGACTGCTTGGAGAAAGAAACTATTGCACAGTCTTGCAGTCTTGCTCCTGATGCTGCAGAGTTGTCGACCAGATGGGAGGGGAGTAAACAGGTCATGGCAGGGATGGTGAGGATCTGCCACAATACTGGTGGCCTTACGGATGCAGCAGGAGGTATGAATGTGACCCTGCACGGCAAAACTAGTCGCTTGTCGCAACAGAGGTTTCCGAGAAAAACGAGCGTTTATGTTGCGTGGGGTAAAATTTTGGATTTTTTTTTTTTTTTTTTTTTTTTTTCAAATGCTTTCGAATTTATTTACACGTTTTTTTCTGCAGAAATGTGGGTTAATGCTGTGAAAACTTTTCGTCTTTATTGTTTGGCTGCTTTTCCACGTCTCTCCACTAAGTCATATTAGTGTTTTGAAACAGTGGAAGGTCTATACTGTACTGTTGTGAATAAATTTCGCTGAAAAAATTACCCTTTCCATCCTAAAAACGTGACTTTCTTGAGGTGAGGAATTCAATTCCAGCAGAATGTTAAAAGTTTCTGTTTTGACCGCTCTACTTCAATATTTATGGTAAATCCACTCGTTGACTAGCATGAAGATGTTTCTCCGGAATCCATCTCCGTCTCCTGAGTTGAGTCAAACTAACGCAGGTAGGCTATCCATGTGGCTGTGAATGCAGCGTAGGCTACCGCAAATACAAATATAGCCGTGACCGCGCCAAGCGTCTGTGAGTGCTACGGCAATAGTCAACTTCAAAGGCAGATTTCTCCGTTTCTCACTTGCCGTGACAGGAGAAACCCGACTCCTTTGAATGTTGAATATCTCAGTCATATGTCGTCCGATCCATTCGATATGGGTATTGTTTTGAAGCTTGATTTATGCCCTTTCATTAAAACATAATAACTCAATTTTGAAAATTTGCGACAAGTGACTGGTTTTGCCGTGGAGGGTCACAAATGTTCTGCAGGCCTGGTAGAGGGCTGCCGATGATGCATTCAGCAGTCCACACAATCCTCTGAAGGGCTCTGCAGTCGGAGGCGTGGCAGTTTCCATACCAGACTGGTCAGGATGCTCTCAATGGTTCCTCTGTAGAAGTGATGAGAATGGGTTTGGGAACAAGGAATGTATGTATGTATACATACATATATATACATACAGTTCAACATAAAGTACATACATTCAACATAAATCATTTTTCAGTACACTCTAAAACCTTAATAATTCCACTAACTTAAAGCCTGCATTAACTTAACATACGTAACACCCTTGGCAGTCCCTCGCGATGGTAAATGAGTCTGATGCAACGGTCAGCCGAATCCGGTGTCCTCCGTGTCCTGGAACCTTGCTCAGCCTTGTTAGCAGTCCGCAAACACGTAAGCTCAGTCCAACGTCGGCATCATTCGCCACCATGCGCTAACTCACAACTCTTGCCTGTGTTCCCCGCCGTTAACTTCACTCTGAAGTTACACTTAAACACAAACTAACTTAACCACCAATCAAATCACTGTTAGTGATCCAGCCAATCACTTACTCTAACTATGAAAGGCGGTTGTAGCGACTACACTCGCCGTGTATTTCCCCCTTAACTCACACGCTCTTGCTCTCTCTTCTCCTCTCCTCTCGTCTCTCCCGCCCTTGGACACATGCTCTCTTCCCATTGGTTCACAGGTTACATAATGTAAATTATACAGTTCAGTTATTTTCTTACAAAAATACTAAACAATATTATATATAACAATCACAGAACAATGCATGAACACAATAGTTTTCTTTTTTCCCATGTATTTGCTTTATTGGATAACCTTGCAATGCTGGCAATATAAATCTAACCCTTTTTAAACCTCAGGTACTATATTTATGAACTTATATACTATAACCATCCCCTATTCTTCCACGGGTTACATAGGCATTTAGCATTTATAGCGCCCCCCTATTGTTCAGTTGGCACCATTGATCCTGGGTCAAAGCAGTCCAAAGATACAGCTGTTTAAGCAAAATAAGCCACATCACACAGTGATTAATTCGCTAATTTTAGCCGCCCCTTTGTAATATCCCAAAAAAGCTTTGTGTTACAATATCAGACTAAGTCCGTAGATTCATTTGACACCTCACTTGCTAATTAGCCTGAGAGGAGTCCACAAGTTTGTTTGACATTTTTACGATTTCATAGACGAAAAGCAACATAGCACTGACTCAATACAAACAATACAGTTTAGCGATTCTGCTCTCCTGCACACACACACACACACACACATGTCCAATGAACTTCCAGACTGAGAAATATTCAGGACATAACGAGCAGTTATAGTGTAATAGTAGATAATTACAGTCCATTTGGACGCCTGCAACCTCTCCTTCCCTCTCCTGAGCGGCACAATGCGTGGGAACAAGATGCTTTATTATGTAGCAGATTGGAGTGTGAGTCAAGGACGGTGTCGGCTTCTCTATTCCTCCCACACAACCCCGTTACCCTTAAATGATCACAGCCATGTGTTCCTGACAGGTAACAAATTCATTCATATGTTTCATCCTTAAGTTTATATAAAGCATCTGCTCATAAATAGCTCATAAAACAGTGTTCGGAGTTGACACGTTTTAGGACATGACCATGACAGTTGGTGTTTGTTCCTCTCTGACTGACAGAAGATTATGGTTGGATTATTTGTGTTTCTTGCCTTGGATTAAACCAGAAGCTTATTGGGCTCTTTTGGCAACTTCTCATGTATTATACATTACATTATCGCGGTGTTGGTGGTGATTGGGTGTTCACCTCATGATCAGAAGGTTGCTGGTTTGAATCCCAGACTGGTAAATGAGCAAGGTACCATCCCCAAGCACTGCTCCCCAGGCGCTGCCCATGTTAGCTGCCCACTGCTCCTTCACGGATGAGTCAAATGCAGAGGTCACATTTTCTTGTGGTGCACAGTGTGCTGTGCTGTGGTGTGTTCACAACGGCACTCACTTTCTTTTTCACTTTTTCAGCACTACCATCATTGGGTCCCTGAGCAAGACTCTTAGTACATGGTAGTGTTGAGTGCTTGAACAGAAGGCAATATAGAAGTTAAATTAGTGATTATTTGTCATTGTGAACACACCGCAGCAAAGCAGGCACAGTGCACCACAGCAAAATGTGTCGACAGAACCCTGCTTATGAGAATCTCAGTGCCACCTTTACCATTCCGGCAGCCTTCCAATCACAGGGCCGACTCCCTACATCCATGAAAAAGCAATGGGCAGCTTTTTGGCACCTCAGTGCTACCTTTACCAGTCTGGGACTTGAACAGGTGACCTTCCAATCATGGGGCAGACTCTCTAACCGTTACACTACCAACTGCGCAGCTGCCTTTGATTTGAGCACTCTCTCAAGACTCTCAATCCAACCATGCATTGGTGCAGTTGGTAGTCAGCCCATGTCAGCTGCCCACTGCTATTTCACAGATGGGTTAAATGCAGAGGTCATATTTGGTTGTGGTGCACTGTGTGCTGTATGTGTTCATGATGACAAATAATCACTCACTCTCTCTTTCATAAGACAATGATTTGATTTGGTTTGATTTGATTCCATTGAGAAGCTAGTGATTGATATGAGACAATAGCATATTTAACACAATTACTTAATAAGCACTTAATAAAAGTTGTGATGAAACCAGCTGATGTCTCTGGTAGAAACCAGCTGATGTCAGTGCTTACACAGTGCTGTTTTGGTGGCAAAATTGGATCTAAATATTGTAGATATAGATATAGAAATAAAAGTCATATGTCCAGTCATACATTTATATTTATTTTGATAATCTTCTAAGGGCATTTTTTTTATTTCTCAGTAGTCTGCCTTGTGTGGATGATGGTGGTAGGGATATATGAGAAACAGATGACACACTAACAAAATCATTTCACACTTGACTGCACTTGCTTCCAGACACACGCATTATCCAATGTGTCCACATACACACACACACACACACACAGTCTTAAACTCACATGGCAAATACATACACCACTTCAAAGATTGAGCCCCCCACTTCAGATCACGTGACACACCCACACACCCGCAAATGCCCAAATGCACATGCAGACACAGATGGATGTATAGCAGTGTTTTGAGTGGCTGCTAAATCTATGAATGGAGTTAATCACACATGTAAATTGCAATCAGCAGACCATCTGCTCTTTTCAGGAACGATGATTGTTGCATTGAATACTTGCCAAATATTTACACCATCGAAGTCAGAAAACATGATATACATATTTTACAATGTGTGTTTATTTGTAAGAGAACCTCAGCAAAAGCAGCTCTCCACAACCCTGGCTAAAGCCAAAATACAAAATACATTCAGCCAACACCAGAATAAGTACAGCACAATAATACTTAATGACTACAAAAAACAAATTGATCTGTCTTTTATGTCAATGTTCAAACCTGTCTTTGTGTTTTCCCTAGTGGTCCATAATTCCAACAAACCGATAATGTACAATAAAATGTTTTATAAAACGCATATTTGAGCAGAACAAGCCCTTTGAGGAATAGAAGTGTCACACAACAATAACGTGAATCGCTCTTCTGGTATGGCCAGGACCCATAATGTGTGTGGGGGGTTTGTTATTTATTGCCACAGAATATTTTAACAAAAGCATTCACCAATGGTCATTATTCTTGGCTAGACAAAGCAAGCTTGAAGCCACCAGGTTACTGTCACTTTAATTGTGTTTCCTATGGCAGCTCATTATCATTTTAATGGAGAGGGGGCAGACAGCAGCTTTTTCTCTCCAACTCCACACTCTATTACACTGACTAACCCACGTGACACAGCTCCACAAATCTCCAGGCAGCCCTGAGGAAGAGGGCGCCCTACTAATAATAACTCCAACGTCAGTCTGCATATATGTGTATGTCTGTGTTTGTGACAAACCAAAAGACGTGGGAGAGAGGGAGAGGGGAGGATAAGAAAGAAAACCCTGTTATTATCCTCATCATCAGGGTTGTCTACGTCTTGTATTAATTGTTGGTTTATCCACTTTAAAGTTTATTATATATATATATATATATATATATATATATATATATATATATATATATATATATATATATATATACACACACACACACACAAATAGTACTGTGCAAAAGCTTTAGGCAGGTGTGAAAGAATGCCGTAAACAAAGAATGCTTTCAAAAATGGAAGTGTTAATCATTTACTTTCATCAATCAACAAAATGCAGCAATGAACAAAAGTTAGCCCATCAAATCAATATTTGGTGACCATCTTGCCTTCAAAAACAGCATCACCTTCTAGGTACACTTGCACACAATTCTTGAAGGAACTCGCTGGTAGGTTCCAAACATCTTGGAGAACTAACCACAGATCTATAATCCTATAATCCTACAAAATAATATAATGACTACAAAATAATATAATGACTATAATCCTACAAAATCCCTGACTTTGTGCAAGTGTATCTATAAGAATTCGATGCTGAAGTTTGAAGGCAAAAAGGTAGTGGGAACACCTCAAATATTGATTTGATTTAGATTTTTCTTTTGTTCGCTCACTTTGCATTTTGTAAATTCATAAAAATAAATAATCATTATTTATATTTCTGAAAGCATTCTTTGTTTACAGCATTTTTTCACACCTGCCTAAAATTTTTGCACAGCACTGTATATATATATACATATATATATATCCAGTGTGAGTCTGACCCAATTAATCTAGTATGACTGGAGATGAAGTGGAACGCTTAATTCGTTCAGCAGGGGTTTAATTTGCTCTTTCGAGTCTGAATGGAGAGCAGGCCAGAGGCTAGATGATGCCATTTACACAGTCCACCTCATTAACATGCAAACAGGAACCCTATGCAGTTTATGCTGCAAATAAGTGCCAAGAATCGGAAATCAAGTTTATCCAGGGGACCAAAAACAGGAGGGCTGCACTCAGACAACAGTGCGAACAGAGAAGCCCCAGGCAACTATTACCTCCAGCTCCACCAACAGTAAAACCAGCACCATACCACACTGCAGCAAAACTAACCACCCACCATCTACAATGACAAAAACCAACACCACTGCCCTCCAACAAACCAACAACAACACCATTTCCTCTTGCAAAACCAACAACACCAACACAACAAAACTCACTTCACCATCAAACAAACCTAAGTCACAGCCATCTTTATAATCAACAAAACCAACACCACCAGCAAAATCAAACACCAACACAACAAAACTCACTTCACCATCAAACAAACATAATCCACAGCCACCCTAATAATCAACAAAACCAATACCACCAACAAAATCAAACACCCACACAACAAACCATACACCACAATAATAAAACCAATATTAACGCTACCAACAACACAAAAACTACCAGACACAACCCAACCAACACCACTACCATCAACAAAACCACCACCAACACTATCAACAACTCCAACACCACCACACACAACAAAACTAACACCTCTATCAACAAAACCAACATCAACAACTCCGACACCACCATGCATAACAAAACAACCACTGCCACCATTTAAATCATCTCTAACACCAAAATGACCAATTCTACTACCATCAATACCAAGCCCACCACACAGAACAGAACTTAACACCATCAACCCCACTAACATAACAAATTAAAGTACAATAAACACAAAGACCACCATGCACAATAACAAAACCAACAGCACTGCCATTAACAAAACAAACACCACCAATAACAACTCCAATATCACCATGCACAACAACAAAATCAACACTTCTACCACCACCAACAAGAACATGCATAACAGCATAAAAACAGTACTACCATCAATAAAAGCAACTCCAACTCCAACATCTCTGGCCCCAAAAATAACTACCACCAATACCAAGACCACCACACAACAAAACCACCACCAACACAATCAATAACAATTCCACCATCCCCAACAACAAAACCAATTCAACTACCAACAACACCAACACACAACAAATTCAGAGGGCAGATGGTAGCTTAATGGTTAGGGAGTTGGCCTCATGAGGTACTCATCCTCAACTTCAAAACCAACAACACCAAGACCACCACACATGATGAACCTAAAACCATCATCCCCAACAACAAAACCAATTCAACTACCAACAACATCAAGACCACCACACACAGCAACAAAACCACCACCACCACAACATAACACGACTACCACTACCACCAGTACCAACGAAGCCCACACTACTAGAACAAACACCTCTAACATCACCACTGCCAGCACTATCTTGCCTCTGCACAATTTCTAACCAAACCAACATCCATCACCAAACCCATGTGTAAGTCTTTCTTTTCCTTTAAATTTATGTGAGTATTTGGATTGAACTGTACACTCATAATTCTTTTCACCTTTTAGCCTCCAAATCCGGCAATCCTGTCTCTCTCCAGGTTGTCACTGAATTAGCTCTATAATGTTAACACAGATTGATCAAAACACTTCATATCCTTATTAAATGGCTCTGAACATCTTGTGTAACAGAACGTTCACAACAGCTTGGAGACGTCTGCCTACTTAAAGCCCTAAAATTAAAAAATAACCAATGTCAGTAAAACATTAATTAGGCTAAAGTAACCTTGATAATATGGCCCTGCCTGGTTTGGTGCTACAGCCTCATTCAGAAAAGTGGGACAGCAAAACAGACAAGCGGTTACTTACAAGCATTTACATAAGAACCACATACAGGCTGAACAACGCGTTGTTATATAGCGTGACTCCGTTCTTGTTCGGTAGTGGTATTGTGCTGCCGAGCATATGAGTGCTACACAAACTGGGGCTTTTTTTCATGCCAGCATGGACATGCCTTTATTCCTGCTTTTAAGCCCTTGTTTCTCATCAGTGTTCCTGGCATGAGAGAAATCGCTCAGCCTCTTTTAGCCTGAGGAGCTGCATGGTGAAAAGAATAACGTGAAACATCATGAAGACACTGAAAAGGTCACTAATGAGGTTATATGAGGCCGATGGGAAAAGATTTGATCAGTGTTTTTTACTCATCTCTACATTTTAGAATTCACATCCACAATTACACATGCAGAGACAGATACATGACATATACAGATGCATACACCTCGTTTACTGCCATTTTTATAACAATAAAACGCTTGTACACACGTGATACTGTGAGATGATATGGCTTATTTAATTCTACACTTTGAGCCAGAAAAGAAAGCTATAGCTTTGTCCTTAACTTTGGCAAATGTTGACAGATTTTCAAAATGCTTTTATTACTGCATTCAGAATTACATTTGCAAGAAATAATATAGGAAGAGCGCATAAACTCCAACTCAAACAGTCAACATTTGCCAAAGTTATGAGTTCCATCTTTGACTCACAGTTTATATTGCAAATTGTTGCTGTGATCAAGTTTGTTTTTATTATAACTCATACATTATGCTTTTATCTTTTATTCAGTCAACTAAGTGTTCTCTGTTTTTACATTTGCACAGTAATTTTTAAATCTGCTTTTTCAGTGTCCTAGTAAAACCCAGTGGTTCTATTCTGGAGATAAGTGAATCATCTCAGTTTCAGAGCTCACACAGTCTTCGAAGCAGATGAGGGAAAATATGTTTCACAGGCACTTACACGCCGTGATGGAGCCCAGAAGAGCTTTAATAGTCTTTAGCTTAATGGACGATGAATTACCTGATAACAGCCCATAAGCGAAATCAATTGTGTACTCACTTTTTACATATATATAAAGTGAGAGTGGGTATATATACAAGCATTACATGAAAAACTCACACTATATAAATTTATATAAAAAGGCGACCTAGACCCCTATAAAAAAGCCTCTCTTTAAAACTGTACTATATAATACTTTTCATTGTATGATATACTAGTCAAGTTATTGGTTATTTGCACTTCTTGGAGCTTGTTGCGGTGCAGTGTAAGTCTGAGTCATTTTGATTTTTATAGAATTATATTTTTCCCGTTATCCACTATTTTCATTCATTATCCAAACCATTTAACACTAACTGGGGTTGCGGGGAGACCAGAGTCTATTTCAGGAACTTGCAGGTGCAAGGCAGGGACCAACCCCACATTATGGGGCCAATTTAGATTCACCATTTAACCTATAGGCCAGGTATGATTTGGATCAGGAGGAAACCGAGCACCTGGAAGAAACCCAAGGAACCCAGGATCGCTCACAGGAGGCAGAAGGCTAACCACTGCACAACCGTGCCGCCCTATGTTTTCCTTTTTAAATTATTTTAGAATTAGTAACGTAAAAAGATGCACGCCATAATGACGTAAACAGAGGTATTACTGTATTTTGTTGTGTTGCCTACAGCAGTAGAATCAATCTAAAAATCTTTGGAAGGTGTTTTGAATGCAGTTATATATCACTTACTTTCAGTTACGTTTAGCTATCTATTGTCAGCAACGTGGAGGTGAAAACAGACGAGAAGGAGGATGCAAGCGCAGAACCAAAAGCAACACAAACTAAATACGCAAAACACCTCCACAGAGACAACAGATGCAAGACAAACACAAAGGGGAAAAGCACACTTAAATACACTGAGCACAGGTGTAGCACATTAGGATAACAATCTTTAACGAGAACTGACGAACAGTAGACAAGTTGGCACCGGGTGACCAAACGTGAAATTGCTATTTTTCTGTCTAAGCATAGTACAGTGATTCAGAATAAAGTAATACTACTAAACAAAAGAAAAGCACTAATTTTAAGCATTCAAGTGTTGAAAAATAAAAGCAGGCAGTCAGAAGTCGATAGATGCTACGCGTCATTATTTTTATATATATTTATTTTTCTGAAGGCTATTATTTATATATTTTTATCTTGAGATTACAACTTATTTTTCTCATGATATTGACATAAAAAAATCAAAAAAAAATTCTTGTGATTTTGAAATAATGAAAGGCGTTATCTTGAGATCATGATCTTGAGAAAACAACTTTTGAAATTTCGAGATTGGGGTTTATTTTCTCATGATCTTGACAAGACAAAGTGCTTTTTCTCAAGATCGGCTCTAATTCTTGCCAAAATTCTCTAACATGGCACTACATCATTATCAAAGAATGCATCTGATTGTACTTTCATTATGGACTGCCACTAGCTGAAACGAAAGTGTCTGGTGCTTGACAATTATCACATCAGTGTCCATCAATTAGACATTTGCACATTTGTCATTGAGGAAGTTACAAAAAACTTGTGATCTCAAGAAAGCGTGAAGAAAAAATACAGAAGTCTTCTATTGACTTCCGTACTTATCTAACATCAGTCTGTGTTCTGCTTTTGTGGTTTCATCGTTTTAAATGTTTTTAGAACTAATTTAGACTGAACCTGGATTTCTCTGGTCAAAATCAGTGTTTGTGGTTTTTCTAACAACATGGGTGCATTGAATTCTCACAATATGTGTACAGGATACACACACACGTGCACACACACACACACTATCATACGTAATTAGAAGGTATCCCATAATTAGAATAAATGAAAGCTGTATAACCCTCTTCCTGCTCTCCATCTGAGTCGTTGCTGCTGTCCTCCATTTATCTCTCCTTCATGCACTCCATCTCAATCCTCACCTCATCATCTGTCTCTCAGATACACCATCTATTCTTCCTCCTTGCCTCACTCCTGCCTCCCTCCTCCCTCCCAGCCCCAGGTGGAATCTACGTATTCCATCACTCCTGAGTCAGAGAGAAGGAATGAGACAGCGGGAGAGATGGAATGAGAGGGAGGAAGGATGCCCTCATTCACTTTGCTTCTGGCTGTTTTTCTTCACTTGGACAAGATGTTTACACCTTTCTTTTTTTCTATCTGTCATACATTGTGATGCAGATGAAAACGTTGCATAAAAAAAACATTTAGTATACAATATAAAAAAATAAAATATAATTTATTATGTATACATTGAATATATAATGTGAATTAATAATGTTGTATACTCACTCCAGAAAGGACACATAAAGAGTGCTTAAAATACTATTTTTGAAGATGATTTGATTCTTATCTATAGATTAATCCCTCCTTCCATAAATAGATAAAAAGACATAAATATCTGTATACTGTGAGTCAAAAAGCTCTGTACCTTTGACCATATTTTGGCTGATTTTGAAAATTATTCACTGTTGCATTCAGAATTAAATTTAAGTGAAAGTGAGTGATTATTTATTATTATGAACACATCACAGCACAGTACGCAGTGCCCCAAATGTAACCTCTGTATTTGACCCATCTGTGAAGGAGAAGTAGGCAGCTCTATCAGCTCCCAGGGAGCAGTGCTTGGAAATGTTACCTTGTTCCTGAGTACCTTAGTGGTACCTTTACCAGCCCGCATTTCAAACCAGCAGCGTTCCGATCACAGGGCCAAATCCCTAATTGTTACACTACCAAATGCACCAATTTACTCAAAGTCTCTTTTTACCCTCTATCCATGAAGGAGCAGTGGTTAGCTGTATCAGCACCCAGGCAGCAGTGCTCGGGGTTGGTATCTTGCTCATAAGTACCTTGAACAAAGAAATGAAATTATGTCCAGATTCAAGAGCAGCTACAATGTCTACATTTTGTCGATCACCGGTAATTGATCACATTGTTTAATTTTGGTTGCTGCAAGATATTGTAGCTACACATTTAAGGAGCAAATCTAAATCTGAATGCAGTGAAAGAATTTTGAAAATTGGTCAACGTTATGGTCAAAGGTATAGAGCACCCTTTTGGGCTTACAGTATAGATAGATAACTATCATGTTGTGCTCTGGCCTCGTTCATAGCAGGGGACAAATATATATATGTGTGATATATATATATACACACATTAAATATATATATATATATATATATATATATATATATATATATATATATATATATATATATATATATATATATATATATATATATACAGCTAAATATATAAACATATATTTTAACAAGTGATTATTTGTCATTGAACACGGCATAGCACAGCACACAGTGCACCATACCCAAAACAACCTCTGTATTTTGATTGGTGGTGTTCAAGTGGTTTGCATACTCACCTCTGGACCATGAGGTTGTGGACTCGAATCCTACCTCCACCATTATCACCATTGTGTCTCTAAGCAAGACCCTTAACCTGAGGTTGCTGAAGGTATGGTAAATGTGAAGGAGCAGTGGGCAGTGTTTGGGGATGGTACCTTACTCATTAGTACCTCACCGGAACCTTTACCAGTCTGCCTCTGATCAGAGGGCTAACTCCCTAACCGTTATGTTACCAACTGGCTCATTATAATGCAGACTCTCTGAAGAATTCCTGAAAAAAAGATCAAAGACATCAGCTTCAAAAACCTTTCAGAGCAAATGAATAAACGTCTTATATAAGCAACTCCTTTAAAATTTATTGTCAAAGCAACACAAAGAACAGCGATGGAATTGAGAGAGAAATCAATTATACTGATGTTGAGCAAGAGTCCATAAGTGAAAGAGAGAGAGAGGAGACGCAGAACAAACCCTTTTGAGTGAATCTGGTGTAAACATGTTAAGCTCTTTTGGAAGCTGTTGGCTCATTTGTTTATCTTCATGCTGTAGACTCACAGTCTCTAATGCAGTTTTAATAGAGTTGTGATAAACTCAAGTGTTCATCGCTCAGCTCCATCACCTCACTGTCTTTAATGATGATAGACGTCTCTGCACACACCACAGTTTAAAAATGGCTTAGACTTTTCAGATAGATTTTCTCTCTCAGAATGGACTGCTTTTGGATCTGCAAACCATGCACTGATAAAAACTAAAGACATTTATCCATGCAGCTCTTTAGCCACTCATCGACCTGGACCCTGCTCCACTCTACTTGACGGTCCATTCTGCCACTGCTTGCAGTGGTTCAACCTAATCCATCGGGATGCCACCTCTGCTTGCCTGGTCATGCTGGCTATAAGTTGCCTTCTAACCATGGCTTTAATGCCCAGGTGTCCTAGACGTCACCAGATTGACTTCCCTATGAAGCCCCTACAGTCAACTTCCACTAGCAGGTTCCAGGCCTTCCACCCTTTCTGCTGGCACTCAAGGACGAGGGCTTGATATTTTGCATGCATCAACTCATCTTTTATTCTCTTTTCCCAAGGCATGGTTAACTCAACCAGTATGACCTGTTTGGTGGCTTTTGACTAAAGGACAATAGGCTTGTGGTGTTTGTCTCCTCTGGGAACTTCAGCTGCCTTCAAAAATCTGCCAACATCTCCCAGTTGTTTGCCATTGCCAATATCCCTCTGGACCTTGTCTGTGTCATGCTGGTCTCTCCTGCTCTAAGAAAGGTTATGAACTCGGGGTCTTTAACAAGTTGCCTGGGCTTCTTCCTTGCCTGCTCCACACCTGCTGCCCACTTGGTCAAGATCTGGTCTTGTCTCCACTGAAATATCCCATCTACCAGGCTTGAACGACTTGAGGAGAGGACATGCTCAAGGTTGACTGGTTATCCATAGAGTGTTCAACTTGGACTCTCTGCTAACCCGCATGTATGTATGTTTGATGTTGTTGACAAGACATCATACACTGAGCATAACAGGAACTTCACTTGGTGCCCCTCCATGTTCCAGATGTCCTGCCAGGTCAGTGCCCTTTCTTGCATCCCCTCCCACCTTGTCTAGCTGCCCTGCTTGCCCATAGCCACAGCCTTGCTCTGTCTTCTATCTTCTTCTGCTCTACAAATCTCCTTCTCTGCCATTGATGCTTCTTTGGCTTTGCTTTCTCCCAGCTTGCCCTGGGGGTACATCCCAGACCCAAGCTCCCTGCCAACAATGTCAGCCTGGTGCAGGCAGTCCTCTGCCTCTCTGAATGCTATGCTAGCTGACCACTTGCGACCTGTTTTGACTTATCTGTTCAATAGATGTTACTGACATCTGCTGGTGCTATAGAGTTCAATTAAGCAGAAACTTCTTGGAGCCAGCCATCTTCTCAGGTAGGTGCTAATCCTCCTCTCCAGCCTTTCCACCATGGAGACAGGAACCTTATGCATGAGTAGTGCACTCTTAGAAGAACACCATGTTGGTACCCCCAGGCCTTGTTTTTGCCGGGTAGGCCACTCTTGTCCAGAGACATCATCCAAGTTTCTGCTTGAATAAGCATCTCCTTTACACTCTATTTGTCATTGAAGTCTGCCCAAACAGACTGTAGGGATGATGACTTTAACAACACGTTAAAATGGATATGCTCCTGGCCACGCCCTTCCTCAGTACCAGGTTCCTGGATTTTGCAGGTTTAAACTCCATCCATGCAACTCCATGAGTTGCACCAAGTCCTCCAGAATCCATCTTCCTTCTGGTATGGACTTCATTATAATTGTCAGGTCATCCATAAATGCCCTGATGGGCACCTGCTGGATACCACTTGCCAATACCGCACCTCTCTACAAGTTTCTTCTGACTTAACGAGGAGGTTCATTGCTGCAGAAAACAGACCCACTGAAATTGTGCAGCCAGTCACAATCTCCACCTCCAATCTTTGCCAATTGGCGGTAAAGTTTCTGCAGGAGAAACGCATGTGGAACCTTACAGACTAGCACTGCAGGAGGTTTTGGAACCGCTCTGGAACATAGTAGGTCTTTAACGTCATCTCCACTAGCTTGTGGGGTATTCTGCCATAGGCATTCACTAGATTATGCCATAACACTGTGTGATCACCATGGCTCCTTTTTGCATCCTCAATGATCTTGGAGATTATGCTGGTGTGCTCAAGACACCCAGGTACTCCTGGAACCCCTCCTTTCTGTACTGATATGTTCATGTACCCATTATCTAACAGGAAGGTGGTTAGACTCCTTGCTAGGATCCTGAGGAAGATTACCCCTTCTACGTTGAGGCGAGAAATGGTTTGGCATTCTTTGATGTTTCAGGAGTTTTCTTCTTTAGGGATGAAAAGGCCTTCTGCCCTTAACCACTCATCCGAGAGAAAGTTCTTCCTCCATGCCACCTTTAACAACTTCCATAGATGTTTCCTGAGGTTCTCACAACATTTGAAGACCTTGTATGTAATGCTGTTTGGCCTGGGGGCTGATTTTCCTTTAGCTTTCTTGATGAAGTCATTCACCTCCTTACAGCTTGGCTTCTCTGCCTGGAATGGGACAGTCAGCTCAGACGGCTTAAAGATCTGCATTTCTCTCAAGCTCTCCTCCCTTCTGGAGTCGTATGGACTTGATGGTGACGCTGTACTTCCTCCTTTGTTTCCTTCATCTGGATTGATCTTTTATCCCCCAAGAGTTTGGCTAGGTACTTAAATGGATTCTTAGTGAATTCAATTTCTGGAGTCAACTTTATTGTCAACTGTGCTATATGCTGTACAAGTATATGGAGAGTCGAGACGATGTGGCTCCAGGTTTTAACAGTGCAAAGAACAAAGAACAAGCAACAAAAAATCAAAGAACAAATAACGCACATAGAATAGACAATATATGAATAACATAAAATATACACTTTAAGCTAGTAGTGGTATACAAAATAAATACATAGAAAGAGAGACAATTAGGATGCGGTATTCAGCTTACAATTATAGTCTTAGAGTTGTCTTTACACTGACTGTGCACGACTGTGACTCCTAACCCTACGATAGCGCTCAGCTCTGCACAGCGTCTTAATGTGCTCCCTTAGGTTACATCTGATTACTGTGAGTGCTGGTTCTCACTCTCTGTTGCTTTACAGAAGGCTTTCTTCAGCCTCCGTAAGTCACCTCTTAGAGTGGTGATTTCCTTCAGCCATCGGTTTTCTTTTGGCTGGGGGTTTGGTCTGGCTTCCACTTCCATAATCCCAAACTGCTCAACCCCCATGCTCCAGATGATTGCAGTCATGGTGTTGAGCTTCCTACCCACATATCTTGCACTTGTGGCTTCCAGTACTTGGTCCACATCACTCATACTGGTGTTCCGAACAGGTCTTGTGGCCTGGCTGGCCTCATCCTCTGTTTGGTGCCTCACCTCCTCTCCTACATCAGCGATACTTGCCCTGCCTCCCTCTTCATCACATGCTTGGAGATTCTGGGGACTGTCTAGTCTTGTTTTAAATCTAATTTACTCAGCTTTTAGTTATTATGCACCAAAAGCATAGAAAACACCACCAGCCGTTAGAGCTGATAAATCACGTTCCTGTCTAAAATACCTTTTAAAATCACTTTACACTGACTTTTAAAATAGAGTATTTTAAATTATTTTTAATTTTTTTTTTTTTTTTTTTTGTTCTTAATTTGCAATTATTGTGCTATGTTTAAGTTTCTCTTTATTTTTATTAATTTGCCTAATTTGTTTTTATCTTCTTTCACTTGTTAATACTCCAACTGCTTTCATTGCAATTACTTAGTTGCTTGGCTCTGTTCTATTTTATTCTTGATGTACATCATATTGGGATGCATGTTTATAAGCAAAAGATGCTATATGAATAAAGATGATGATTATTGATATTATTGTTATTCACAGTACAGATAGTGAGAGAGAATAAGGAATGTAGAAAGAGGACAGAATGAGCAGGGGAAAAGAGAGAGAGAGAGAGAGAGCGCTAGAGAGCTGGTGTGAGAAATAAAGATGGCTATCTTTCTCAATATTTTTTTTTTCTCTGAGCTGCACCAAGACATAAATCCTCAATCACATTCTTATCACAAGGACAAAAATCTCTGTGATGTCAAACAAGAAACGCTCCAGCTGCACTAATTTAATCCAAAACCTGACCACTTTCTCCAGGAGATGAAATGAAATGACGTTTCTTGAATGTGTCCAGATCTTTGAATGTGGCTCCAGAATCTGGACTGCCAACGCTGCACTTTCCTTTCAGGCATACAGCAGGGGATTTTCTAAGGAAAACTCAGGAGAGGAATAATTTCATCCCCCTGAAATAAACGTCCTAAAGAGACCTATAATTTGCCAGATGCAGCAATCAGGTGTTTCCATGGTAACCCGGCTGGGTAATTTTCTCTTTTTTTGCAGTGAGCTCAGAAAGAGAGAGAGCAGGAGGATTACACAGGTTTGGGGCATTTTCATCCAATATTATCACTTTGGTGTAAAAATGTTAGCGATGTTAGCGATTATTTGTCATAGTGAATACACCACAGCACAGCAGGCACAACCAAATGAGACCTCTGCATTTGATCCATTCATGTAGGAGCTGTGGGCAGCATTTTGGCAGCACACAATGAGCAGTGCTTGGGGACGGTACCTTGTTCATGCGTACCTCAGTAGTACCTTTACTGGTCCGGGACTTGAACCAGCGACCCTGCGATTGCAGGCTAACTATCTAACCGTAATAATATCAACTGCCCCAATATGGTGCTAAAGGTGATGATAATGATGCTGATGTCGATGGTAATGATATTGGTGGTCTTTATTGTTTACTACTTCTAACTATAGAAGTTTTGTCCAAAACTAAGTGACTGCTTTATTTTACTGTGGGCAAAAGTAGTTTGTTTCAGTTAAATGGGTCAGTTGCAAATTTGAGAGAATACAGGGGGAGAAAGAGCAAGTGGAAGAGAGAAAGAGGATGAGGATATAGAGAAGGGAGGGAGGGGAGAGTGAATAAAGTGGAGAGAAAGAGAGAGAGAGACTTGAAATAAACAAAAGAGAAATGAAGAGAAGGAAAGGAGAAGTGATTTTGCATCTTCCCCACTTCTCAACGTCACAACTCATCCGTAATGTACTTAATAGATGCCAGGAAATCACATCAATTTCTGTCAATATTGCATTTATGGTTTTGTATAGAGTGCAAGTTGTTTTATAATTTTGTGCCCACGAGCCTATGTGTATTTTTATTAAACTTTTCTAGCCTAATTTTTACCTTTACTCCACTAAAACTGTTTCAATATCTCTGAAAACTGAGCTTTGGCAAAACTGTGGAGAGTATGGCAGTTAGTAGTGTAACACTTAAGAAGTCCCCGTGGTCTGAGGTTTGCCAATTCAAATTCTGGACCAGTAAAGGTACCACTGAGGTACTCAGGAGCAAGGTACCGTGCCCAAGCACTGCTCCTAGATACTGCCAAAAAACTGCCCACTGCTCCTTCATGGATGGGTCAAACCCAGAGCTTACAGTTGGCTGTGGTGCACTGTGTGCAGTGCTGTGTTAACAAAGACAAATAACCATTCACTTAAATTCATAAATACTTCGCAACATGGTAAGTGAAAACAGGAGTTTACGTACCTAAACTAATGAGTCAAGTGATTAGCACTCAGCTGAAGAAGATATATACAGTTTGTTAAAGGATGTGGTCTGGGACAATGGATTTGTTCATATTGCAGACGTTCGTATTGCAGCTTTTCAGGCCAGTTTCAAAAGCATTACATCTATATTGACTGGAATGTTCCTACAGTCAGTCAGAGACTGGCTCCTGCTCACCAGGCCGCTCTTTGCATGGTAATTAGTGCGGTTGAGGTCAGCAGAACCATTGCACACTGCTGCCACCTGCAGACCACCAGTAACAAAGCTTTCATACTGCTGCCTTTTCACTGTCACTGCATCAGGTGAGGGGAAGCAGTGCCAGCCATCAAGTACAGGGGCGTCTAACTTTGGCTAAACGGATCTGTAAAGAGGGAGGAGTGAAGAGCAGAATAGAGACAGAGAGAAGAGGCAGATTCATTTACGTAGGTCATCATACTACATATGGGGTGCATTAGAAAAACATGAAATTAAAAAATGGATTATTAAACAAATATAAGAAGAAAGGTTAAAAAATATAAAGAACGAAATGTATTACAAAGTGCCGACAAACCTTACTTATTAAATAAAAAATACAGCAAAGCCTTAATTTGTTAAAGTTAATGATCACAAAATGTTTATCAGTTCAAATCAGTTGTAATTGCTGAATTATTAATAGAGTTACAGTGTGTGTGAGAGAGAGAGAGAGAGAGAGAGAGAGAGCAAGGTACCGAGAGAGAGAGTTGTGGAGAAGGAAATAGAGGTAGAAGTATAAACAGAGATAGAGAGAGAGAGAGAAGTATGGAAGAGTGAAAAAAGGAGAAAGGGAGGTAAAGGTAGAACAATGGAAATATAGAAGGACTGAGACAGAGTAGTATAGAAGGAAAGAGAGGTAGAAGTATAACAGAAGAGAGAAAGAAGCATTGCACAAGAGAAATAGTGGTATAGAAGGAGAAAGATGAAGAGAGAAGGTTGTTAAAGCTGGAACATTCTATACTGCCATCCTCCTCCTCCTCATCATCATCATCATCCTCAGTGTTGTGACTCTCCACATCACAGTCAGCGTTTTACATCTTTTGTAGTGTGTGTGTGTGTGTGTGTATGTGTGTGATGAGTCATTTTACATAGAATTCCTCCTCTTCACTACACCGGTATGCCTGCTTAGTTAACAGCGTGACTGATGCCTGTCTAACCTTATCACACACACACACACACACACACACACACTAAAGTACATAATTTTACACCTACACCTAATCCTAACCCTAACCTTAACCTCAGTAACCAAAAGCACATCTTTTACCTCTTTTAGTTTCTCAAATAAAACAAGCACATTTTCTATAAAGTCATTTTTCCTCATGGGGACCTCTATGTTTGTCTCTCTCTTTCTGTCTGTCTCTTTCTGTCTGTCTCTCACCATCTCTCTCTCTTAATTCATTTTATGTATACATTCTTTCTTCCTCCACCTCTCTCTCTCTCTCTCTCTCTCTCTCCCCCTAACGTGTCTCTCTCTCTATTTCACCTTCCCCTCTTTCTTTCTGTGTTTCATTCTCTCTAGTTTTTTTTTCTTTCTTTCTTTCTATCTTTCTTTCTTTCCTTCCTTCCTTCCCCCTCCCTCCCTCCCTCCCTCTCTCCCTCTCCCTCTCCCGCAAAACCCTTATCCAAATATAGCACCTTTGACCCCTTTATACAAGTCAGGTGTGTGTGTGTTATCAGCGCGCTGCACACACATTCTCCGCTCTGTGTGCTTATCTGTGTTAAATTGCTTTCCGCGGCCTCGGGAGCGCGCGCTAATCCTCCTCCCGCAAGCCGCAGCCTGCTGAGACTGACAACCTGAAACTCACACGCACACATGCTCACACAGGACACACACTCACACATTACATCAAGACATAGTTAGAAGCTGCTGATTGATGCTGAAGTTTTGTTTTCAGATGTGTGAGATGAGAAGTCTCAGTATACATTGCTTTAATGTTTGATGTTATGTTATGTTAGTGCATTTACTGTAGGTGTGTGTGTGTGAGAGAGAGAGTGGGTATTTATGGCATTATGGGGACCTTTTGTCCCCTAAAATCACTTTTATTTGGGTTTTTTGGGCTTTGTTGGGACATTTGAGAGGTCCCCATGAAAAAAAAATGACTATAGAAAATGTGCTTGTTTTATTTGAGAAACTAAAAGAGGTAAAAGATGTGCATTTGGTTACTGAGGTTAAGGTTAAGGTTAAGGTTAAGGTTAAGGTTAAGGTTAGGGTTAGGTGTAGGTGTAGGTGTAAAATTATTTACATCTAGTCATTATAGGAGTCTATGGAAGGACCTCACAAAGAGAGTAATAGGCGAATGTGTGTGTGTGTGTGTGTGTTTCCCGTAAAACACTTTGTGATCAATAAGTGACATGTAGTTACACACAGCACAGTCACATACATCTTTATGGCTTGCTTTCTTTGTGATGTTTTTTGGCGATTCTTTATGACACCCTTAAATTATTCAATAGTGTCTAATTTTAGGTCATGGGACAGTTGGTAGTGTAGCGGTTCCCTTACAAAAATGTAGGCTTCTGGAAAACAGTTGCGGTTAACCTATGGCAAATTAGGCAAACTTGTGGTGAACTTCTAGCAGGCTTTGTGGAAAACTCATGAACATCGCAAATTTGTCAACAAAAGTTCACTACAAGTTTGCCATTACTGGCAAATTGTTTTAGCAAATCACTGGCAAATACATTTGTGGCTGACAATTGCAGACTTGTGGCAAAATATTCTGGCAAACTACACTGTTTGCCACAAATTAAGTTTTGTTTTTGTAAGGGTTAGGAGTTCGGGCCCGTGATCTGAAGGTCACCAGTTCAAGTCTCAGAACGTGGACTCATGAGCAAGGTACCTACCCTCAACACTGCTCTCCGGGCTCTGCCAAAAAAGCTGCCACTGATAGATGACCTGAAAAAGAAGCAAGGAAGAGAGTGAGGGGAAGACTACAGAAGAAAGAAAAGGGGGATAGGAGAAATAGAAAACACCACGGGAGAGGAAAATTACAGGAGCAGTGAGGAGGAGGAGGAGGAGGAGGAGGATTATCACAGTTGTGCGTCACACGCCTCTGACGTCACCGCCGTTACAGAAAGGGCAGTGTCTCTGACCTCACACATCATCACCGGTTACGATACCGTCGCATGATTGGCTGCTGGAGTCGACGAATAGCAGCCAAGAGGCAAGCATATGTTAATAAGCATGCTCATGATAACTGGTGGTGATTTCCTCCATTTACACACAATCCACATTTACATTAATCTACATACGTTAGAGCGGAAAGGAGTGAAAGTTGATGTATATAGATAAAGGGCTGGTGAGAGAGAGGGGGAGAGAGAGAGAAAGAGAATGAAGGAGAAAGAGAGAGAGTGTGGGGGAGAGAGTGAGAGAAACAGAGAGACAAAGAAAGAGACAAAGTGAGTAAAAGTGTGAAGAATAAAGAGAGTGAGAGAAAAAGTGAAAGAGAGAAGGACAACATAGGAGAGAGAACGACAGCGAAAGATACAGAAAGAGTACAAGCGCAGGAGAGAAATAGAGAGAGAGTACAAAAGAGAAGAGAGAGAGAGAGGGAGAAAGCGATTGTGATAGGTTAATTGAGAGAGAAAAATACTGAGAGAGAGGGGGAGAGAGAGAGAGGGAGAGAGAGAGAAATACAGTGACAGATAAAGAGTGAGAGAGAAACAAGAGACAGATAAAGAGAGCATGAGAATGAGTGAGAGAGAAAGAGAGGGCAAAGAGTTAGAGAAAGAGAGAGAGATAGTGACAAACAAAGAAAGAGTGAGAAAGGAAGGGAGAAAGTTGGAAAAAGTAGAGGGGGGAGAGAAGAGTGAGAAAAAAGGAAGACTCAAAGAGAGTGTGTGAAAGAGAGGTTTGAGAGAGAGAGAGAGAGAAATACAGCAAAAAGGAAGAGAGAGCCAAAGTGAGTGAGAGTGAAAAATAAAGAGTGTAAAAGACAGAGAGAGAGTGAGGGAGAGAGAGAGAGAGAGGAAGTAAGGGGAAAAAAGGAGGTACAGTTTCTCATAACTGTGCGTCACGCGCCCCTGACGTCACCACGGGTACAGAAAGGGGCGTGTCTCTGACCTCACGCAGCATCACCAGCTACGATGCTGTCGTACGATTGGTCGAGTCGCACCACCCTTCACACAGAAATTGACAAATCACAGTCGGGCGGCAACTGTATGCAAATGACCATGTTTATGCTAATTGGCTGTGCTCTCCCTACTCACAGAGAGGCTAATTTACATGAATTTACATACGTTAGGGAGTAAAGAGCGACTCAGGGGAAGGTGAGAGACATAACGACTGGAGCTCACATGACACAAACATCAGCAGCAATCAGTGAGCTGACACAGAACAAATCCATCACAACACCCAGGCCTTTATACACCATCATTACGGTCAGAACATCTCACAATGTCAACTATTCATCATCTCAGCAAAAAAAAAAAGAGCCTCATGATTTTTATTTGTGTAGATTTGTCATTGTCAGAGTACAAATAATATTTTACGGTGGTTAAACTGCCCACGTTAGATTTATAGAGGAAAAATATTGTTTTCCATCCATCATCGTCATTTCATCACAGACTCTTATTTGACGCATGTATGTCAAAGTTATTTTTCTTTTTGTTCAAAATATTTTTGGTGTCATGGCCAGACTTATAGAGGGAAACTGTTACGCATCCACCATTATCATTGTTTTGTCACAGACAGAAGTCATTATGTGATTATTTGTCATTGTGAACACAGCACAGCACACAGTGCATCACAACCAATGTGAGCTCTGCATTTCACCCATCTGTGAAGGAGCAGTGGGCAGATTTTTGGCAGCGCCCGAGAAGCAGTGCTTGGGGACGGTACCTTGCTCATGAGTACCTCAGTGGTAACTGTACTGATCCGGGACTTGAACAGGTGATCTTCTGATCACGAAACCAACTGCCTAACTGTTCGGATACCACTTCCCCGGTGCTTTGTGATCTTGGGATAATAGAGAAGTTTTGAGAAGGTTTTCTCAAGACAACAACTTTACCTAAAATAATGTTCCCCCGGGGACGGCCACAGGGCCTTTCTGTGCAAAGTTTGCATGCTCTCCACGTGTTCGCGTGGGTTTCCTCCGGGTGCTCCGGTTTCCTCCCACAGTCGGAAAGCATGCAATATAGGCTAATTGGCAACTCTGAATTGGCCTGTAAGGTGTGAATGTGCCCTGCGGTGTGTTGGCCCAGAACAAAATTACTTCTATGGGTCAAAATGTATGTTAAATTTATAATGTATATTTATATTATAAGTTGTCATGTAGCATGATCATGAGAAATGAATTTCTTTATGTTGAGCTCATGAGAAAAACAATCTCGTAACCTTGAGATAGCCAGGAGAACAATAACATTGACCTCTATCGACTTCCATATTCATGAATAGTTGTGACGCGTTAAACGACGACATCGAGCCACACTGCCAGCCAGTCAGAACGGCTCTCTTGAGCTGATTCACGGCAGCACGTGGCGTAAACAGCCCCAGGAGCATGTTAGCGAGCAGGCCGGCTAATCGCAGCGGACAGCCTTCAGAGCGCATTAGCGCTGCCCAGAGCTGAGAATCGCACACTCACAGCCCTTTGCAAAATAACAACAAGGTCAGAGTCCTATTTATTCACGATTCATAAACTCTACTATTCAAATGCAGAAAATAGTAATAAAGCAGAAACTAGGTTGCAGTTTACATTTTGGCCTCCTCGCACTGGGCCTCATTCCCCAAGCGTTGTTAATAAATGAATTTTAAGTGAGAGATTATTTGTCATTGTGAACACAGCATAGCACACTGCGCCACAAGGAGCAGTGGGAAGCTTTGGCAGCGCCTGGGGAGCAGTGCTTGGACGGTACGGTACCTTTCCCCGTTCCGGGATTTGAACTGGCGACCTTCTGATCACAGGGCCAACTCCCTAACCGTTACGCTACCAACTGCTCTAATGAGAAATTTGTTCTGCCGAGATCAAGGACAATAACTCAAAAGATATATAATGTTGATTGAATGTGAGAGTGTTTGTATATTTGTGAGAAAAAGTACTTGAAAAAGTTCTCTATTATCTCAAGATCACAGGGTATTGGGGCAGTGGTTAGGAGTTGGCCCCATGGTTCAAGTCCCAAACCGGTAAAGGTGCCGTTGAGGTACTCATGAGCAAGGCACCGTCCCCATGCATTGCTCCTTCAAATGCAGAGCTCGCATTTCATTGTGGCACTTTTGAGGCTGTTTATGCCACGTGCCGTCAGCCGTGAATCAGCTCAAGAGATCCGTTCTGATTGGCTGGCTGTGCGGCCCGATGTCGTCATTTAACAGGTCACGACTATTCCTGAATACAGAAATCGATCATAAGAAGATCACACGAAAAACAACTTGCAAATCTGGTGCTTTGAACTGTGGGAGGAAACCTGGGCACCCGGAGATAAGCCATGCAAAGACGAGGAGAACATGCAAACCACACGTCTGTCCCAGGGATTATTTTTATTATAATCTTATGATAAAGTATTTTATACATTTTATACCATAACTGTTACCTTGCGAACATCATTACAAGGACGTGTGTTCTTCAAAATGAGTTCAAAATAAATATAATAAATATGTTGTTTTAATTAGGGATGCATGATGATATCGGAATCGTATCAGAATCATACAATTATTATTTTTTTTAAAGTCATCAATATCTGACCGATGCTTAGATTTGCCCAATATTTCCAGCTGATATTTTATGATGCATTTATTGAACGTCGGAAAGGTAGCGCTTGTGCCAGGCATGTCCAAAGTCTGAGGTGGGATTTTATATGACCCACGCCATCCATCTTAAAATGTATGGCGTTATTTTTGTGCCAAAATTCTGAGCGTTAGGGTTAACCCAAACCCTGAACGTGCAGTGGAACTGGTGAGCAAAATATCCTGTCTTTTATGCACCCAACTCTACCTGCGCTCGCGCTCGACTCTGTCTTCCTTATTCATCAAGCATCGGCAGACACAAGCATGAACAACATCAGATATCGGCATCGGCCAATAATTCCCATATCGTGCATGCCTAGTTTTAACATATAAATATATTTGTGTCAAAATATATATATATATTTTTTTTAATAATATATATTTTAATACCTTTAAATAAGTTGTTTTAATTGAAGAGACATTGCTGAGACATGCTTTTCTGCTTTTCTCCTCCTGTCATGCCCGCTCTTATTCTCCCCACCCTTCTCTCTCCCTCGCTCCTCCTGCTGATGAAGCGTACAGCGGTATTGACATGCTGCCATGGCTCAGCGATCCTGAGCGACTCCGCTCCTCCCTCATCCCTCCATCCCGCAGGCCACAGAGGGGTTGTCATAGAAACAGTCCATCTGAAATGAGAGGTGGGGGGCACTGTAGAAAGAGAAAGGGGGAGAAAGAAAGAACAAAAGAATAAATACTCACATGAGTTGAGAGAGAGAGAGCAAGAGCGAGAGGGAGCAAGAAAGAAAGAAAGAAAGAATGAAAGAAAGAACGAAAGAATGAAAGAACAGAGGCAGAGTGAGAGAGAGAGAGAAAGGAGAGAAAGAGACAGTTGAGACAGACAGAGGGAACGAGAGGTTTTAAAAAAAGAGCAACGGAGAAAGAAACATAAATAGAGAAAACCTATTAAAAATGAGAGAAACAGAAAATTGAGATAAACATAAAAAAGAGACTGTAATGGAGAGAATCAGAGAGAGAGACAGAGAGAGTGAGTGAGAGGGTGAGAGGGAGAGAGAGTGAGAGGGTGACAGAGAGAGAAAGAGGGTGGGGAAAGAGGCGGTAGAAAGAAAGACATGAATATACGTATACAAGAAAGAATATATACAAAACAAGTTAAAAGAAAGAGACAGAGAAATAACGAAAAAAGAAAGAAAGAATGCACAATGAAGAGAAAAATAAGCTAAACTGAGAAAACCAGAAAGAGAGAGAAAATAGTGAGAAAAGGAAAGAGACAGTAATGGGAGAGAGAGAGAGAGCGAGAGAGAGAGATGAAATAGTGAAATAGTGAGAAAGACAGAATATGAGAGAAAAGAAGATGAAGAGCAAAAAAAATAGAGACCGGAATATTATGAGAGCCCGTTTAGGGCAGAGTACATTAAAACACTTGCATGTGCACACACTACTTGCACACAGCTATGAAACACTCACACACACACTCACAGTCGCACATACACACATTGCGTGTACATCCACCCACTCACGCACATTCTCCCACACACACACACTCTCCCACACACACACTCTCCCCTTCCCACTCAAACGTACACACACTCCCACACACACACACACACACACACACCGATTCCCACTCCCACACACACACAGGCTCCTCGGGCGTATGATGAATGTGTCAGTGTGTTCCGTCTAAAGATGGTCCCGTTGTGATTATGATTATGGCCTTCAGATAACAGCAATATTTCTGTTCACCTGCACTCATTAATAACCTCCTGATAGCCGTTATCACCACTCTGCTGCCCCATTCATCACACACACTTACATCTCTCTCACACACATACACACACACATACATATGATTTAGCAGAGACTCTTATCCGGAACCACTTCCGCTTCGTGATTTCGGGGACAGTCTCCCTGCTGCAACTTGGGGTTAATGGTCATGCTCAGGGACCCAGTGATGGTAGTGCTGGAGGTAGGACTTGAAACCACAACCTCTTGAGCATGCAGAGGAACATTTGCGATCAAAATCTCTCGTCTTGTGTGCTTAACTGTGCCTGCATGCACAATTTTTTTTTAACTAAGAGGGTGGGGAAAGAGAGGGGGTAGAATTCTACCCCCTAGTTTGCCTCACTTAGCGTATGTGAGCTTGCACATGGGCTGTGTCCTACCGCTCTGAATAGTATGGTAGGTAAGGCGCTCTTATTATTCTGTTCTATGTGGTATTATGCATCTTAGGAACTAGCTGGGTTATAGCTAAACGGCTCTATACACACCAGGTAGTGCACATGGAGAGTCACCCGCTCCCTATTTGACTTGGTAGACCACATTGGGCGGGAACTGACTTTTTCTTAAAATGTTTTGCACTACACTTATATCTAAATATCTTGTCCTTAGGCTCACAATTCTGCCTGCGCTCACGCTCGACTCTGCCTTGCTCGTTTATCGGCATCGGCAGATATAAGCATGAAAGATATCGGATATCGGCATCAGCCAATTATTCGCTTATCGTGCATCCCTACTCTAGACCACTGTCACCTCTATATACACAGAAACATCTCCTGCTTAGGAACAAATATCACTTTGGCCCCCGTCGGTAACAGCCGAGGGAGCCTCCTCCCTCCCTCGCTCCCTGAGTGTGGATGTGTGCAGGTGACCTTGTAAAAGGGTCAGTTCTGCTTATCTGAGTGCAGGCTGGGGGGCCGCTTCACCATTATGTTTGGGACAAGGATAGGCTTAGTTTAGAGGGCACTGAGGAACTGACCACAGTGAGAGCCTGGCGCTGGATCAATAAGGATCTGATAAACTTCAGGAAAAAAACGAACCAATTAACACACTCAGGGTGGTCTGCTATAAATCGATGGTTGTATGGTGATGGTTGTATTCTGTTCAAATTTGGAAACTGTTTTGCTAGTAGCAATAAGAGCTGCATCATTTACAGAACGGCCAGTTCCTAATGCTGGTTAATAGAGTTGTGATTAAACACCGTAATCAAATTCAAAATATTATTTATATTATTTATCGGACATTCTTATACAGAGTGACTTCCATTTGGGACAGTTGGTAGTGTAACGGCTACAGAGTTTGATCCATGATCGGTGGGTTGCAAGTGCTGGACCTGTAAAGATACTACTGCGGTACTCATAAGCAAGGTACCATCCCCAAGCATTGCTCCACGGGCACTGCCAAAAAATGCTGCCCACTGCTCCTTCACAGATGGGTGAAATGCAGAGGTCACATTTGGTTGTGGTGTGGTATGGTGTGTTCACAATGACAATCACTCAATTGCACAGTAGTGTTAATTTCACCCACTGTAGTTCTTTAGTACTACTTGCTTCCAACAAAAATCAGTTACAGTGGGTAGAAAAAATAGTCACCCCTTGAAAATATTCACTGTGTGATGATGGGTTCACAACTACAAATAATTACTCACTTAAAATTTTCCAAATTTCAGGTAAAGTCTAACTGAAGCAACTTGGGGTTAAGGGTCTTGCTCAGGGACCAAATGAGCTAATGCTGGAGGTAGGATTCAAACCCACGACCTCTTGGTCCGAGGAAAGACAATTGTCCTAACCACTTGACCACAATGTATAGTGAAAATGAGTGATTATTTGTTATTGTGAACACAGCACAGTACACAACCAAATGTGACCTCTACATTTGACCCATCCGTGAAGGAGCAGTGGGCAGTGTCCGGGGATCAGAGCTTGGGGACGGTACCTTGCTCACGAGTACCTCTGTGGTATCTGTAGTATCTGTACCTTCCCATCCCAGGGTGAACTCCCTAACTGTTACACTACCAGCTTAAAACCAGGTTAAAACACTTCCAACAATATTCCTCTGCAACCTCACATATTCATTTTCTTATATAATAGTTCTTCAGATACTTGTGGTTAGGTCACTCCAATTTACATTGATTTAGTTGATTATATAATCAGGATTGTTTTGTTCAAATCGTTGTGATTAGACAATCTGTACAGGCCTTGAGCGCCTCACGTGCAGACGTTTGCGCTCGTTTTGGTGATGTATACTTACGTTTCCGATTTGAGCCCTCAGCGTTTCACGACTTTTCTAGATGGGGGGTGGTTTGGGGATGGAATTAGAGTGAGTCAACATGGCAGCTCTTCCAGGAACACGGCTCAGACCTGCTGTCGTGATCGCCGTCTCCACAGGGGAGGTTTTTTGTGAACGTGAGGGCGTTTCTCATACGGATCACGGCCCAAATCTCTGCATGACCTTCAGCAAAGGACACCGGGCGTTTCTCCATCACTCACACACAAAGATTTTTGAGAGCCTCAATATTTTTCTGCATTCTTCTATTCCTTTATTTATATGCATATATAATTGAAATATCATAATATAGATATTTAAGTGAAGGAGTATTTGTCATTGCAAATACAGCACAGCACACAGTGCACCAAACGAAATGTGACCTCTGCATTTGACCCATCCGTGAAGGAGTAGTGGGTATATATATATATACATATATATATAATTTTTTTAGAGGGTCCAGAGCTACTAATTCATGTATATATTTAATGTGAAAATATCAAGACAAACCTTTCTTTCTAATGAGCAATTTTTTTTTCACCTTCTGATTTAATACTTTGTTGCCTTGATTTCTTAAGAAATATTTTCTTTTTGTTGAAGACCACAGAAGTATAAAATATTTAAAGGCTCTTAATATTTGAACTGATCGCTAGGTTGTGAGGGTCAAATAGATCGGAAATTTTCAGACTTAAGTGGCACTGTGGTCATCAGCTGTATATTACTACATGTAAGTGCAAAATAAAGCGCTAATAATTGTGTACTGCACCAATGAGATATTTTCAGTAATATAAGAGTCAAAAGATGGGCAATTCATGGGCTGAACACGGCTAAATCATGCAGCTGTTAGTGTAATGTTTAGGGCGCTCGCCCCATGATCGGAACGTCACAGGTTCAAATCCCAGACTGGTAAAGGTACCACTGAGGTACTCATGAGCATGATACCATCCACAAGCACTGCTAAAAAGCTGCTCAAAGCTCCTTCACGAATGTGATGCATTGTGCTGTGCTGTGCTGGGTTCACAATGACAATAATCACTCACTTAAATTCAATGACAGACTCTTGAAACATAAAATGAAAGGGATAAACACAGAAAATCCTCCTTCAGGATTAGAGGAAACGGGTTAATGCTTTAGAGACAAAAAACTACACAACATCGCCATCTACTGGTCAAACTGCACGTGAAAGTAATTGTCATTGAGAACACACCACAGCACAGAAGAGAGAGCACCACAACCAAATGTGACCTCCTGTGAAGGTGCAGTGGGAAGCTTTTTTGGGAGGAAAAAAAGGGGACAGTGCTGAGAAGGGTCTGGCTGCAGACCTCCTCTGTGGGTAAGCTCCTCTGTCAGGACATCTCCTCTGAGGGAAAGGAAATGTCCTGACAGAGGAGATTTACCCACAGAGGAGGTCTGCAGCCAGACTCTCTTGACAGCGCTTGGGGACAGTACTTTGCTCATCAGGACTACAGTGGTCCGTGATTCCTATCACGGGACGAACATCCCGTGTCAACTTGTTTTCAGCAACTTAAGATATCATGGACCAAACCAGCGTCTTCAATTCATCAGTTTTTATTGAGATAGAAATAGCAGTAAGCATCACATAATAAGGTAAAACAGAAATTCAGAGTGCCTCGTGTCAACTCAGGAAAATCTGGACAAAAGCAAAGGGAATTTTAAAAAAAGGCACTTTTAAGTCGTGAAGAGGAGCTTCAGTTGTATTGGAGAGTTAACAATGCACAAAAAACCCTGATGCTCACCATCATCAGAGCTGGATTGTCTCTGTGGTCCTCAATGACAGACGTTTGTGACGACTTGCAGACAACATTGCAAGTATTGGGATTAAACCGATTTAGACAAAAGTAAACGTTCTTAATGCAGCCTGGAAACTGTACGCCCGAAAGTAAAGGCACAACAACTCGGGCAGAGTTAGAGAATGTCTTTATTATAACAGTTATTTGACTGAGTTCCTATGAAGTAAAAAAGCCTTTTTGGCCAGAGCTGTTGCTCAAAATAATAATCTTTTCCCTAAACAATCAAATAAAAGTGGCTAACATTGAACAAAAACTAATGGAAACTATAAAAAAATACATTTAGTTTTAGTTCTCAGCCACATCTGCATCCTCACAATCAAATGCACCTGGATTCCTCAGATCATCACTTAAACACGAACGGACGTCTGATGCTCAATCCTTCAGCTGGATGCTGAAGAAGCGGTCAATGTCTGTGATAAGCGCTTAGACGAGAGAATAAACCCCTGATTACAGAAGAAGAGTGATTTAAGAGGTTCCAGCTATATTTAAACTTAAAAAATGGACTTTGTGTGATGATTTTAGCCACCAAGTCATGAGACTGATGCAGGTTCAAGTTAAGGGTCAGTGGAAGTGTCAGAGCTCTCTGTTCCTTTTAAAAGGGAAATATCTAAAAGGAGGTTGGGGGGGGACTGGCGTTTAAGATCCGTTCTCCTCTTTTGCCTGCTTGGAAGCAGGAGCGTCAGTGTCCTCCCTGTTGGCGTCCAGAGGTCTCTTCTTTGAGCTGGCGTCCTCTGCATGAACAAGAAAAATGTTATTTTAATATCTGAATGTTTCAAGAGGTTCAATTCTGAAGTGAGAGCAGCGGGGGAGCCAATCCTGCTCACCTGCAACAACTCCTGCATGTCCATCATCATTGTCTTCATTGTCGCTGTCAAACTTGGTTTTCTTGCCCTGGATCTGATGCTGCTCTCTTCCACCTCGATCCCTTCGTCCGCCCCGGCCTCGACCACGACCCCTGTGACCTACGAAATGTACAGGTGAATTTAAGAAAGTGATTGTCATTGTGAACACATCACAGTACATCACAAAAAAGCTGTATTTGACCCATCCATGGAGGAGCAGGCGGGCAGATTTTTTTGGCTGCGCCTGGTGAGCAGTGCTTGGGGATTGTACCTTGTTCATGAGTACCTCAGTGGTACCCTTACCAGATTGAGACTTTAACCGGCAACAATGAGATCATGGAGCCAACTCTCTAACCCGGCGTTTCCCAATTCCGCTTCTCGCAGAACACCGCTCTGCGCAGACTCGGTATTTCCTGCACCGCCGCGTGCCGATCCTACGTTGCTAATTAGCTAATCAGTAGCATCAGCTGTGCTGTGGGTCGGGAAACTCCAATCTGTGCAGAGCGGTGTTCCGCGAGGACTGGGATTGGGAAACGCTGCCCTAACCGTTATGTTACCAGCCACCAATCGTTCAAGCAAAGGTGAGCCAGAGTTTCCATGAACTTCAGTCCTTGAATGACAAAAAAATAACATCAAATGATAATTTCTCACACTGCCACCTGGTGGAATCCTCCATAAAGCACGCAGGCAAGTCAAATATATCCTGGTCCTAACAGCAGATCTTCACTAGGGGTGATGAAATTAATCACATAACCGATGCATTACGATGCAGACAACGCAATCAATTATATTTGGAAGTTTCAACCTGTTTTCCACAGCCGTGGCGGCAATGCAGGTGTGGTCTGTGACATGCAATCCAGTTTCACTACTGAAATCTCCTTTTTAAAATTATTTCACTGTATTTATTTTTCAAAACATTTGCAGATGATTTGGGCATCTTTGTCAATAATGAATTTAATGCAAAGAAGGAACATTTCACGCCATACACTAGAACAGAAGGTGTGGGCCGGATAAAATCCCACCTCGGACTTAGGGCATGCGGCGGAAAATACAGGGAAAATCTAAGCATCGGTCTAATGCTGATGACTAAAAAAAAGGCAATTATCAGCCGATTCCAATACAATTCTGATATAACCGTGCATCCCTACTTTTTTAGGTTTGTGTGGACACTACTTTTCACATTTTACATCCTTTGAGCTTTTATATGGTCAGGCAATTCTAGTCCTGGACGTTCTCTATCCGACATGGTAAGTCTCTTCTGCTGATATCTACCAGAGACCAGATGTGAATGTTCTGAAGCCAAGTATCATTAAAAACCTCCAAGACAGCTGCCCTCCACATCTGGAACTGCTCACCCAAGCCTCGGCTGAAATCTAGCACAGTGCTTAGAGAGTAAAGAAGCTTCAGGCACCTTTCATTGCTTTGCGTTTGTTGAAGGACTCCTGCTGATCCTCGATGATCTTCTTCAGCGTCTCCATCTCAGCGTCTCCCTCTAACACCTCCCACTGCACAGCCTTGGCCTTAACTTTGGGTTCCTCTCCTCCGGCCGCCTCCCGGGCCTTCTGCAGGGCTTCTTCGGCATTGGAGCTGAACAAGATGGTTCCCTGCAGTCAGGGAACACGACGTGTCGACATGAACCTTTACAATCTTGGACATTTTTGAGCACTTCATTTCCTGGCTTATATTACTAAAATAGTGTACGCTAGCCATGCGTCTTATACTGATTTTCAGAAGGTCCAGAGCCGCTCATTTACACGTGCGTTCGACGGGAATGACAAACGTTATCTTTTTAATAAGCTCATTTCTGTTTTGTCTATTGACGTTTGACTTTGTTGCCTTAATTTGATAAGGAATGTTTTGTTTTCAGTACAACTCTTTTCAGACATGTGGATAACACAATTTCTGTCAGAGATATAGGATATTTCCAAGCTGGGCCTGCATATTCTAATGAAAAGAAGGAAGAGAAAGGGCACATCACAAAGACTCGTACTGCATAATACACATCGGGCCTCACCTCCTTGGCTCCTCTGGTGAAGTCGACCCATTTGATCTGGGCGTGATCGGTGAAGAGTTTGTGGAAATCCTCTCTCGAGACCTGGTCTAGCTCACCAGAGAACTTGAGCAGGCAGCCCCGCTGCTCGTCCAGAGCTTTCTACCAAAAGCAAATATCAGAACAATAGAACATTTAACCAAATACTGGAACTGTTTTGTGCTGGAGATTTTCGCCAATCAGTTATTGTGAAGCCAAAATTCGGGGGGTAAAGTGGAACGTTTACGAGCTTGACTTGGCTTAACTTCACGCTCGCTCAGCTGTCGGAGACATGTATAGACAGAGTCGCGTCCATTCACTAAACTGGGCCATTTTGAAAAATCAACAGGGAATGTCAGCAGTGCGACCAATGAAAATTTTGAAAAGCATCCAAATCCTGCATCTAAGAATTGATATTTCAGCGTTTAGTATTCATGCATCTATAAGGTCAAACAACAAAACTCTACTCACCATCTCCTCTTCTTCAGCCTGTTTCTGCTTTCCTTCTTTTTCACTAAAAACACATTTTTGGCATCATTCAGGTGGAACAAACTGAAACCACTGGAATTCCAGACAGTGTGTAAGAAGCTGTTTGAGCTCAGTTTTGTGTGTTCAGTTGTTGTTTCTCACCTCCTGGCTTTGGCTTTGGCTTCTGCTCGACCCTGCCTCTTCTCCTCGTTCTTCTTGGCAAAGTACTCCTCTCTACACAAAGAGGTTAGAGATTAACACAAAACTAGAGACGCACCGATTTGACTTCTTCAGTTCCGATATTGATACATGTGCTTTGTGTCTGGGCTGATACCGAGTATTGATCTGATTGAATTTAATCAGCATTTCATTAATTAACTGTAGAGCTGCAACTATCAATTCTTTTTGTAATCGAGCATTCTATCGATTTTCTTATCGATTAAGCTGATAAACTTTTTTTTTTTAAGACAATACATTTTTTTTTAGGCTTATTCTAGTGTGTGAGTAGAAGTTAGCAATACATGCTTATGCTCTTGTATTTTGGACGCCCTGCACTACTCATAGTTTGATGTGTAAATGCTGACATAGTTATGAAATCTGCACATTTCTGATGAAAACTGACTTTTTTTAGCTTTAGGTCAAATAAAAGAACTGAAAGAACACTAAAAGAACACTGTTTTATTGCTGAGTTGCAGAGTTTTTATTATCTATTATTGTCTATTATCTATGGCGTAACATTCTAACACTTCTTTATCCATTTGGTATCCATCAGAATATACAGTAACATTTTTGATAAGTTTTCTTTATTTCTTCTTTCCATTCTTTCTATTGATTACACTATAACATCATAAAATTGAAGTAAAAAAAAATCTGAGTAATTGAAAATGAAGAAATGCTGAAGTTTTTGGTCATTATGAACCAATATGGCCTATAAAATGAGCTGCTTTTGGCCTTTCTGGAAGAGAACGACATTTCCCACAATCCCCTGTGCGCCGCTTCACAATAAAGCGTTTAGCGCGCGTTATGGAATAAACTATGGAAAATCTATGGGAATCTCAATAAACGACTGTATTGTGAGTAGAACGCTGGTTGTTGTGGTTATTTATCAGCTAACATATGTTTTGTCTGTAATAAAGGCGATGTTTAAACTGAGCGCTTACACGTGCGTTCGTGTTATTCAATAATCATTTATTCGAATAACACGAACAAACGTGACGTCTGGAAAGTGCATGGCGTCTGTTTAACTGTTTAATGTGAGGATTTGCACCCACGATATAGTCACACATGGAGCAAGCCGAGATATATCAAGTATATTCTATACATCGCCCACAGCTGCAAACCAGCTTTACCGAAGTACCCCTGCCCACACATTTCCTGTCTCCTGAAGCCGACCTTCCTTGGGCTTTCCTGTCTACCTGAGATGAAGTCTGGAATATCTCCAAACAATGGGTCATTAAAGAAGTACAAGTACTGGCCCAGTGTTAACCGATCCTGATGTTTGGGTCATTATGGGATTGATATCCCATGTACGTATACGGATCGGTGCATCTCTAATAGAGCCGGGCAATTCACGACTCGCGTGGGTGAATCGCCCAGATCCTTTAAATAACTCACGAGTCAAAAATCTGAGGTCTCCATTAACTCGAATCCACCAAGTCCTAACCGCACCATGACTAAAATATAAACCCCATCACGTACATACCTCTTATAATCACTTCAAACTCATAACAAGATCAATACAGCCATAGCAGCAAGTGTAACTACTAAAAATGTCATAACAGTTTGTTTGCACCACCACAGTCATAAGAGGGATCCTAAGAACTTCCTACAGAGTTGAATCCTCTTTGTAGACTACGGGGCTCGTGTCAGTCAAAGCAGTAGCGCGGCGCGAAGCACACACGTTCATGAGTGAATCCGCCGGGTAACTTCCTCTAGAGCCGTAAACATATAGCCGAATCTGAAACGCTCACACAAGCCGGTCAGCGCTCGCCAAACCACATACAGAGGGAATCCGCCGATTAACTTCCTCTAGGTGCCACTTGAAAATAAATATTTATTACTCTGGTAGCCTTGTCCTGATACTTTGTCATTTATTAGGAAGTGCACTCATTCCCATCACACTTTCATCTATGAAGAACAAATGATTCCGCTGGCGATTTGGCAAAACTGACAAGTGACTCACACACCAGAATCAGTTTAGTGAGTGACTCCGAGGGAATCGAATCCTAAAAATGAATCAAAAGATTACAGCTCTAATCTCTGTATGAAACCTCACCGAGTTCATGCAGAATTTCAAAATAAGCTCATGTTAGTACGGCACTCTGTCTGAAGATGCTGATGACTAGGGCCGGGCGATATGACCTCAAATCAACATCACAATTAAGAAGAAAAGAAAAGTATGATTACTGAAAAAAAGTACAACAACCCAGAGTGCTGTTCACCCTCTTCTCTACTAGGGGTCGCTCACGTCAAGAACAGGGTAGCCACAAGAAAAGCAATAGATAAGCTCTCCACATAGGGATGTACAGGAACCACTGATGGCAAAACTGAGATTTATTTTATTTTATGTAAAAACCGAATATTTTTAGCCACGAATGGTGTCTCTATAACAAAAACTGTGACTAAAGGATTAAAACCTGAAAAAAAAACGCAGGGGTGCAAGTGACCAGAGCTGGACCTTATAATCCCTGCTTTATACAACCACAACCTTGTGGCAAAACATTCTTCCAGGTCACGGCACCTGTATAAACAGCTCACATCCAAAACTGGTCTGCACAAAGTGACACTTACAAAAAACAAAAGCTGCTGAGCGAGCAGAACGGATGACGTTTTGTTTGTCGTTTGCTGTGTGCAATCTGTGCTGCAGTTTGAGGTGGTGATGATGTAGCGGCAGAAGTGACAAACGTTGCGTTGGTAATTAAAATAGGGGGTTCAAATCCCAAGAACCACGGTTGGGCCCCTGAGCAATCCCAATTTTCAAGTTTTTCCAGAAAGACGCTCACGTGTAATTAAGAGAATGGAAACGGTTGAACATAACCTGAGCACTGGTGTTCAAACAAAACAATGACGTACTTCATCAGGACGATCAAGTCGTTTCCTTTAAACTGTTTTATGTCAACTCGCGCGACTAAAGCCTTGGCTGCATCTTCCGATTCCAGGACTGCGAAGATGGAGCCCTGCAGGAAGAAAGGAACCAACACATTAGTCTGACTTTGCCACTTACCATCATTGCAGAAATGAATCTTAATAATTAGGGATGCACAATGATATCAGAATCATATCGCAGTCGTCTGACAATTGCTTTTTATATGCCATCGGCATTGGACAGATGCTTAGATTTGCCTGATATTTGATGATGCATTTATTGTACGTCCGAAAGGTAGTGATTATGCCAGGCATATCCCAAGTCCGAGGTGGGATTTTCTACAGCCCGCACCTTCTGTCTTAGAATGTATGGCGTTACTTTGTGCCAAAATTCAAGCACACACCTAGGAACGTTTGTGAGTAAAATTTCTTGTCTTTACGCTCAACTCTTCCTACACATGCAAAAATTTTTAAACTTAAGTGCGTTTGTGCACATGGTCCGTGTCCTGAGTTGCATACTACCACACTTAATAGTATAGTAGGTAAAGCGCTCTTACCATGTGATTGTATGCATCTCAGGAACTACCCAAGGCTGTGGCTAAATGGCTCTCTACGCACTAGGTAGTGCACATGGAGAGTCACATGGACCCTATTTGACTAGGTACACCGCATAGGGCGGGAGGTAATTTCCTAAAATATTGTGCATTACACTCACAGTGCTGAGCTCTCACACCACTCTGCTTTCCCACTCACTTTTGTTGCTGTGTTAGAAATGTCAGCACTATGTTTTTGGTCCCATAAGGTCCCAGAGTGTGCACTGGAACTTTAGCAAGCAAAATATCTTGTTTTACACGCTCAACTCAACCTCATTTATGGACAGATGTAAGCAGAAAAACATTGGATATTTGCTGATAATCCCCATATTGTGCATCCCTACTAATAATATACATCAGTCATAACATCAGGACTAATATTGAGCAGGTCTGCTGCTTTGTGCAAATAATAATTAATAACAAACTGTGATGCTCAGACATCTTTCTACAGAAACCATCATTAACATCTGTGAAGCAGTTGGTACTGTTAGGGAGTTGGCCCCATGATCATAGGGCTGCCGGTTCAAGTACCGGACTGGAAAAGGTACCTCTTTGTTGTTGTTTGTTGGAGATTATTGCCATTTTAGCAACAAAGGCTATGTCATGGCAAGAGGATGTCAGACAAGGCAAGTAGAGACAAGCTGTCAGAGAGTGAATATTTACAGTAGTTACATAGCTGGGTCAGCAAGTACTCAAATAATTTCGATTATTTGGTTCCTAAAGCCTATGGTTGTTTTAAAAAAAAAAAAAAAAGTCCAGTATTATTGACAAGGTTTTTGTTAAAGAGGTCCTCTAAAGTACTGTGAAAATAGTAATGCTGTTTAGAGTGGGCCACTCAATCAGAATATGCTTAATCCAAAGGGTCACGTTGCAGAACTGACAGGACGGAGGAACGTCCCCTTGTAGCAGGAAGCCGTGTGTGATCCTAGAATGTCCAATCTGCCACCTTGTATGGATCGCTTGGTCATGCCCATTTTGAAAGGAGATACATATTCTTTTATGGATGATAGGATTAATGCTGTGTAATTTGTTTCCTGTACAGTCTAGTTCCCACTTACTGAGGACATGGGTTAACACCACAGATCTGAGGTCGGGGCGGAGATTTGGTACGTACTAAGCTCTGGCCTGGGATCCAGCAAAAAATATATATTCCGATTTTTACTATTTAGAGCTTGCAGACAGGATTTTGAGTCTGTGAGGATCAAGTGTCTGTGTCTAGTGTCTTCTACGTGTTTAAGTGCTAAGAGTAGCAAGTGGGCTTTGGCTGTAAAGACGGCGCATGCTCCTGGGACTGGAAAAGTTACCACTGAGGTACACATGACCAAGGTATTGTCGCCAAGCACTGCTTCCTGGACACTGCCAAAAAGCTGCCCACTCCTTTGCTGATGGGTCTCATTTTGTTGTGTTGCATTGTGTGCTCTGCTGTGTTGTGTTCACAACGACAATCGCTTAATTTCAAAAGGTTCACTTGCTGCCTAATATAGCCCACTCTCTGTCAACTGCCATGGTAAACAGAAAATCAATGCTATTCACTTATTACCAGTCATAATGTTATAGCTGATCAGTGTGTATTCAAAGCATAAAGTGAAAACAAAAAGTGACTTACTTTGAAAGTCTTCTGTGGACCTTTCCTCATATTAATATTCTCCACTGTTCCTTTATCAGCCAGCCACTCTTTAATGTCATCCAGCGACGTGTCCAGGGGAAACCCTTTCTGTAATTATACATTAAATGTTTATTTTTCATTAGAATGATTCGCCATCATAAGTGAAATGCATACTGTGACCTATGAACTGTACGGTTCTATGGTGGATGAATATGGGTCTGTTTAAGGAAAGCAGAGTACATACTTCTTCAGAATCTAGCATTTGAAATATTATTTATGATATGACAAAATACATCAGATGACGAAATCGTTTCATATAATACTCATATAATCATTTATTTCAAGATGTGGCAAAATACACGGTTTATGGCAAGATTTGTTCATGGTTTGGATGAGGGTTTGCAGTAGTCACCACGGCACCACATGGATGTAGGCACAAAGAATACTATGGTGTTATATTTGTGCCTTAATTCTGAGCGCACAGTGGAATGTTCCCAAGTCTGTGTACACTCAGATCTGTGACCTGCTGGCACTCTCAGATCTATGGAACGTCAAAGGTGCCACAATTCGCAGTAAAGGCACCTTACTAGAGCACAGTAAAAACGTTTTTATAGCCATAAACAGCATAAAAAGCTGCATTTGACCCCAAGTCACTACAGCAAAAAGCGCCAGTATATTAGCCATTTTTAATAGATAAAACGGTGGTGTTTTGCTGGCAATCGCACAAAAATATAGGCAAATTTGTGGCTCCTTTGGCATTCCATGTGTGTTTCGAGCATGTGTGTAGGCAGAATTGAGCACACACAGACATGGGCCATGACATATTAGGATATGAGATTCTGGTCTATCCTGAACCCATAATTTCTTGGTTCAGTGTATTATTCTACCATTAAGCTTGTGATACCACAAATATGGCAGATCTGAAATGAATAGAGATAAAATATTTATACTAATATTGTCAAGATGCTTTTTCTGAAAGCCAAAGTGAGAGAATTTGATATCCAATAAGAGCTTGTGGAAAACCCCAACGGTGTCATTATTCACCCACCATGTAAACAGACTTGTGTTTAATGGTGTCCCTGTACTCCTCATTGTTCTCCGGGAGAGGTTTGCTGGGGCAGCGCCTGATTTTGGTCTGGTCTTCACTGACCTCCAGCAGCCCCGTTTTGGACTTGCGCAGGGACTTCACAACCACTGTAGGGTCGGACGTCAGAGTTTTTAGCCTGCCACGAAAAATCACAGTTATGTCAGCATGGATCAAATCCTCACACAACATTAATCCATCTGGCCACACTCAACTGTACTTGCCTGTTAAATTTGAGCATTGTTTCCAATGTAACCCAGCCATCATCAAGCTGTATCTGCTCCTTCAGGAACTTGTCTCGAGGGAGATTGTGGTCTCCAAAATAGTACTATAATCAACATGGAAAAAAATTATTTAAAAAGATTTTTTTTTAACTTCCAGCAAAAGAAAGGTAAGGCGGAGGGTCTCACCTCAATCTGCTCTGCTATCTTCTGTTCCAGAGGAGAGGTTGTTTGCTCGGCCATCTCTAATTTACACAAAAAAAAGGTGAAAGTATAATTTGCATGCCAATATGTCCCATTACAAAAAGCACAATATTATCTGTCTGCAAATAAACTGCACAGATGTAGAGAGCTGACTAACTGCATGCTATTTTACATGCTTTTTAGGTCAGAGCTGTGGGCAGCTCACAGGGGCAGCGCCCAGGAAGCAGTGCTAGGGTTACCTTGCTCATGAGTATCTCAGTGGTACATTTACTGGTCCGGGATTCAGTGACCTTCCGATCACGGTAGAAGAAAGCACCACATTTCTGACATTTTTTTGTTTTTATCAAATGACTTCGTTATGAATTATAAGTCTTAGAAATCTTGAGACCCAAGTATGATAACTCTGCATAAGAGTGTCTTCTAAATGGCATAAATGCAAATGTTGAATTGCTCAATTTTAAAAGATTAAGCATTTGACAATGCTTCTGGAATTATTTTGTATAATACAGATGGTCCCCGACTTACGCTGGAGGTTCGGACAACACTCCCGTAACTTGAAATTATAGTAAGTCGGGACATGGCTAAAAGCAGTCCCCAAAAAAAAAAAAAAAACAGAAAAAAATGTGCTCTAACACCGAGACAACTGAATTCGATTGCTGGCGAGAGTGAGGCATCTCACAAGGCGGGAGATGTGTGCATCCTGGCAGCAATCCAACATATCGTATCGCATACGCTGCTACATTTTCCTGCCGCACAAAACGTTAAATATTTCTAATCTGTAATAATACATGATTAATAACCTTTACTTTGAAACCCTGAAGAGTAAACTTTATTTTCTTTCTCTGAGAACTTTAAACAATAGAAAAATATGAGGAGGGTGGGGGAAAGCAACACAGTTGTAGAATGCAATGTTCTGTTTAATTTGTGTTATTTGATACTGAACATCCTAAGCTGTGACTACTGTGGATGCCTTATATTGTGCATGTCCAATTATTTTGACAACGCCATGGCGACATTACTCAATTCAAATCAAAATATTTTGGTATAAAATGTGTCCAATTTTACTTAAAATGGTCATAGTTTTATTCATCTTATGTGATATATTGCTTGAACTTATAAAATGATACAAAAGATGCATTATACTTGATTGACAAGCTAAAAAAAAGTAAATATAAAAATCGACCATGCTCATTTAAGCCATGTTTTGCAACTAAAAAAAAAGCTTTCAATCAACTTAAAAAAGTTGTGCTGGAAATACAAGTCTATCAACTGTTTCTGGCTGCAGGACTGCATCTGCTGATCCATAAATGTACTACAAACTGGCTTTGGTGGAACTTATGAAGAGCATATCACGATTTTTTTAATTGACATCAAAATAGTTCATATCGATACATCGTTCAGCCCTAATTTAACTCCAAGCACGTGGGTGAAGCCGGTAGTGTAGGTGAGCGACCTTTTGGTTAAAAAATAATGTCTTAGCTAACATTACAAACATAGACAGAAGATTATTCATTTACAGCATATATTTACAAATATATATTTTTACAAAATAATATTGTGATTTTTAATTATATTACAAACATATAAAGTCAAAATAGGCTATGTACATGTGCATTTAGCGATAAAATTCTACTCATTGTAAAGCCATACATTTGCGAAGAAAGTCCTAATTTAAAAGTGAAAAACGCATAACTTTACATACAATTTCACAGAATACCCAAGTTTTTAAGCAAAACTATGACTTCGCGATTTCAAAGGGTATCGGAGTTTTATCTCGTAAAACTCAAACTACTTTAATCTCCGAATTTCTAATATTTTTCTCAGATTTATACACCCCCCAGCTCCAATTATTACTTTTATTTATAAAAACAACAATACGTAATATACACCGCCGTACTACATGACGCCTCGCCGGGCCGGCTGGCGCATGGAGCTGTGTGTTGAGGCGCGCGCACATCGGCTTTTCCAACTCCGTCACACACACGAGATTACAAATGACCGGAATATAAAATATTAAACTAAAATTACCAAGAAATGTGAAGAGCGAGGAGGTTCTCCAGACGAAAACGGCGCTGACTTCCACCTCACGCTGCTTCCACACGTTTCCACAAAAAGTGTTCCCCGTGAGGCTGTGCGGCAATGCGTCACTTGTACGTGAACCGAGGGATCACGGGAGTTTGAGTTCCAGCGCTGTGTTTTGTAGGCTCATCCTTGACGAAAAATGCGCCAAATTAATTTATTGTGCATTTAACACAGTAATTAAGTGTAGTATGTTAGAACCATATATCATAATCTAAATATAAATGCAAGCGTATATTTAGAATTTTGCAGAAAACCACATAATTCATGAGTCAATCGTTCTCCGGTCGTGATGTTTTACGTAAATAACGTAAATACGAGTCAATGCGTCATACAATACTTTATTGATACATTTTAACAGTGTTGTGCATGAACGAGTTCAAAAGAACGCGTTCATTGAACACGTTCATATTTCAGTGAACTTTGAACTGAACGCAACTTATTAGTAAATCAAGAACTTGAACGTGAATTTTATGTGTGATGAACGGCGTAGACGTCGTTCACTGTTAGAATGCAATTAAACATCGGGATTTATTTTCACCTGATGAGTCGAGTGACAAGGTCGGCTCACACATTTAAACAGCATGTTGCGTTGTCACTCAAGCACTAGCGAAGGGCTCCTCCGCTCGAAAAATAAAATGCACAGGCTGACTCTCGCTCAGCGCTTGTGTGCAGTGCATCTTGGGTAACGTAGTGTAAAGCCAAGGACAGTCGAATCTAATGTCTTTAGCTTCACACTACGTTTCCCATAATGCACACACACACATCTCAAAGGGCACAGCCTTGGCAACGCATGAGCGCGAAGCGAACTGCTGCAGCAGTAACCATGGCAAGTTAAGCGCAGGAGAGAAAGCTCAACCACCAGTGGAGGCTGGCACAGAAAACACGGATGATGCTGAAACGCCAGCGGACAATTTACGAACACATGCATACTGTCTCTGCGAGAATCCTGACGTTAAAACCTAACCTTTCTGTGCAAGCTTGCTGTCGCACTGCGCTTGAAAACAAGTTTAGAACATCAATGGCCTCGACAATTTTGAAGAACACGTTGAGTTGAAGCGATGCCAGCGTGAAAGCATAACAATACCAAGCCCTTCAAAAGGTCATAGGGGGAAGGGCAAAAACCCCAGCCAAAGTCCCCAAACGACTCAAGTCACACTGCCTGCTGCCTTCAGGGGTATAATCTCCCAGCAACAGGCAAGCATTCAGATTAATAATAGATTCGTGCAGTGGTTACAGCCACTGAGTAAGGTTGAAAAATATCCTTTATAAAACTAAGTAACTGGTTTTTACCTTAGGCAGACAGCCAATAACCCTCAAAGAGACAGGTGCAGGGACTACTGAATAAGGAATTCATTGAGGTTATCAGTAATTTAAAAGCTGAACTTGCTGAGCTTGACTTTGTATGCACAACAAAGGATTCATGGGCATCAAATTCATTGAAAGCCGGAAATAAAAATGATGTGTCTATAGGAGATCAGTAACGGCTGCATGTCGTCGTGTCAGAGGGTCACACACATATGATGTCCTGGCTAAAGAAGATGCTTGCTGACAGATAGCCATACAAAAGAATTTAAAATTCAAAACAAAATTGTGGCCTATTATTTGACAATAACTTCCAATTTTAAGTCAAAAACATTCAAAAAGCTGTTTTTGGAGACAGTGTTGTTATTAAGAACGACTGTTAAGGGTGACTGAAGGCAGTACAGGATCTGCCTGCTGAAACTCCGATAGTAGGAGACGATGGTCTTGAGCCTGCACCTCTGTATGTGTCAGAGTTAGAGGATCCTGCCTCCCACCTCCTTAGAGGTGCATGGCCCTTTAAATCTTATTTGCCACAGATGCAAAAAGAATGTAGCGGATAGGCTGCTTTACAACAAATTAAGGCTGTGTATTTTTTCCCGACATCTGCTCTGTGGAATAGGGTGAAAAAGGTAAGCCTCAGGTTTTTGTTACGAGGAGAAAGGTGGCTTTGTCACTCAGAGGGAAAAGAGCTTGCGTTGGAGTCCTATGTTCCTCTCAATGCAGCGCCTGGCTCACATAGCCACCTTGACTCCCCAGACCAGCAATCTAACAGTGCCAGTGGATGCCACTCCTGAGTATGACAGACTCCTTCTGCACACCATCATGATGAGTTTGGAAGCCGTCGATTCACTCCAATGAGCTTCATCAACAAGTTTATGCCAGTGTGATGGGTCCCTTGGCATGTGCTCAAGACATCAGGGGAAAAAACATTCCTCGGCTACCTGGCTCCTACCATTGTGCAATTGAAAAATGATTTGGATGGTCTGTTGGATGAGAGTTCAAAGCCTACAGCTACACAAGGTCTGACGGCATGCCGCCCCCTCATCCAAACATGGTGATACTCTCTGAAGAACTTTGGAAGAGGCTGTCTTGAAAACAAAGATCACATACTGTAATATACTACTTTCCAGAGTGTTCAAAAACTGGACTGGTTGGAGGATCAAATGGCGAGAGTGCAGTACAGATTGATGTTGAGGAAGAGCTCACCGTCTGTGAATGTGCTAGTCTAAACAACCACTGGCCTTGAGGGAAAAAAGAGTGCTTCATCCTTTTAAGTTCAAGCAAACCCATCAGCTGTCAATAATGAAGTCTGGGGAATTGGACATCTATCTGGACGCCCCAACCACTGGCGGGAGTTTACTGAATACATGCTGCTGCCCAAGCCTGGCTGCTTCATCCGTATAACACAGAAATCACATCAAGTGCTCCAGTGAAAGACTCACTTCAGTACCCGGTGGCCGAATGTTTAGGCCCAGGAGAAACCGATTGGGAGATGCCCTTTGGCAACTGCTGTTAAGCAGCGGAACCAAGCAAGGTTTAGGACTGAAGCCGTAAGGCATGGTATGTGGAGTATTCATTACTACAACAATAGCTTTATATGTAGTTTTATTTTTAATAGTTCAAACGGATGGTGCCTTTTACACCTTCAAAAGCGTGAAGTTTTTTATTTTTTGTTTTTAAATAAAAACTAAAAAGATATTTTGCTGAATAATAAATATTTTCAGTATATCTAGTTTTTCATTTGAGATGGATATGGTACAGATACTGTGTTTACAATTGCTTTCTTTTTCCTTCCCTTACATCTAGTATTGGGGCAAGAGATAAATAAACCATAAATAGGAAATGGTATTTTGTATTACTGGCATCCCATACATGTCCATATATTTAAGAATGTGAGTGAGTTATAGATGTATGTTAAAACAAAATAAATTTTCATTTAGACTATATATCGCACCTAAAAATAAAATGAACTGAACTTTGAAATAGTTCAAAAATTAAAATTGTGAGCTATGAATGTGAACAGTTCACTTTGAGCATGTGTGAACTGAACTTTGAACTAGATCATGAAAAGTGTGAACTTGCACAACACTGCATTTTAAGTACCATGTAAATGCCTAATTTATTAGAAAACATTTTATTTAGAAAACCACATAATTCACGAGTCAGTGTCATCGTTATTTATACAGTTGTGCTGATTTACGTCAATTACGTAGTCAAAAGCTGTTAATAAACTTATGGTTAAAAATGCTACAAAAGCCTTCTTAATACCCCAATGTATTGACTAATTTTAACACATTCTTTATTCAGCCCATAATTAACACTAAATTCACAGTTGCAATCTATTCTAAGCAAAAATAAATGTATTACTTGTGTTTGGGCTTTTTTAATAATAATAATAATAATATAATAATAATGACATAATAATAATAATAATAATAATAATAATAATATTATACTTTTATTTATATAGCACCATACATAGAAATGCAGCCCAAAGTCCTGCAGTGTAAAATCAATCAAAAATAAACTGAAATATAGCTACGAGCGGCGATTGCGGGTCCATGAAGTCCATGCTGAAGCTTTGCATACACGTGAAATGCTATGTAGACACATGTGAGAAGCACATTCACACACTTGGGCCTACCATGTCGGATGGCTTTCGGGATGTCTTTCAGACTTTGTACAAATCAGATTACAGTGATTCACCAAAAATGAGCCGTAATGTATGAAAGTTTTGGAATGAGCGGGATGACAAGTTTCATCCTTTTCTCTTGACAGGATCTTTATATGACTATTTCAAAACCAGGAATGAGTTGCTGTCAAATAGGATGCTGTGACCTTACAGGCCGTTAGAGAAACATAGACTTCAGAAGCCAATTTTGTGATGAAAGGTCAAAATTTGAACTGTATGATCTAAGCGCAGATGTTAATGTGTCTTTCAAGTTTCACGTGAGTTGCTGTCAAATAGGATGCTGTGACCTTACAGGCCGTTAGAGAAACATAGCCTTCAGAAGCCAATTTCCTGTTTTTTCGCCCTACCAGTGGCCAATGTTTACGAAACTTGGCAGGTGGTGTTGTGGTAGTGTCCTGCATGTATGCTCTAAATGTGGTGCAGTTCTGACTTAGCGTTAGCAATCTGCAGCCATCTGTGCTGTTAGACCACAGTCGCTTCAATGTATGTGAATGTGGCAGTCATTTTGTGATGAAAAGTCCAAATATTTTTAATAATTATTTGCTTTGAGACACTCCTGAATCATTTGAAACCAGTTTTGTGGAAAAGCCTAGGACTAGTTGGAAAACGTGCCATTTCATTGTCATGGAACTTGTGTGCAAAAGGAAGGAGTGAGGACAATGATGTGCATATTTTAAGATTTGACTCTCTTGACCGTAGGCAGCAGTCAAAAGATCTTGTGATTATTCCTCACGCTCCTTGAGTTATTGCCAAAAAAACATTGTTTGGACCTTTGCCATAGCGCCACCAAATGGCCAAATTTAAACTGTATGATCTAAATGCAGATGTTAACCTGTCAAGTTTCATGTCGATCGGTTAGGGATAACCATGTTTTTTGCAAGAAAGCATTTTTTTACAATTTTTTTGCGCATTTTGGCCATGTTTTCTATAATAGTGTTTGTTGATCTGCATGATATTTTAATATGAGCCAGACCCATGTCTTGAGGTGTTCACTGTAAATTTTTGAGCTTCTAGGCCATACGGCAGCGTTTCACAAACCCAGTCCTGGCGAACCACTGCTCTGCACAGATTTGAGTTTCCCGACTCACAGCACAGCTGATGCTACTGATTAGCTAATTAGCAACATAGGATCAGCGTGCAGTGGTGCAGGAAATACAGAATCTGAGCAGAGCAGTGGTTCGCCAGGACTGGGTTTGGGAAATGCTACCATACGGTGTAAGAGACAGAGGCAATAATGTCACGTCAGTTACGGTTTAGGCTGCACGATACGTTTTAAGGCAGAAAAAAGAAATTTAAAAAAAAGAAATCGGCACAATAACAATAGGTTCCTGCAGTTGCACTGCATGGACCCTAAAAAAATCGGCACAATAACAATAGGCTCCTGCAGCTGCACTGCATGGACCCTAATAATAAAAACAAATCCAAGCAAAAACAATAGCACTGCGTGCTTGGCCCTAATAATTATAAGAAAAACCCGAATGAAAACAAGAGGGTTCCATAGCACTTTGTGCTTGGACCCCTAGTTTCGTAGGAAAAAAAAAAATAATAATAGTAAGAAGAAGAAAAAGAAGAAGAAGAAGAAGAAGAAGAAGAAGAAAAACCCAAACAAAAACAAGATGGTTCCATAGCACTTCGTGCTTGGACCCCTAGTAAAAACAAATCTGAGTAAAAACAATAGGGTTCCCGTACTGCGTGCTTGGAACCCCAATAATATAACTGCAAGCAGTGATTACGGGGGCCATGCAATTTGCAGCTTTATCAGTTTTTGACGAAGCGAAGTGTACAGACGTTGAAAAATGACATGTTTCATCCTTTTATCTAGGGTGCTACGGTTCAGAACTTATTAGGCAAAACGCAAAATAGCTTATTATAGGGCCACCAACAGGCAGAGTGGTGCGATTTTTTTGCATGAGTAGTGGGTGAGGTACCGGACCTACCTGCCAAATTTCAAAGCTGTAGGTTTTACAGTTTTTTCTCCACAATGCGTTATGAGGCAGAAAAAATAAAATAAAATAAAAAAATAATAATAAATCAGCACGATTCCAAAAGGATTCCACGCAGTGGTTCCACTGCATGGCCCCCTAAGAAAATAAAAATTCAGCATGATTCCAATAAGGTTCCACGCAGTGTTCCACTGCATGGCCCCCTAATAAAAATCAGCATGATTCCAGTAGGGTTCCATGCAGTGTTCCACTGCATGGCCCCCTAAATATATTTGAAACTACAAGGTCCTTATGAGATTTGAACCTGGTTCTTCTGAGTATTAACCCATGCTAGTGTCCACTACTCCATTTCATCTTCTAAGTTTAAAAGACAATGAATGGTAATGGCTAGTTTTTAAAGGAAGTAGAAACTGAAAAGAGAGCCAAGTAAGACTCGAACCAGGGTCTCAGAAATACACAGAGATGGTGTGATCCTATTTTGTCAGTCTGTTGGCGACTCGAGTCTGGTTATGAAGAAGTATTGTCCCTAATTAATTTGGAAGTAAAAAATAACTTTATATTTGAATGGATTGTGAATTGGTAGAGATTAGGGGGGAGGGTTTAAGGTTAGGGTTAGGGTTAGTACTAGGATTAGACTTAAGAGAGTGATATACTCTAATTGGTGAATGGGCCAGAAGGTACAAATAATAAAAAAATAAATAAGTAAAGGAAATTGATAAACATAAGGATTATAATTAATGAATCTGGCTGGATTGAAAAGTAACATAAGAATATACAACTGTGAGAAAAGTGACCAGCCAAAATCAAACAATAAGTATATTTGAAACCACAAAGCTCTCAGGTGAGATGTGAACCAGGGTCTTCGGAGTATTAATGCATGCCAGTGTCCACTACACCATTTTGTCTTCTAGGTTTAGCAAACAATGAATGGTAATGGTAATGGATGCATTTTAAAGGAACTAGAAAATGAAAAGGGAGCCAAGTAAGATTTGAACCAGGGTCACAGAGATACACAAAGAAGGTATTATCCTATTTTGCCACTCAGTTGGTGACACGAACCTGGTTATGGAGGACTACTGTCCCTCATTAATTTGAAAGTAAAAAATAACTTTATATTTGAATGGATTGTGAATTGGTAGAGATTAGCAGGGAGGGGTTAAGGTCATGTTAGGGTTGTGGTTATGGGTTAGGGTTAGGTTTTTCAGGTTAGTGTTAGTGTAAGGGTTATGGTTATGGTAAGGATAGGGTTAAGGTTAGGGTTAGGGTTAACATAAGGGTTAGATTTAAGAGAGTAATATACTCTAATTGGTGAATGGACCAGAAGGTACAAATAATAATAATTTAAAAAAAAATAAGTAAAGGAAATTGATGAACATAAGGATTATAATTAATGAATCTGGCTGGATTGAAATGTAACATAATGTACAACTGTGAGAAAAGTGACTAGCCAAAATCAAACAATAAATATATTTGAAACCGCCAGGTTCACAGGTGAGGTTTGAACATGGGTTTTCTGATTGTTAACCCATGTTAGTGTCCACTACACCATTTTGTCTTCTAGGTTTAGTGGACAATGAATGGTAATGGTAATGGATGGTTTTTAAAGGAAGTAGAAAATGAAACGGGAGCCAAGTAAGATTCGAACCAGGGTCGCAGAGATACACAAAGAAGGTGTTATCCTATTTTGCCACTCAGTGAGCAACTCAAGTCTGATTTTAGAGGACTATTGTCCCGCTTTAATTTGAAAGTAAAAAATAACTTTCTATTTGAATGGATTGTGAACTGGTAGAGATTGGGGGGGGGGGGTTAAGGACGGGTTAGAATTAGGGTTGGGGTTATGGGTTAGGGTTAGGTTTTTCAGGTTAGTGTTAGTGTAAGGGTTATGGTTATGGTAAGGTAGGGTAGGGTTAGGGTTAGGGTTAGGGTTTGATTTTAGGGTAAGATTTGAACCAGGGTCGCAGAGATACACAAAGAAGGTGTTATCCTGTTTTGCCACTCGGTTGGCAACTCGAACCTGGTTATGGAGGACTATTGTCCCTAATTAATTTGAAAGTAAAAAATATCTTTATATTTGAATGGTTTGTGAATTGGTAGAGATTAGGGGGGAGGGGTTAAGGTTGGGTAAGGGTTAGGGTTAGGTTTGGGGTTATGGGTTAGGGTTAGGTTTTTCAGGTTAGGGTTATAGTGTTAGGGTTACGGTTATGGTAAGGATAGGGTTAGGGGTTAGGGTTAGGTTAATACTAGGGTTAGATTTAAGAGAGTGATACACTCTAATTGGTGAATGGGCCAGGAGGTACAAATAATAAAAAAAATAAGTAAAGGGAATTGATAAACATAAGGATTATAATTAATGAATCTGGCCAGATTGAAAAGTGCCATAGGAATATTCAACTGTGAGAAAAGTGATCAGCCAAAATCAAGCAATAAGTACATTTGAAACCACAAGGCTCTCAGGTGAGATTTAAACCTGTGTCTTTTGGGTATTAACCCATGCAAGTGTCGACTACACCATTTTGTCTTCTTGTTTTAGCAAACAATGAATGGTAATGGTAATGGAAGGATTTTAAAGGAAGTAGAAAATGAAAAGGGAACCAAGTAAGATTCAAGCCAGGGTTGCAGAGATACACAAAGAAGGTGTTATCCTGTTTTGCCACTCAGTTGGTGACTGAACCCTGGTTATGGAGGGCTACTGTCCCTCATTAATTTTAAAGTAAAAAGTAACTTTCTATTTGAATGGATTGTGAATTGGTAGAGATTAGGGGGGAAGGTTAAGGTCAGCTTAGGGGTAGGGTTAGGGTTAGTACTAGTATTAGATTCAAGAGAGTGATATACTCTAATTGGTGCATGGGCCAGCATTGTTAGAACTTCTGTCATTGTTATTTTAAGGCCTAAACAGAGACACTGGGGATGTGCTTTAACTTAGTGTTATGCTTAACCCTAGGGTTAAGATAGGGTGAGAACTAAGAAAACAGTCAACTTTCAGACTTTATTAAGATTTAATCCTCATTCAAAATGGATGTTTAAATATGGCTGCATTGTTAGAACTTCTGACAATGCTATTTTAAGGCCTAAAGAGAGATGCTTGGGTTGTGCCTTAACCTACTTTTATGCTTAACACTAGAGTTAAGCTAGGGTTAGGACTAAGAAAACAGTCAAATTTAGGACTTTAATGAGAGTTATTAGTCATTCAAAATGAATGTTTAAACATTGCTGCATTGTTAGAAATTCTGTCAATGTTAATTTAAGGCCTAAACAGAAACGTTTGGGATGTGCCTTAACCTAGTGTGATCCTTAGTCCTAGGGTTAAGCTAGGATTAGAACTAAGAAAACAGTCAACTTTAGGACTTTAATAAGAGTTAAAACTCATTTCAAAATGCATGTTTTAACATGGCTGCATTGTTAGAACTTCTGTCAATGTTAATTTCAGGCCTGAACAGAAACACTTCGGATGTGACTTATCCTAGTGTTATGCTTAAACCGTACTCAGTTACTAACGTAACCTTGGTTCCCTGAGATATGGGAACGAGTACTGCATCGTAAGATGCTATGGGAAAACTCTTCTTGTCCTCTTCGACTGAAGCCTTTTTTTCAATCATGCAGTGCAACTACACACTGATTGGTTTGTCAAAGTTAACTTGATCGAACCAATCAACTGACGGCGGTAATGAGTCGGCCAATACCAGGTGCTGACATTTGAATGGGGCGGCTCCAACCGGCTCTATAAATGCGGCCATTTTGCCGTCAAGTTCAGATTTTTCTTCGAGTGAAGCATCTGAGGCATGCAGCACATGGCATGGCAAGGAACGCAGTACTTTTTCCCATATCTCAGGGAACCAAGGGTTTTTTAGTAACCGAGTACGTTCCCTTTCGATATTTCACTCGTACTGCGTCGTAAGACGCTATGGGGAATCAGTACAATCCTGCCGTGCCATGGTGGGGCGCGACTCAATATGACACCCAAGGGGAATCCCCGGGGAATGTTAAAAATTACACCAAGCACAGGGCAAGCCACGAAGGGGGGCCGCTGTGGCTCGGGTGTCACCGCGCAGGTGCCCAAGCGGGTCCGAAAACTAGGGACTCCCGCCCAACAGGACGAGTAGCCCAAAAAACACTCAGTCAGTCCCGGGATGGACTTACACTGACAAAATGCTGGACTGCAGAGCAGTGACGTCCAGGTTATAAAACCTGACAAATGTGGATGGCGAGGACCAGCCGACCGCCTCACAAATCTCCGAAATGGAGACCCCACTTGACCACGCCCAGGAAGAGGCCATGCCCCTGGTGGAGTGGGCTCTGACTCCGATGGGGCACTGCATGCCCAAGGAGGAATAAGCCAATGCAATGGCCTCCACAATCCACTTAGAAAGCCTTTGCTTTGTAACCGGATGGCCCTTGGCGCGGTTACTGAAGCCAACAAAAAGCTGTTCTGAGCTCCTGAAAGAGGCAAAATGTGTTACGTAATCCCTCAGGGCCCTAACGGGGCAGAGCAGGTGCAAGTCCTGGTCGTCCACCGAGGCGGGCAGGGCAGAGACACTTATGACCTGGGCTCTGAACGGAGTTGAGAGCACCTTAGGCACTTAACCCAGTCTTGGTTTCAGGACGACTCTGGAGTCGTTCGGCACAAATTCCAGGCAAGACGGGTTGACAGACAATGCTTGCAAGTCACCCACTCGCTTGACAGATGCCAGTGCTAGGAGCAGGGCAGTCTTAAGCGAGAGCGCTTTCAAGCTCGAGGAGTGCAGAGGTTTGAATTGGGCCCCTTTCCAGGCCCTTAGCACGGTGGATAAGTCCCACGAGGGGACCGTACGAGGGTGCGGGGGGTGCAACCGCCTGGCGCCTCTCAAAAATTGGATAACCGTGCTGTGCCTGCCGACCGAGCGCCCCGCAATAGGGGCATGAAAAGCCGCTATTGCGGAAGCGTAAACCTTGATGGTCGAGGGAGAATGCTGCTTATCCAGCAACTCCTGCAGGAATGATAAAACCACCGAAACCTCTGAGGAGACCGAATCGAAGTTCCGGTCCCGGCACCAAGCCGCAAAGAGAGCCCATTTTAAAGTGTAGAGCCGCCGTGTAGACGGGGCTCTAGCCTCAGTCATGGTGTCCAGGATGTGCTCCGGGAGGCCCAAAAGTGCCCATTGAGCGGCCAGACAGCTTGGGCCGCGGATGCCACAGCGAGCCGTTCGCTTGAGAGAGGAGGTCCCGCCTCAAGGGAATCGGCCACGGGGCTGTTTCCAACAGCTGGAACAGCTCTGACACCCACGGTTGGTTCCTCCAGAAGGGGGCCACCAGGAGAAGCCTGAGTTTGTGCTCCTTGACTCGTCTGAGTACCTGTGGTAACAGAGCAACTGGAGGGAACGTGTAGAGCGGAAGGTCTGGCCACTCGTGGGCCAGAGCATCCGTGCTTCTCGTAAAGTAAAGTGGGCAGTGAGAGTTGTCTTCGGAGGCGAAGAGGTTGACTCGCGCCCTGCTGAAGGTGTCCCAAATCCTCTGAACAGTTAGGGGGTGGAGCGTCCAATTCTCTGACAAGACATTGCTCCTCGACAGCATGTCTGCCCCTTGGTTCAATTTGCCCGGCACGTGCGATGCCCTGAACGAGCGCAGGTTGACCTGGGCCCATACCAAAAGGCGTTTCACCAGTGCAAAGAGGTGCCTCGAGACAATTCCGCCCTGGTGATTCACATAGAATACCATGGAGTGGCTGTCTGAGCGCACCAGCACATGGTGCCCCTTCAGTTCCGGCAGAAAGGCTTGGCAGGCATGGCACACTGCAAGCATCTCGAGGCAGTTGATGTGCAGCCCCGCCTCCTCCTTGGACCAAAGGCCGGAGGCCGGTTTGCCCTCGCACAGCGCTCCCCACCCCGTGTTGGAAGCGTCTGTCAAGACCGCCTTCCTCCTATGCGCCGCATCCAGGCGCACCACTTGGGCTAGCCAGTGAGGGTCCCTCCAAAGGGTCAGGGCTGCGACACAGGCCCGAGTTACCATTATGCGGTGGTACCCCTGGCGCCATGCCGCAAATGGAACCCTCTGCTTCAACCAAAACTAGATGGGTCACATGTAAAGCAGACCCAGCCGAAGTACCGGCGAAGCTGCTGCCATAAGGCCTAGCATCCTCTGGAAGGCCTTGAGTGGATGCGAGGAGCCCTCCATGAAGGAGGCTGCACGGCTCCGAATTGACTCTGCTCGCTCCACTGAGCGCACAGAGTCGATTACCATCCCCAGGAACGAAATTCGTTGGCTGGGTAATAGCATGCTCTTGGCGAAATTGACCCTGAGCCCCAGATGCTCCAAGTGGCTGAGGAGAAGGGCCCGATGCGATATTGAAACCGCCTCTGACTGGGCCAGAATGAGCCAGTCGTCGAGGTAGTTGAGGACACAGACCCCCATCTGCCTCAGAGGGGAGAGCGCCGCGTCCATGCATCGCATAAGTGTGGGGAGCCAGAGACAAACCAAACAGAAGGACGTTGTATTGATATGCCACGCCCTCGAAGGCGAATCTCAGAAAGCGCCTGTGATGGGGGGCAATTTAGATATGAAAGTACGCATCTTTCAAATCCAGGGACATGAACCAGTCCTCGGGGCGAACCTGCGCGAGGATCTGCTTTACGGTCACCATTCTGAACGGCTGCCTTACCAGGGCACGGTTCAGAAGCCTGAGGTCCAAAATCGGTCAGAGACCGCCGTCTTTTTTGGGGACAAGGAAATACCGGCTGTAAAAGCCTGACTCGCTTTGAGCTGGAGGAATGATTTCTTTGGCTCCTTTTTCCAGCAAGATGGCCACTTTGGCGCGGAAAATGGGAGCGGTCTCATCGCGCACATGAGTGGGGACCACGCCGCGAAAGCGGGGGGGGCCTGCGAGCAAACTGCAAGGTGTAACCTCATCTTATCAAACCCATCACCCAGTCTGACACCGCAGGGATGGCCTGCCAGGCCTCGGCCCGTTGGGACAGCGAATGGATGTGGTTTATTGATTGGCTGCCCAGGGGCAGCGAATCTGACATGTGAGGAAGAGGAAAATTGCTCTTTTCATGAGGATGTGTTTTTTATTTTTATTTCCGCTATCACAGTGGTCGGACAGCCAGGCACGTGTATGGGCCGGGCAGGAGCCGAAGACACACTTGCCTCTGCACCTGGCAGTGAGCGGGGTGGCAAGAGGTTGGCGTGAAGCCACTTGCGGGGTGGTCCAGCCGCGGTGGGACTCAACCCCTTCCTCTTCCTGTCTGAGCATTCAGGAGGACTTCCTGGGCGTGGGGTCCATGGCGATCTTGGGCCGGGGACCCGTACGCTGGGCGGAGAACCGCCTCTCCGAGCGCGAGCGTCCTCTCTTCTGACGCTCTTTTGGTCATGGATCTGGAGTGGGAGGGGCGGGAGCAGCAGGCTGCCGAGTCGGCTCTGATCTGGGGCGACTGGCAGCAGACGATGTGCTGGAGCACTTCAGGAGGAAGTGTCACATAGCTTGGGATGACTTCTGAGCCTCAATGAAGCGTTCCGCGAAACCCTCAACTGCTGGGCCGAAGAGGCCACCTGGAGCGACGGGAGCATCGAGGAACGGGACCTTGTCCGGCTCCTTCATCTCCATTAGTGTCAGCCCGAGATGGCGTTCCAGAAACACCAAGCTCGACATCGAGCGACCGATGGCTTGGGCTGTGGCCTTGGTGGCATGAAGAACCAGGTCCATAGCACTTCGCAGATCATTGAGGGAAGTGGTGTCGAGACCGGTCCCTTCTGTGGCGAGCATCTTTGCCTGGAAAACCTGCAGCACAGCCATGGAATGCAGGGCTGAGGTGGCCTGGCCGGCAGCGGCGTAAGCGCAGCCAGCAAGCGCCGACGTGGTTCTGCAGGGCTTGGGGGAGTGGTTCGCCTTGGCCTTCCATCCAATGGCCGAGGGCGGGCAGAGATGCGTGGCCACGGACTCATTGAGTGGAGGCAGGTGCACATAGCCCTTCTCCTCAGCGCTATCCATGGAGGAGAGTGCCCTAGAGAAGGAGGTTCAGACCCGCAATGAGTAAGGGGCGCGCCATGCCTTGGTGAGCTCGTCGTGGACTTCGGGGAAGAAGGGGGCCGGGCGTTGTCGAGGGGCCTGCTGGCGCCCCAGAAGAAACCACTCGTCCAGCCTGCTTCATGAGGGCTCCTCGGGGGAAGACCACTCGAGCCCGAACACGGCGACAGTTTTAGTCAGGACACGGATGAGCTACTCATCAGTCTTGACTCTGGCGCTGCAAGTAGATGACGGAGGCCGGGGGGCGGAGTCAGACTCGGAGCCCGCAAACTCCACCGCATCCACCTCCAACCAGGTCGCTCGCAGCCGCCAAGGGACGCTGGTCGGCCTGGGTGAAGAAGACCGGGTCCATTGGAGGGGAGGGCGAGGCTCGTGGGCACGGGGCCGGTGAAAGCTCGTCTGTCTCCAGACGCGCAGCCACTCTACCCTGCCGTTTCTTCCTCACAGGGCCCTGGGAGGAGATAGATGGGAGGGATGGAGGGGCGGGGCCGCGCTCTGAAAAGAGCGCTAGCCGCGAGCGCAATGTGGAAATGCTGAGAGCCTCGCAATGCGGGCAATCAGCGGAGGAGAAAGCGGCGTCTGCGTGGGATTCCCCCAGACAGAGCACACTCAAGATGGCCATCGTTAGAGCGCAGCAGCTCTGAGCACAAAGTGCAGTGACGGCGTGGCATTGAAAAATGCCTTCTGCTCTTTTAGCTCGAAAAAAGTTCTTTTAGATTTCGCCGGAGGCGGCAGGGGAACGGCGAATAAGTTGCCAATTTCCAACTGCGATGCTGATCAACGGCGAAGGCGTTCAGTCGGCAAAGTTCAGTGAGGAATAATTTCCAAGGATGAAGGAAGAAAAATCTGGACTTGACGGCGAAATGGCCGCATTTATAGAGCCGGTTGGAGCTGCCCGATTCAAATGTCGGCACCCGGTAAAGCAGCACGGCTATTGGCCGACTCATTACCGCTGTACTGCACGTTGATTGTTTCGATCAAGTTAACTTCGACAAACCAATCAGGGTGAAGTTGCACTGCGTGATTGAACAAAAGGCTTCAGTCGAAGAGGAAAAGAAGAGTTTTCCCATAGCATCTTACGACGCAGTATGAGTGAAATATCGAAAGGGAACTAGGGTTAAGCCAGGGTTAGGACTAAGAAAACAGTTAATTTCAGGACTTTAATAAGAGTTAATATTCATTCAAAATGTATGTTTACACATGGGTGCATTGTTAAATCTTCTGTCAATTTTATTTTAAGGCCTAAAGAGAGACGCTTGGGATGTGCCTTAACCTAATTTTATGCTTAACCCTAGGATTAAGCTAGGGTTAGGACTATGAGAACAGTTAACTTTAGGACTTTAATAAGAGTTAATCCTCATTCAAAATGGATGTTTAAACATGGCTGCATTGTTAGAACTTCTGTCAATGTTATTTTAAGGCCTAAAGAGAGACGCTTGGGATGTGCCTTAACCTAGTGTGATGCCTAACACTAGGGTTAAGCTAGGGTTAGGACTATGTGAACAGTTAATTTTAGGACTTTAGTAAGAGTTAACCCTCATTCAAAATGGATGTTTAAACATGGCTGCATTGTTAGAACTTCTGTCAATGTTATTTTAAGGCCTAAAGAGAGACGCTTGGGATGTGCCTTAACCTAGTGTGATGCCTAACACTAGGGTTAAGCTAGGGTTAGGACTATGAGAACAGTTAATTTTAGGACTGTAGTAAGAGTTAATCCTCAACTTAACTTTTGCACTTTAATAAGATTTAATCCTCATTCAAAATGGATGTTTAAACATGGCTGCATTGTTA